>LHCL01000103.1:12722-82750 GCA_001305275.1 Talaromyces verruculosus
AGTCATTCTTAGATTTTTACAATTTTTATTAGAAGTTCATAAAAAAGTATAACAGAATTACAAAGCCACTACACCAGCTTACTCAATAAAATATTCCCTTTATATAGATAAAGCAGTATAGGAAAGCTTTTAACCACTTAAAAATAATACTAGTATTAGCACCTATCTTAGTATATTATAATCCAAATTAGTTAATACATATAGAGACCAACGCGTCAGATTCAGTGGTGATAGCGGTGCTCTCTCAGCTCTATAAGAATAGAGAATGGCACCCTATAGGATACTACTCATCCATAATGACAGACTCCAAGCATAATTACAATATCCACAATAAGAAGATATTAGCAATCATTCAAGTATTTTAAAAATAGAGGCCAGAGCTATTTAGATTAAGATAGAAAAAGCATTTTGAGGTATTATTAGATTATTAAGCCCTAGAATACTTTATAACAACTAAGGCCCTGATTGCTAGGCAAGTACAGTAGTATAAATTACTATAGGAATTCTACTTTATATTGTGATATCAACCTGGAAGGATAAACATACTAGTGGATACACTTATACAATAGAGAGACAACAGAGCTAAGAATCTTGATTACTGCAACCTAACAATATTACTATAAAAGGTTCTTAATAACCAGATTATAGCAGAAATAGCCTTTATAGATCTGAATAGTGCTATTATAGATACTAATATTATTAGATAAGTACTTAACACAAATAAGAGAGTTATTATAATAGAGGATGCTAGTGAAAGGATAAACTAGAAAGATTCAAAGTGGCATATTAAAGGAGGAAGATTGTTATACTAAGATTATTTATATATCCTAGATAAGATAGATCTTTATATACAATTATTAAATAAGATATACTAACTGCCTTTAATAGCACACCTTAGTTAAGACAAGATAAAGAAACTATTCAAAGAACATTTTTACTAGGAATTATAGAGCAAGGATATCAAGAGCTATATTAATAATTATAAGATCTATAGAAGAACTAACACCTAGAGAGACTAGACCCCTAATATACTAAAACTATTACTTATCCCTAATCAATCATAGTAGCACTTGTTAATAGACTTTATAGAGTTTCTAATAAACTATTATAGCTTTGACATAGTATTTATAACAGTTAATTATCTAAGTAAGTATCTAGTTTCTATACTATATCACAAAGACATAGCAACTACCAAGAAGATAGCTAGATTATAGATTTAGTACATCTTTCCATAGATAAGATTACCTAACAGCATTATCTCAGACTATAAAGAGCAGTTTATATTAGAATTCTAGAATAAGATATGCTAAGTATTATAAATTAAGATCAAGTTATCTACAGCACAACATACACAAATAGATAGTCAAACTAAGATCACAAACCAATACCTCCAACAGTATCTACAGCCTTATATAAACTTTGCTATAGATAATTAGTTAGAGTACTTACCTATTATCAACTTTATAGCATCAGCCCTACTTCAGGCCTTAATAGGCATATTATTATTTATAATTGAAAGGGGATATTAGCCCTAAATATTATTTAATTAAACTACCCTAGCACCACTATAGAAGTTAACTTTTAATAAAAAGGATGCATAGGCATAGACTAAGAGATTATAAAAGGTTTAGAAGTTTGCAAAAGAAAATATAAAGTAAGCTTAGGACTATTAAGCTAAGCAAACCAATAAAAAATATCAACTAATGAACTTCTCAGTTAGAGATATAGTATATATTATAAATAAGAGATAGAATATAGGTTATCTAAATAAAAAACTAGAGCATCAGCAAAAGAGATCTTTCCTTATTATAAAGTAGGTGGGATATGCTTTTAAACTTAAGTTGCTGGAAGGATTAAGTATATACCCTATATTCTTGCCAGAGAAGTTACATTTAACTGCCTTAATAGAGCTGCTCTTAGGACAACTAGCGGATAAAGAACCTGAATTAAAAATCAATAGGTATTTAGAATGGGAAATCAAATAAGTAGTTATATTATGTATCTAGTAGAAGAAGCTTTACTACTAAGTGAGCTAGTTAGGCCATGACCCTGATCTAAAGTAATATCTAGTGAGCTATTTAAAGAATATATTGCTAATATTATAAGCCTTCTATGCTGCTAATCTAGGAGCAGATGGACTGCTAAAAATGCTTGGAGAATGGCTCAAGGCCGCAGAGAAGGATCATTTTATAGAGGACACGTTGGAGGATGATATGCCAGTAACAAGCGCTCACGGGCAAGCGCCTCGTGGAAGGGGGGGTAATATAACAGCCCTTTCGGCTCGTGGCTAAACGGTGGCATGGTTGACAGCGTGGTTGGCCATATAATAGAGCTTCCCATCATGAAGCTATAGCCAGATAGGGCTGTAACCCTAGCAACCGCTACATCGGGAACTGCCTTCCTGGCGGTACTGTATTGGGAAAGGGGCTTCGCACACAGAGCATATAAAGGAGCTCTCAGCGGGCGGATTTTGGCTTCTTCTTCTTTCCTTCTCCATGCTTGATATTGCTTGTAGACCCGGTGCACCTAGTTAGCGAGATAGCCTCAATATCAGGTTTTGACCACTGTCACAATAACTATCTTATCAAGCTTGGCATCATATAAGAGAAATGCCTTATAATTAACCTTATATACTTACACTAAGTGTATAAATGTTAAAAGATAGTAGAGGTTAAATAGATTAATAGCAATAGTAATCCTACTAATGCTATAATAAAGGGCAAGCTATGCTATATTTTATAAGAGCTTATTAATATAAATAAGCTATATATTAATATTAATAGTTAGGTGGAAAGAATAATTATAACATATAGTCCTAAATCTAAGGCTGTAAGATTTACTACACTATTAAAATCCCTAGAGCAATAACTATATAATTAGATACCCTAGTTTATATCACTCTTACTATTTTTTTTATATCTTTGATACTTCTATTTACTCTCTATATTTGTTTATTATATTAGATTATATATTATTTATTAATATTCTCTTTTTCCTTCTATTCTTTAGAGAGTTGCTAGTATTAAAATATCAATCCTATAATTTAGCACTTCTACACCCCCAGTACAGAAGCAACACATACATACAGAAGCAGGATTACTATATCCCTAGCGCATACATATTAACCTTATATATTGCTAGCTAGCTGCCCCGAGCTCCTATAGTTTTAGGGATCAGTCTTTTATTATCGAATATATATGCATATTAGCAGGCTCACCTCGTAGGGCAGTTGGACCGCCCTTGCTCCCTATTCTATGCTATTGTGATACGGAATATAGCTAACCCAACAGTTACCTTTGGTTCTTCAACGAGGTCTCCTCGAAAACACACTCAGCTCCGATGCCTTTCTTGATACAGGCTGAGCAGGCAGGTCGATGGCCATCACAACGAGTTTTACGATCCCGACAGGCATTACAGGCCAGCAAAATCTTTCGGCGTTTCGCTGGTTGAGCATTTGTGTTAATTCCCTGAGCCGGAATTAGATGAGATATTGAACCGCCGTTGTGCAAGGTTCCTCTTGCTTTGGGGTCGCCGTTAGCTGTTTGGGACATGATACTGTATCAGGTGAATAATCGTCTGATTTCAAGGAACGAATTGTTTGTTATCAGAATTAAGTTACTTGCTTAAACGGGCTGCAAGGAGGAGATCATCGGGAGTGGCGAGTGCAAACGCAGCAAATGTAGCAAACATGGCAAACAAGCTGCACGTTAAGCTCAAACTTTATTACAACCTGTTGGGTTTAGATATCTAGGTAACCAATCAACTAACTAGGTAACTAACGTCACGGTCCGCTAGTAATGTTATATGATGTAGCTTTGAACCCTAACACCCAGTTTTATAGGACAATCGCGCTGTTTATCCAATGATCAAGCCTACAGATTATGATTATGGTTATCCAATAACCACAAAAACGCAGAGCGGTAGACACTAACTTAGCGTATTTTATAAACTTCTGGTGCCTGC
Organism: Talaromyces verruculosus; assembly: GCA_001305275.1. NCBI lineage: Eukaryota > Fungi > Ascomycota > Eurotiomycetes > Eurotiales > Trichocomaceae > Talaromyces > Talaromyces verruculosus. Next base: position 16,686 of record LHCL01000103.1, read on the forward strand.
CTACGTCAACTATATCAAATTATCAACAAGCCTATTTAAAGCTTTAAAGAACGTGTGAGACGACTTCTGAAAGCACTACGCAACACAGCTGAAAGAGCCGCACACGTGGAAGCTAATTCTAAAAGAAACAGAATAAAACGACTCGAAAATCACACATACGAGTCCAAGCTACAGGACCATCCCTTTACAGCTAAAGAGCGAAGTAGCGCATTCAGGCTTGCCTACAACAAGCAAGAAGACAGACTATCAAGCGGGTTAAGCGAGCGGCTCAGCGAGGTTCTTAATACCCATTTCTACCACACCAAGAAAAACAGTGATTCGCCTAATAAAGAGGCTAGTGAATCGACTGACAGAAGCCCTCGACTGTCTCATTGGGCAAATTAGGGAAGGCGATAAAAGCATAGGAAAAGTTGAATACCGTAGATGAAAATGCTTGCTGACGTGAGCAGAGCCATGTCCCTGGAGGGCAGTGTGGGTCTGCTTACCAAGAGGCGGTGTTGTCTCGGTAATCGGACTAGCAACCAATACAAATAACGTGATCCAAATGTCACGTGGGCGGCGCGGCCGCTTACGTGATTTGTTTTGGTTTATCGAGCAGAACCTTTTTGGGTTTAGTGTATGCGGCAGAAAAATCTCGATCTATTGGCTGGGATCCGACACAATTAACTAGTTAGTTAACTAGATTGTAACTAGTAAATTTGTTCTGTTTGTTCGGAATGCTTTTTCGATCTCCCCCTAAGGATTTCACGACCCTCAAGGTCGGCCCGGGTAATGGCGAGGTCTACTGACAAGTACGAAGCCTTCGACAAGTTCGAGGTCGTGCACAAAATTATACGAAAAACGCCAGTCACGACAAACATCTTACTTGCTAAACATTGCCAAGCATTCCCACGACGGCGAGGCGCTATTTTCGCTTCTTGGTTCCCATCATACGTATATGAATATATAGAATTATCTAAAACCGCAGCTGTGTTCACAAATTATGAGTGGAGACTTGCCTATGTAGCGGAATCTAAGGGAGCTATAGACAGTTCCGATCCGATCCCGAAATCAGACTTTTAACATCCCGAACCATCTTATCACCCCGGCCTAGACAGTAAACCCGCGAATGATATACGCATGATTGGTCTAAATGAAGAAGGCCTTGAGAGTTTTATTCATAGATCCATAAACTTGTGGATTATGTTTTTGGAGGCCTGCGTGTTTTGGTGTTTTGGGTAGGTATTACGTACCCCTGGCGCAGTCTACTCGATCTTCCAGGCATGCGCGGCCTGTGGGCAACACAGGATCAGTCCATTTGTACTCAAGAGTCGTAATTATTGAATTATGGATGGCCTTGGCGTCTTTTACCCGTGGAATCAATACATAAAGCACTGCGCCGCACGCCCAAAGGTTCATTAGAAGTTGGCTTATCATTACTGTAATCTGTTGTGCGTGAAACATAACTTTTTCGGATTACTTAAATACATCTACATCCAAGTCACCTGGTACATGACTTTTTCTTGTAAATAATATCTCTGCCGCGTCTTCTCCCTTACGACAGAACCTCTGGCCATAGAATCGATCTCGAGCATCCCTGGCAGGTTGGTGCATATTATTGGTATGCTTCATCTATTTCGAACCGCTTTGCTACCATAAACCATATCTCGGCGTAATAACATTAAACTCCCCCGAAGAATGGCACAGATGGAGGCAATTGAAGGATCATCATGTCCAACCAAGATCCCACATTGGCGACTAGTTTGGGACCAAGGCGTTGTCACAGCAGATGTGCGAGATTATCCCTATCCCGGATCAGGCACCGAGGACGATCCCTATTGCGTGTCTTGGATACCAAACGATCCCCGTGATCCAACAAATTTTACCAATTCTAAAAAATGGCTCATCACCGGCCTCGTCGCATCGTCAACTTTGGGTGTCGCCCTCGTCTCTTCTGCCTTTACCGGAGGTTCTTCCGCAATTATGGCAGAGTACGATGTGAGTCATGAGGTCGTAACACTGGGTGTGTCACTATTTGTGCTTGGTTTTGCCCTTGGGCCGCTCCTCTGGGCTCCACTGAGTGAAATGTTTGGTCGCCAAAAATTGTTCATCACAACGTACGGCGCCATGTCCTTCTTCAATGCTGGCGTGGCAGGTTCACAAAATATACAAACAATTATGGTCCTCCGTTTCTTCGCCGGAGCATTTGGTGCGTCCCCATTGACCAACGCGGGCGGCGTTATCGCTGATATGTTTGCGCCGTCACAGCGCGGCCTCGCCATGGCTCTCTTTGCATCTGCGCCCTTCCTAGGTCCCATTTTGGGCCCTCTCATTGGTGGATTCCTTGGCATTAATGCAGGCTGGAGATGGGTGCTTGGTCTTCTAGCCACTTTCCCCGGAGTTTTGTGGATAGTGGGCTCAACCCTGATTCCCGAAACGTATGCCCCGGTCCTCTTACGACGAAGGGCAAATGAGTTGTCGAAAATGACCGGAATGACTTACAGGAGTAGTCTTGATATTGACCGGGCTCCGGTTCAGCTCCGTGCAGCATTCGCAACAGCCTTGTCACGCCCCTGGAAACTGCTATTCCGAGAACCAATTGTCTGTTTGCTTTCAACGTATCTGGCGATCATTTATGGCACCCTATATATGCTCTTTGGGGCATTCCCCAATTATTTATCAACAACATAGAGGCTGGAACCAGGGCATCGGGGGCTTATCGTTTCTTGGGGTACTTGTAGGCATGCTTTTTGCCCTCGTCTACACCGTTCCCGATAACAAGCGATACATTAAAGCCATATTGAAGAATGATGGCCGAGCAATCCCTGAAGCCCGCCTCCCTCCCTCTATGCTCGGCGGAGTTGCTATCCCTGTGGGCCTTTTCTGGTTCGCTTGGACGAATTCGCCGTCACTCCCCTTTATGACGAGTATCGCAGGCGGCGTACCATTTGGATTTGGCATGGTTCTCGTCTTTTTGAGTGTGTTGAATTATCTTATCGATGCATATACGATCTACGCAGCTTCCGTCCTTGCAGCAAGCGCTGTAGTTCGATCTCTATTCGGTGCCGCGTTTCCTTTGTTTACGACTCAAATGTTCCAAAACCTTGGTATACATTGGGCTTCGTGTATCCCGGCTTTTCTTTCACTTGCCTGTGTACCATTCCCTTTCATCTGTTACCACTATGGCAAGGAGATTCGTCGGCGCTGCAAATACGCTGCAGAGGCAGATGACTTCATGCGCAAAATGTTTGAGAAGAGTAAAGAGGGAATGCCGGAAATCAATGGTCAGATTGATGATTCAAACCAAGAGACTCATGTCGCTAGACCAGAGGCCCCGCCCTCAATTCTATCAAGAAGGTCGATACATCGCGTCCCTACAGTGGAATATGAAGGGAACCCCTTCGACGTTGATCGCGTCAACACTCGTGACTAGGAGGAATCCGCCGTTTCTTGGGGATGAGAGGGAAGTAGGAAAGGGACTGTACCTGGAAATCCTCGGTGGGATGTCCATCTCAAAACTAGAATTTGCTTTTCATTTACATAGATAACAAATATACGGTATACGCTTTACTTGGATATGAAACGTTAAGGTACGATGATATGGCCTTGATTCATCCTTCTACTTAAACAATGCTGGCAGACAACGCGTACAAAAAATCTCATCCAAGGGCATGCGACATGCAATTCTTACTCATATTGGTGACGAGGTTTAGGAAACATTTCGCGAGATAAGCGAGCTTGTCAGTCATAGCTGGATAAATGGTCCTCATAAAGACAGATTTCGTACAAACAGCTGATTCTCAATAACGACCACTTCAATAAGATGTGGAGCCTAACTTGAAACTCTCTAGGTCATTAGTCCCGGAAACACAAGCACCATTGCGAGTCCAAATAGCGCTTTAAGATAACTACTTTCTTTCCTGTAAATAGATGGAGAATCGATTCGTGTAAGCCAGAAAAGACCCATGCGAAAGCCACCCCGCCAATCACGCAGAACAATACATGCCGCCGGGTTAGCCTGGCCGCCATGTCTTTGGAGAGCAATGCCGCCCATGAAAATAGAGAATGTTGCGAAAAGATTATATAGTTTTCTAGATGCTAACCAGCTACGAAGCAAAATGTCAATTGGCCATTCCGAAAACATGATGGGCTGCTGCTGCATATCGGAGGAACAAGAAGTACACAAGGCAGAATTTTCATATAGAGCCCTCATTCAGGGGCAACTCTATATTCGTCACGGTTCCCAGAGGCCCCAAACTACTACCTCTTATAAACCTCTCTATCGACTGCTTCATCAATCTTCTTCTGTTGAACCTTGTCGCCCACTCGAACAAACGTCGGTGCCCACGCCCCTTGCTCCTTTCTATTTGCCAAATCCCAATAGAATTGCGCATGTGCCTCTCCACTGATGTTATTCATGACGCTCTTTCCGTTTTCATTGCGCTCGTCCGCATAGTAAAAGCGAATCCGACCCTGATAAGTATGGGCCGCCGTTTCGATGAAATAAGCAGTGGCATTTTTCCCCATCCCTAAAGACATTCCAACAGGGAACAGCTGGGTGTTCATCATGTTACCGGTGTAGATAAAAGCCGGTATAGGTCCCGTTTGCGCTGCTGCGACATCGGACGAGGGGAGAGTACCCGAGTTAGAGATCGAACGAACGAGTCGAAATGCAGCGGCATAGGCGGATACTGTGTTGACTGAAAGGTCTGCTTGAATATCTGCAGCAGATACTGAGAGTACATTTTGGGGATCACTTATATGCATAGCATAGGCTTTGAATGCCGCCGTCAGTTTATGTTGTATACGTTTTCAGTTGTGTCTCGGGGATTACCGTTGTAGACGACCACACGTGGAGTCCCAAACTCCCTTTCAACCCGATCAAATACTCCATCAACACTGCTGGGGTCTGTCAGGTCAGCCGTTATGGTGAGGTCTGCTGCACCCTCTAGTTCCTTGCTGGGGTTGCGCGATACAGTGACGACCTTCCAACCCTCTGCAGAGAATTTTCTAGTTACGCTAAGACCAACGTTTTTGCCTGCGCCGAAGACCAGAACAACAGGAACCGACTCAGAGGTGGACATGGCTGTTGCCTAAGATTAGAAAGGTTGACAAGGGAAATTTCTGTTCTTTCGAAGGAGAGAAAAGGGTGCGATGATTCAAAAAACTCGTGAAGGCGATTGCGAGGCTTTATGTAGTGTGGAGATCAAAGAGTATGTGAGAGCAATAAAGTGCTCATGTTCGATGCTCCACGCAAATTTGAAGAACTTACAAATGATCCACATAGGTTGACTAATTAACTGAAAACCATTTATTTATCAGCATTTACACCATACATCTCTGATGCCAAATTTTCAATGCGTTGATTAATGCATGGGGGAAGGAAAGAGACGGAAAGGAAGCTATCCCGTAGCAGAGGATATTTATATGATCCTCTGCGTAGGGGAACTTTCCTAACTAGGCATCATATGGAAACCTCCGTCGCACTGCCTAATCGGGTAAGTATGAGTTCTGGGAGCTTCCGTCACATCCCTCACCGCCCAGCAGTATACTGATCGCCTCATTGATTGCTACATTGATGACCAGCTGTCACAGTAGGCTTAGAATGAGGCTCGTGAGTATAGGGCAGGCCTAAGATGATGGCAGATTAAAATACATATATTAGTATAACTAGGGGATAGCGTGCGTGTTACCGTGCTATAACCTCTTCTGGGCATTGACGTCGTAGACCACGGTACTATTGTGGGGCGTTTCTCCGGATCTTCTCCCCGATATCGTGAGCGGACAGTGTTTCGAGGTCAACTTTTGGTTTCCAACCTTAGGCAAATGCTACAACACGAAGCTTACTCTTTTAAATTTAATGATCAATCCCATCTAAGCAATTAAGACAATGAGATAGGAAGCATTCATAACTTGAATTCTTTTTGGAAAGCTCTTAAAATATGAAACCACTATGGCCAATATTGTTTGATAAAAGCGACACCATTTTGAACCCAATCCGTTGTTAATGGAGTTGAAACATCAAACCCATGCGAGCCAGGTTGGACGGTAAGCAAAATTGGTACATTCGGGTGAAATTCCTTCATTTTCTTTACAAATTCCTCCGTGACGGGTAATGGCATCTAATGGGTTAGCTCTTTTTTTTTAAAATAGCTAGATAGCTAGAGCACACTTACAATTGTATCATCGGCGCCATTCGCAAGAAACATAGGAGGTGGATTGGTAGCATACTCAATCGACTTCCTAAGCTTGACAATGTCGTCGTCTCCGATAAACTCGCGGTGTCTGCCTTCCGCTAGAATTGCCTCGCACAAGTCCCAACAATCCGGAAAAGGAGATGAAATCCTGATTGCTCCAGGTTTGAGGTTGGCCATGTACTCATCGACAAAAGACTTTCCTTGATGTGGAGTGTCTCTGGTGTCGTTGTAGAGCGGATTTTCAATATCGAGAGTTGCATATTGTGCCAAAACCACAGCGATGTTGGCGTTAGGGAACAGCAAAGATGATTGAAGAGATAAATATCCTCCTTGTAAACGGTTCAGTCAGCACGACAATTATCTCTGTAAAGTAATTGTGAAATCGTAGCAATCTTACCTGCGCTCTCACCTGCCACAGCCACCTTTTCCATTCCCAAAGAAATCCCTGGAGCGATTTTCAATATTTCGTTTGGCAATGAACCGTGCAGCCAATTCCAAAAGTCCCTGATGTCCTCAAGAATCTCCGCACCTTTGGCTTCTGGAATCAGTCGATAATCTGGAGAGACTAGGATTGCTCCTTCGGATTCTGCAAGCTGGATAATCCTGAGCAAGTCATATACCGTTAGCACCACTTTCAAGTGAGGTGCATTTGACTGACCATAGTGGAAACCAAGGGGCAAATAGCTTATCACCAACTATGAGCCCGCCGCCGTGAAAATGAACAATGACTGGGTGTCTCCCCGGGTTAACGTTTTTGGGGACCAAGATGCTTGCTTTAAGGGGAACATCACCGACCGTCTTGTAGACCAGATCGGTAATATTGAAAGCACTGAATTTTGAAGCCATTATTGCTATTGGTGGAGAGAAACTGAACACGATCAAGATTGAGAGAAATACTGGGAGGCTTAGAAAGCCTTTGACGGTGGAGAACTGTGTAGTATTTAAGCTTGATGATTCCTGAACACTCCGCTCGGAACAGGTACCAACAAACCGGTCAAGGATTCCGTTTTCATCCCGAGAGGGATGTCAGTTCGTCACAACCTGGTCGGGGCCGGGATATGATTACCGTAACGTGACCTAATCATAACTCACAGGTAACTAAGAGACGGCACTCGGGTTAAGGTAAGTGACGCACCCTCGATTCTACTATGTAACTACATGATTCCGTACACATGTAAACTCTCTATAATTCAACAGTCTTGTACATAGACCTTATGAGATATATTCAATGAACTATATACAGGTAAACTGATATACAAGTTATTATTAAGTCACTATAATATATTCTAGATCAAGATTCCCATTTGTTTCAAGAATGTTAAATGTTTAAAATTATCCATATTACCTCCATAATAAGAGAATACAGTAATTGCCACGACTTCGAAGTGTGAATTTATCTATCAACGCAAGGGTTCTGCTTTTGACTTTTAACTCACTGGAATTGATCGAGACCAAACTTTCCCTGGTAGACCAATTGTAAATCGTTTCCCCTGAGGATCTCCTCCTTCTTTGCAATTAGATCCTCCACGGACCAGTTCGCTGAGATAAACCGGCCGGTAAGAAATCTTGCTGCATCAGTTGCAAGCCATACTCCTGTCCCTCCGATAAGTTCCGGAGTATCGTGTGCAAATGGCTCGAGGAAGTCTATTATCAGAGTTGAGATCAGCACATAGTCGTAAATGCAATAAGGAAATATGACTCACCGAGAAGCATGTCCGTCTTCACAAGCCCCGGCTGGAGGGTGACGGCACAGACGTTTCCATATTCTGCCGCGACATAATCATTCAATCTCCAGGCTGCCATTTTGGATATCGCATAGGAGCTCATAGTTTGCTGGACAGATGTTGCTACACCCGTTGACATGGAGATCAACGTCCCTTTTCTCTCGTTGCCAAGCAGTCGTAAAAAGCCTTGACTGACCAAGAAGCTCCCCTTGATATTAACTTCAAAATCCTTCCACCACTCTGTAATATTGGCATCTGCAACATTGGAGGGCTTTGCAAAAGTACCGGCATTGCTGACCAGAACATCGGCGTGGCCATATTCAGCTCTCACTTTATCGAATAGTGCCGATACCTCATCAACTTTGGTGATATCTGTCTGTTGTACAAGCACACCAATGCCTGGATTAATCTTCTTAACTTCCTGCTCCGTCACCCGCAGCTTATCTAAGTCACGCCCTACCAGTACAAGCGCTTTAGCATTTGCTTTCGCGAAAGCCGGCGCAAACCCTCGTGCGCCAATACCGGAAGATGCCCCTGTGATAATGACTACCTTACCGGCCTGGCTAAGAGCATGGGATTGTGGGTCAATCGCAGGATACTGGTCACGGTAGACATGAGGGGTGTAAGCACCAGCGTTGGTAAAGTAATCCGCGGGAAGCTGATCCATTTTGTTGCTACAAACATACAACGTCGATCATGAGCGTCAGTTGGGTTGCAGTAAATTGTATAACCTGGTCCTTGGCACTGTGCATATCAAATTAAATAAAATAAGTGCTGGCAACCCAACTAGGGCAGTTGATGTCAACTGAGAACCCAGACATGAAATTAGTGCATCAACTTTTGGGACCTGACCGGGATTATCTCCCCGATCGCCACAGGCTTCGAGAGATAGCTCGGAATCCGCGACCGGAATAGGCTACGGTACCGGGGAGATGAAATCATACTATGGTCAGAAAGCTTTTCTCAAACAAACCGTTTGCTAGAGACTCCGCAATAGTAACAGCACAAGTCAAAGCCAGAATAATAGTGTGTTGTCGAATTATCCTATCCGATAGCTCAAAATCACTTATATTATATTTTGATTGCCCATACGTCTTCCCCACCCTAATGGGCACTCGCTGCAAGCGATTTTTGCGTTTGGAATCATCAATGAAAATGTCACGTATCATGGAAGCAGTGGTGATTAGACAACCAGGAGGACCGGAGGTTCTTCGGATTGAAAAAATTCCAGTCCCAAAGCCTCGCATTGGGCAAGTGCTTGTCCGTGTAAAATCTTTTGGACTCAACAGATCTGAGCTATTTACTCGGCAAGGTCACTCACCTGATGTCGTCTTTCCTCGTGTGCTTGGCATTGAAGCCTGCGGAATCGTTGAAGAGGCACCTGGCGAGGAATTTGCTCCGGGAACTGTCGTTGTCAGTGCCATGGGTGGTATGGGAAGGCTCTTCAACGGAGGGTACGCTCAGTATACCGTCATTCCTGCGTATCAAATTCAAGCGATCACAACAAAGTTGCCATGGGAGATCCTAGGTGCAATGCCTGAGATGTTACAAACTGCCTGGGGATCTCTGTTCAAATCACTTCGTATTCAGAAGGGTGACCGTTTGTTGATACGTGGTGGAACGACTTCTGTAGGACTAGCTGCTGCTGCTATAGCAAAGGCTGAAGGGGCCTTTGTCGCATCAACAAGTCGCAGATCAGATCGGGAAAAGCTCTTACGTGAGACTGGTGCTGATGTAACCTTTGTAGACGATGGGTTTATCTCCAGAAAAATCAAAGAGCCATTTGATAAGGTTCTGGAGCTGATCGGTACAACCACTCTGTTGGATTCGCTTCACTGCGCCCGGGAAGGGGGAATTGTTTGTATGTCTGGCATAGTGGGAAATAAGTGGACGTTGGAAGAGGTTAATCCCATGGAGTATATTCCGCCAGCTGTTTGTCTAACGATATACTCCGGGGGTTATGGTGACTTCATGCGAACACCTCTAACGAGATGGCTAAGAAAGTCGCAGCTGGTGAACTGAAGATTCAAATTGGAAAGACCTTTAAGATGGATCAAATTGTTGAGGCACATCAGCTTATGGAGGACAATAATGCTTGTGGCAAAATTGTAGTTCTTACTTGAGGACGGTTAGGACACCTTTGCCAACTATGTTGAGGTCACAATTCAGTACGCTAGGGATAAGCTTTTGTAATTCTGAGGACCATGACCACTATGAATCAAAAATACTCAAAAGGTGGTCGACTTGAGCGAAGATAGTTCTTTCATTGCTTAATCGCTTGATTGACATCCAAATGTACTCTACCCTGACAGCCTAATGTGCCCGTACATGCGAGTCCATGGACCCAATCATGAACAAAATATTGCACAAAGCTTAATGGCCCAACAGCTTTCAAATGCTACCAAGTTACATCGCGGATTATCAACAAGAGGCTTTCTCAATACTAATTATAGCAGGATTGAGGCAAGACAGGTTGAAGGAACTAGGAAAGAAAAGAGCTCGTCAAGGGAATCTGCACCTAATTCGCCACCCTATAGATTCACTCCAGAGCCTATAGGAATGCTTGAAGATACAATTTGGATTGACGGTTCACTTTGTCGGTTTTAAGTTGAAGAGATTTACTCTCGTCCGGGCGGCAAAGTTCGCGGAATTGGACCGGTGGCCAGGTACCGTTAGTTAATACCTAGTGGTGAAATTCCCGGCCAGGATCGCTAGGCTTTTTGGTACAGGATTTCTAGGAATATAGATTGTTACAGTAGCAAAACCGAGAACTACAGTTCTACCAGCTGGTGATGGGATTGTCTCTTATCGACTTCTTGAGCAGGAGAATCATTCTTTCTAACCTTTCTAACTAGGATCTAAGAGCTCAGGAATGTCTTTTGACCTTTTATCTTAATTATCCAAGATTTACCCCTGGACAGGGATCCTACATATCATGTATTTACCACTAGTTCTCTAGCTTTTGTCTTCGATTTCACGGGATTTATAAGCATATCAAACTTTATTCTAGGCTCAATTTCGGGGTTATACTGAGTCCAGTCAGAAATTGATTTCGCGATAGCCAGGGGGCTGGGTGGATCATAGAAGTCTAAATGGATTTATAATGATGACCTGATGCCGGTAGGTGGCTTTGTAGTATCAGATAAGAGTGATTTGAAATACATAATCAATTAGTCAATAGAGAATAATGGTATAAATATGTCCTGGTTCCATGCGAGCAACTTTCACTTCAGCCAACTCTTTCTTCATTCAGTGCAGAGTGCTACTTCATTATGGCCGGTAAAACCAAGATCGTGATTATTGGCGCATCTTATGCTGGCATTGGGCTAGCACAAGCATTACTGAAGTCCATTCCGAATATTCGTGTCGTTTTGATCAATCCATCGGACAAGTTCTTCTTCAATATTGCCTCGCCTCGCATTCTCGCAAAGCCAACGGCATTCCAGCCGAACCAATACCTTATTCCCATTGCAGAGGCATTTCAAAATGCGCCGCCCGGCTCGTTTGAGTTTATCAAAGGTTCTGCATCCGCAATTGATCCAACAAATAAATCCGTGACAGTCTCTGGGGAGGGCATTGTCCCATATGACTACCTGGTTATTGCATCTGGAAGTACCACGGCCTCATCGAAAGCCGATGGTAGTAGCTTCGCTCCCTTTAAGGCTATCGGTGATCATCTTGCGGCTGCAATAAAAGCTTCGCAACAGGAGATTGCAGCTGCAAAAAATGTGGTCATTGGCGGTGCGGGTGCAGTTGGCGTTGAATTTGCAGGGGAACTTGCCGAGGCCTTTGCAGGAAAAAGTGTCCGTATAACTTTAGTTTCGGCATCATGGCATGTGCTTCCCACACTCAAAAAGGCAGGATCTGAGAGAGCGGAACAGATCCTGTCTGAGAAGGGAGTGAAGTTGATGCGATCGCGTAAGGTGACCAAGGCAAGGCAAGATTCCGTCTCAAAAAAGTGGACAGTGACCTTGGACGATGGTCACACGCTTGACGCTGATATATACATTTCGACTACGGGAGTGGTACCAAATAACAGCTTCATCCCATCTGAATATCTCAACAACAGCGGATGGGTGAAGGTTGACGAAGAAATGCGCGTCAATTCCCAGTCCAGTAACGGTCGGCTACCAATCTATGCTATCGGTGATATCACTGAACACCCCGCTCGCTTGTTTCTCAAAGTACAGGAACAGATTCCTGTGGTTGCCAACAACCTGAAGGTTGACATCTTGGGGAAAGGCAAGCGGAAGACTTATACAACAGACTCTAAGGTGATGATGATTGTTCCAGTTGGCTCTACTAGTGGAAGTGGTCAAATGTTTGGGATGGTTCCGTGGGGCAAGATGGTAGCTATGATCAAAGGCAAAGATTTCTTTGTCTCCAAAGCAAGAAACATGTTGGGCATAAAATAGATGTGAGCTTCGATTCATTTGTTTTTTTGTTGTTGACCATATCGTGTAGCTATTTCCTTGAAATATATAATGTTTATTTAGTACTTGTGTCATTACAGTGGTTGAAAAGCCATAGTCAAATTATATCTTCAGTAGTTATATTAGTTAATTTCGTGCATTTTGATACAATTCTGTTGATATTATTTGCCACATGATTCCTGAAGCCCACTGACACTAGACCTTTAGGTATGCAGAACTTTTTATGTTTAACCGTGCCGTCCGGCGCACCTACACCGCTCCCGCGTTGTAGGTGCGCGTCAGGAAAACGTAAATGTCATGAAAACGTAAATATATGCCGCGTCCCTCAACCCTACACTTCAAATCCACAAAACACCACCAAAATGCCGTCGGAGAAATACCAAAATGAGGAAGAGGCTATTCAAAAGGCAATAGAAGCGTACAAGAAAGTTCCGGGCCAAAAAATGACCAAATTGGCGGCACAATTCAACGTTCCGTACGCGCGCCTCCGTGCGCGACTCCAGGGACGCGCATCTTACAGCAAGTCGTACAACAAACGCAGGCCAGCGAATAGTCGATTAACAACTGATCAAGAGGACGCTATAAAGCTATGGGTAGATGATATTGACAGCATGGGGATCCCTCCTACACCTAGATTGGTTGAAGGCCACGCGAACGCTATACTCCGGCGTATGAATCCGGATTGTACGACTCCGCCTACTGTTAGCAAAAGTTGGCCATATCGCTTCCTAAAACGCCTTGGCAAGGAATATGAGCTTATAAAACAGAAGCCAATTGATCCTAAGCGATTTCAAGCGGAGGATTTTGCTGCTGTTGCCAACTGGTTTGACACATTTGAGCTCGCAATCAAAAACTATAAGATTACACCGTCAAATCTTTATAACTTTGATGAGACCGGATTTATGATCGGACAAGGCAAAGAACAAGCAGTGATCACTCGATTTAAAGAGAAATCTCGTACGCTTCCAAGCGCTTCAAATCGGGAATCTGTTACAATCATTGAGTGTATAAATGCGAATGGATCAGTGATTCCTCCAATGGTTATTCTTGCGGGAAAGAATATATTAGAGGAATGGATTCCTTGCATCCAGGATGAGGATTGGAGGATTGCAGTGAGCGATACCGGTTACAATAATGGTGATCTCTCATATGATTGGATCAATCATTTCCATTTCTTTACAAAAGAGCAGGCTGGCACCGGATTCCGACTTTTATTGTTGGATAGCTACTACTCCCATCTTACGTACGATTTTATTCATTTCTGTGAAATAAATAAGATCGTACTATTCCCTTTTCCTTCTCATTCGACACATTTTCTACAGCCACTAGATGGGACGCCTTTTCAACAATATAAACACTTCCATGGGCAAATTGTGAATCAATATGCCCTTCTCGGAAGTAGTCATTTTGATAAACGCGACTTTTTATATGAGCTTAAAGCTTTCCGTACAAGAGCTCTTACTCAACGAACAAATCGAAAAGGCTTTTCTGATCGAGGAATTCATCCTTTGAATCCAGATATTATACTCGATAAATTACGAGATAAGTACGGTTCAGATGATGAAGACGTACTACAAATCTATGACGGAGATGAAGTAGATGAGCAAGAAATCCCTAGCTCACCTACTAATGCATCTTTTTCACCTCCGGATACTGCTTATAAGCTTCAAAAACGCATTACAAAGATTGAGAAGAAGCTAAAAAGTGTTATTGAGGATAACGCATCAATCCAACGAGATCTTACTAAGATTTTTCGAGGAAGCCTTTCACAAGCGCACGTACGGCATCACCACGAATCGCATATTAATCGGCTTATAACGCACCACGAACGTAAAAATCAGCCTCGTTCTAAACGTCAAGTAAGAGCGGCAGGTCCTCTTTCTATAAAGGATGCAAATGGAATTATTGATCAGCGCCAAAAAGCTGAGATGGATAAGGCTTGGAGAAAAGCTCACCGGGAGGCCAAGAAAATAGCGAAACAAAAAGCTGCTCCAGAGCAACAACCAGCGGTTGAAGAAGATTGGTTTTATGATCCTCCGCTAGCCAATTTGTACGAGAAAGAGATTAATGAGTATCGACAGCGTAAAGTTGTAGTTTTTGATGAGAATATTCCAATTTAGTGAATATATTTACGTTTTCATGACATTTACGTTTTCCTGACGCGCACCTACAACGCGGGAGCGGTGTAGGTGCGCCGGACGGCACGGTTAGAGTCCACTTTCCATTTTTGACACATTCACCATCTAGTAGCATTTGACTAGATATCTCATATCTCCATGCAAACTTTTCTACCTACCGGCCTTTCGTGGCAGTAGTTAGTTGACCCAGGTTACAGCTTTCGTCCGGAGAAATTCATCAAATCCAAGATTGCCGGAAAAGCGTCCAAACCCACTAGCTTTAACTCCTCCATGAGGAAGAGAAGGTTCATCATGGATAGTCATGGAGTTTATATGTACCGCCCTAGTATCTTTAGCACCATGTTGGTCTTGATGCATTCATTGGGAACAAACTTACCCAGATTCAAGCTTTTTGGCTACCCTAAGTCCTCGGCGAAGATCTTCGGTGTACACGGCAGCAGTAAGTCCATATTGGGTGTCGTTCGCAATCGTGATAGCCTCCTCCTCAGATTCCACCACAAACAGTGAAACCGTAGGCCCGAAAGACTCAGTTTCGTAGATTTTCATTTCCTTTGTAACCCCTTCAATGATAATAGGAGCCATAGAAGTCACTGAAGATGCCTTCGTATCTAGAGTTCCATAAAGGATAGACGCGCCCTTGGATACTGCATCCATTACAAGGCTTCTGTTTTTCATGACCGGAGTTTCACTAATAAGCGGGATAGCACCATAAATTTGTTCAGCAGTTTTTTTAACAAGTTCTCGGAACTCGGCAGCCACAGATCGTTGAACGATGATTCGTTCAGTGGACATGCAAACCTGACCTCCCTGCAGAAGCATCAGTACCTTTCGTTTGTTCGAAGGATGATTAACGTACGTTTAGGAAAGCCCCAATTACACAACCCTTAGCTGCTCGTGGAAGGTCAGCATCGTCGAGGACGATACAACTAGCCTTTCCTCCAAGTTCTAACAACACTGGTTTGACGTGATTGCCAGCAATGGAAGCAATGATACTTCCAACTGCTGTGCTGCCAGTGAAGTTGATTTTCTTCACGTATGGATGAGCGATCAGCGCAGAGGTGACCACTGCCGCATCGGCTGGACAGTGATAGATAACGTTCAGAACACCTGATGGAAGCCCAGCCTGACGAAAAATATCTCCTATCGCCCAGAAGCATTGCGGCGAAAGCTCAGAGCCTTTGAGAATAGTAGTATTTCCCGCAGCAATGGCCACGGCGACTGCTCTGGTTCCGAGTGCGTACGGCGCGTTCCTATTGAGTTAGGAGTTAGATAAGCCACAAACATATTCCATGATTCTTACCAAGGAGCGATTCCTAGAATAACTCCATATGGTTCCTTGTATACGATTCCACTAGAAACATTATCGGCCAGGGAAGGAACAGATCCTTCTATTGATGTCAGTCGTCCGGCGATATCTCTCAGGAGGCCCACAGCCAAATCGAAAGTGAATTCAGAAAATTCCTCATCGGCATCTGTTGCATCGAGCTGGTATCTGATCAGCTCCTCCTTACGTTTGACAAAGATATCTGCCGCTCGGAGGAGAATGTCGCGCCGAATTGAAAATTTTGTTTCTGACCAGGGCTCAAAGGCTCGCTGAGCTGACTCCACAGCACGAATTGCATCTTCAACTGAGGCACTACTCGACGTATGAATGATTGTTTGTAGTTTAGGGTTTTTCACATCAAAGGTTCTTTGTGTTTCGACCTCCTCATTGTCTATAATGAGAGGTATAGGACGACTTGCCATTTTGTATTATCGTTCGATTTTATTTCTTTCTCTCGATTTCTTCTTGCACTGTAGCTTAGAAACAAATGTAACTAGTGAAGGTGAAGGCAGTTGGCATATATGTACAAGATAGATGTAAATGTCTTTCTACTCTGGGACCCACTCACGCATAGTCTATCAGTAAGCATTTCTACTTATAAGTAAGCATTCCCCAACGCCTGAACGTGTACTTTTTGATTAATAATATCACGAAGTCTCATCCGATTGACGGTTACGAGACCCATTCTGTTGACCAAGGAAATATTTCTCGTAGTCTTTGGGTTTTGCTGATATCGCTAATGCCCCCAAGCTCTTATAGGAGTCTATGCAGCGTACTGAACTAGGTCCATTTTTTGAACAACACGAGGCGATTAAAAGAACATGATTGATAAACAAGGCACCTAATTCTATTTCCAACGATTGAGAAAATTTCAAATTTATTGATTGTCAAAACTTAAAGCTTTTAATCAATACAATAGGCTGGACTATTTCTTAAAAAGGGGTTGGTTGTCAAGCGTCCTCGTGAAGCTACTTTCGCTATATATCAAATATGACTTTCGCAGGGATTGTCAGATGAAATCTCCCTTCTGTAGAATCATCGCAGGCTTGATTGTTCGTAATAGGGTATATTATGATCACCAACCCATTGTAACGTAATCAACCATCAAGCAGCGAAACTCTCACTTGGTCGTTAAATCACATTACAACATCGGGCACTGGCTACGCTACTAAGTAAAAGGCGGCATCGGGCCGAGAAATGAGAGGGTGTGGATTCGCGCCGTAATACATTAGAGCCCTGTGTATGATACAGACAATGATCGGGATCAACGGAACGCCTTCCGGACTGGAGTTGTACGGAATACATGATCCGGTAACAGGGCGGAAAGATGACGGATAATCTCCCCGAAGTTTAGATGTTTGGATAAACTTCTAAGCTTGGGAAAATTCCCGCGTTATAGTTAGGTTTGGATATAATTGCTGTTGCTGGGGAGCCACGCTCGTACAATACTTTCCAAGCGGTTCTGCTATAGCAGGAACTTTCGCTCAACAGATTCGTAAGTCTGAGCTAGCAGACATAGTAAGTCAACTTGTTAATTGGGAGTTGGAAGGAGATCAACTCAAAGCGGTAACTTCTTTAATTCTTAATCTATTGATTGATGTTCCTAGTGCTCTGCTTAGGTAGATTTGTAATAATGAGAACTGCAATGACAACTTCTGTTAAAATTCTCTCAATAGTAGAACATTTCGGAACCCTCCAGTGGAGTCTATAAACTCGATAGCGCGATCTACTAAGTTAGTAGACGAGTCGCCTTCCATTGTCTGTCAACCTCATTTCATATTAGCTAACTTCACCTTCTGGTCTGCTTCAAATCCAAGTACCATTTTTCTGTATGTTCGCCGTTGTCTTGGGCATTGTTCGCATTACTGTTGCTTTTTCATCCAGAGCAGAGAGAAAGGTTTAAAGACATGGTCTCGGCAACTGCGCTTGTTGTACCACAGGTGGGGGAACCATTTCAACTTACAAAGGTTGAGCTTGACAAGCTTAGGCCTGATGAGGTATTGGTCGAATTAAAGGCAACTGGCATCTGTCATACGGATCTTGCTGTCCAAAATGGCAAGATACCTATGCGTTTTCCTGCTGTTCTAGGCCACGAAGGTGAGCGTCAATGCCAGCCAAACATTGCTATATTGTTAACCATCTCAAGGGGCCGGTATAATACGTGCAGTCGGTGCCTCGGTTACAGATTTTGTAAAAGGAGATCACGTTATACTTTCCTATAACTACTGTGGCACCTGTCGCAGCTGTATTAGGCGCCAGACATACCACTGTGCCGAGATGCAAATGCGCAACTTTGGTGGCCAGAGACCAGATGGAACTCAAACAATTATTACCGAATCAGGAACGATGAGCACATGTTTCTTCGGACAGTCGTCTTTCTGCAATCCAGCGATTGTTCGGGCTGTATGCTGTGTTAGAGTTAACAAAGATTTACCTCTTTCTAGTGTTTGTGCTCTAGGTTGCGGGTTTCAGACTGGCTCGGGGTCTATTTTTAATGTGGTAAAACCGGTAGAGAGGAAAACAAGATATCTTGCTATTTTCGGCATTGGAGGGGTGGGTTGTGCTGCTATTATGGCCGCTCACCATATTTCTTCAGAGACCTCGGAGGTGCTAGACGTGATAGTTGCCGTGGATCTCAACGAGAATCGCCTAAGGCTAGCTAAGGAACTTGGCGCGACTCATGTTATCAACTCAGGCAAGGAGGATCTCGGTCGACGTATTGCAGAGATCACAAATGGCGAAGGACTTGATGCTGCAGTTGACTGCAGCGGAGTGATTTCGGTTGTGAATAGCATGATGAAATTGATAGGAGCTGGTGGGTTGGCTGTCACAATTGGGGGACCTTCACCCGGGGCAGCAGCGTCTGTCGAGGTCTTTGACTTCTTAATCAGTTGCAAGACCTATTGTGGAAGTCATCAAGGAAACTCTTATTCCAAAGATGTAAGTGATTTCAAATGACGCTGAAGCAAAAGCTGTTCATATCTCTGACTTGTCCAAGTTTATCCCATTTTTGACCGACCTCTATGCAAAAGGGAAATTACCGCTCGAGAAAACACTGAAAATGTACAAGGCGACAGAGGTAAACGTTGCCACGGAAGAAATGTTACGAGGTCTTGTCGTCAAACCTATCCTGATCTGGGACAGTACATAATGGGCGGGTAGTTAACCTTTGTATTTGTAGAAGAAAGTCTTCTTAGGAGCAACCATGCTCTATGTTAGTATCGAATAATCTGAGAGACCTGGAGCCTGGAGTTTATAGAACAAAGCAGCAAGTCTAGATACAGTATTATATGTGAATCAAACCCTGCAAATAGCTGATCCACTTATAATCATCATGACTCGATTAATTAAAGACAAAAAACTATAAAATAAAATCGGTCGTAAATAGAATGTGGCGGAGATCAGTGGCTGGCTTAATGACGCACAAAATTCAGTAACTAAATTACTCTATTCTTAATTTACTAATCTATTTTTAAATTAGCCAGTGTTCCTATTTTGGTGCCACTGCCTTGCTGTTCTGTTTGAGGTCATTAGGTGTTCTTTGGGTTTCGCTAGATAATCTTGCTTGGAGTTTGAAATTAATGTATGGTCCAACATGGAAGGAATAAATGTTGGAAATGATATGAATTTTCTTATAGTCTTAATTGTTAGTTGTTCTTATTTGGTTTCAGTCAGTGATTCCTGGAATATCCTGACTTGATAGCCACTCGCTTGACACTTGGCTGTTTGTATTCTACTGTAAGTGGAGTGTATCATTATCAATCAGTCCATGTGCATGACCTAATGCCAATAACCTATTCTATTTGATTCAGACTGAAGATATTATCGATATAGTATCGGTAGATATTATAGCTTGTTTACAAATTTCATTGAATGGTTGTTGTGTTGGTGGTTGAAATATATTGTGACACTTGCTCATTCGTATGCTCTAGGGTAGCGCTATTGATGTAAAACTAAACATACAGAAAAGAAGGAAAGGGAAGGCTCTGTGCGAGAGCTCGCTACGGCTTCTTTTATAGCGCGTAGGTTCTTTGAGGTGCCTAGTTAGGAAGGCATGGCAACAAGGGGGTATCCCGTTGCAGGTGGTAAAAAGGCTTAGGGCTCCGAGGTCCCGTGACGGTGCCGAGCTCGACTTGCCACGCCAACGACCGTCATATATATAAAGGAATTTGCATTTCTGATCTGAATAGTGAATCTGAAAATGTAAAGTATACTATTTTTACCATTTAATATTACTCCTTCTACCAGTCTGTTCACCATACTTTCCACTGGTCACTATTCTTTCCACTATGCATGTTATGACTCAACACTAGTATTTCTCTTGGAATTTTATTAGTCGCTTTACCAGCCTTTCCCTGCTCATTTTACTGGATTTCTAACTTTTGTTCACTGCCTAATCTTCTCAATGATATTCAGTATATCTCAATCAGTAAATGGGGAATTATAACTGTCGGATTAATAGTACTACGTTACGGCGCTGTAGCGCCGTACGCGTAGC
The DNA here is from genome assembly GCA_001305275.1 of Talaromyces verruculosus. NCBI lineage: Eukaryota > Fungi > Ascomycota > Eurotiomycetes > Eurotiales > Trichocomaceae > Talaromyces > Talaromyces verruculosus. Next base: position 36,979 of record LHCL01000103.1, read on the forward strand.
GAACGTATCGTGCACCGGAGCGGGATCACGATATCCCTAGCGCCGTACGCGCAACCTCTTACATAGCCACCTAGCGACCCCAGGCCCCTACGGTTCTGGGGATCAGTCTTTTATTATGGAATATATATGCATATTAGCAGGCTCACCACGTAGGGCAGTTGGACCGCCCTTGCTCCCTAATCTATGCTTCGTGATACGGATTATAGCTAAACCAACAATAACTATCATGGGTGCTTTGATTCTCGCAGAGTTGATCTGTAATAGATTACTACCTCTGCTTGTGCTTTTCTAATTATGAGTGTGGCATCAGTTAATGGATGAGGTTCTCTGGGTGCTATCTGCTTTATGCTGTACTTGGCTGAAAGAGGATCAGTTGTGTGGGAAGCAACTACCTAGATTATGTCTGGCACGCTGTTGGGTTTTCTTGATAAGGGAGAAAGTATTGATTCTCTTCTTGAGCCAAACTGTAAAGCAACGAGATATTTTGCTGTGGCATGTTGGCTTTAGTATTGGATTATTCGTTCTTTCTCGTGCTTCCATAATTAATTGCTGTAAACGCTCTAGTGTCATCATTAGTCCAACAGTTGAAGCGGCGGCCAGTTTGCAGCAAAATGGTGGTGTGGAAATCCTGCTGTACGAGACTACAGTACCGGTCATTTTGAACTTCAATCCCGCAGGTCCAACTATTCTAGTAGTAGTATTTGCACTGGTGAATCAGCTGCCGTAACTGGCCTTCTTCAGTGCTTACGTAACTAGCGCCGGGAACTAATCTATTGGCTGTGACGTGCTGATTCTCTGACATGGTAGTTCCTAATTGGGAAGCTATGAGGTTGAAGGGAAACTCTGTCCTTAGGGCTTAGGGCTTCTGCATGAGACGGGGCTGCACCGTACAAGACACTGAGCAGCGAGCACGTACAGCCGTCACAGGTACAGCCGCTTCTACTTCTGATCCTGCACTGTAGGAACGGAACCCGAAAGCGTCAAGAAACAGCATGTCATATTTCTCATCGGGAAATGGAACGCATTGAGAACATGTCAGCCATAATAAGACATTTGTCACGTCCGGCGGTTACACCTATCTCCTGGAGCAGGACCAGCTTAGATACCTTGGTGAGAGGGTGCTGATCACCTCTACTGCTTCCAGTTCAACAGCAAGAGACCCGTCAGTTGCCCTAAGCAGGTCACTTGACCTGGAGGATAACTGGGTGAAGATCGTCATCAACCTGGAGAAGAAGGTACGTCAGATGGCCAGCCATATCCGCATGCACACGCCCTTCAATTCAGTGAATGAGATCACGTTGGGCGACGCCACATCCAGCTAGTATTCTCCTCCCCTTCCAATGAGTACCAATGACTATAGCAAACCTGAATCAATTCCTAGGTATACCTATGCCGCCTGAACCGTCTCAATCACGTCTTGTAACGGAGCGTATCGAAGTCAAGAAAAGTGTATGTCATAGAAAACAAACAAGACATAAGCTAAAGAGCAAAAATAAACTATAGAGGAGTAAGCCTATATTTATACTTGCACAGGCTTACTCCCTAGGCCTAATTCTAACAGAGCAGGCCTTCTAAAATAACATAGCAATCTAAAAGCAATATAAAGCAATAAAACAATCAACAAGGCGCGACGTAAAGCTATTCCCACATTGTATGACTCATATGACAAATGTCAAAGACAGATTCTTTGGCGTTGTCAAACCTCACCGCTTTGGTGCGTCCGGAGCACTCACACCAGCGACACCAGCGCTCATACCCGGAGCCTGCTCCAGAGCCGGAACCATGACACGCCTAGTCCAAAATCCAGGTGGTGGTCCTGACCCCATAAGATGTATACGATCTTTGGTGTTCCTGCCTTTTTTTCTCCCTGGCTTCATAGTAGAGCGATAGTGGCAACTTCATGAACCAGACCAACACTCCAAACACAGCCCCTGCAGCTGCGGCGCTTCCGTACTCGCAGACATGGGAATCTATTACGTCCTTGTGAGCGGAGCACGTTGCTGGTTGGGAAGAAGAAAGAAATCAGTGTGCTTACGGTGGTTCTGGGCAACACGTGCGAAAGTGTAAGCGCTCAGTGCATCCCAGCCAATGGCTTGCACGGAAAACACTGGCCCTAGTCAAGGTCAATACGGCGCCAACAGCTGGGAGCAGTGAACTGTGGGAAAATGAGGACCATACCAGAAGCAAGCAGCGCCGCTGTGCCTGCTGTTAGAGGAGCCCCAGCAGCGGCGGCCGCTATAAGCAACTCATTAGGCACTGAGACATTGACGAAGTCAGCCAGGAACAAATTAATGCACGAAATCATAGGTCGGCAGTGTACCATCTCCTATGGATGCCCTGGCTATGATCGAGGTAACAAGAATCGCTGCCCCAAAGGAGGAGCCAGCAAATGTAAGCACCACATGGACAAAGATGTTGCTCGAAGTCAGAGACAATAACTCGGCTGAATTGAGGATACCAGACTTTATCAAGCCTCCAAGTGCACCAAGACGTAGGATTTGGTCAGTTGTCGCGTTCCCGTTAACGTGTGCTCCAGTAGCTGCTGCAGCAGCTCCAGCGGCTGCACCTATCCCCAGGTCTAGCACTGAGAGCGCAAGATGGATTGCAACTCAGGAAACAGTAAGCATCTGATAACCTTCGAGCCAGAATCTTGCGATTACATACCATTAGTCGGTAGGGAGTACTCTAACATCTGGTTAGCCCACGAGTGACCTAGGGAGAAATCCATGAGTCTTACCTGGATCCATAGTATTAGCTGGCGAGTCTTGACAAGGAATGTTCTCTGGTGATGTTAGATTATCTCCACTGCACCAAAAAGCTTTCAGATTACAGAGTAGAGGGAGTTCCCTCACATAATACCAGACAGCTGAACAAGTGAGGCATACAGGAGTCCTTGCCGCTCCAATACTTATCATCGCAGCACTGCTTCATTTTCAAGGACGGATATTCCCAAAGCGTGCCAAGATCTCAGCCTTATCATGACATGGTATCCGTGCGAGACCCCTCTTGGATGCATTCACAGCCTCAGAAACTTGCTACATTAAAACGAGACGGACGCCCCAATCTCTTCCTCTTTAGTTCCCTGAAATATTGTCGCATACTTTCAGATGAGCACATATTTTGTGAAGCAGAGCTCTTTCTGGACCCCTTGGGGGGTGCGGTACTTCAGGCGTGTTGAGGAGCGGACCACACGTAACATGTCCCACAAGAGCAGGTCAGGCTATGGAGATGGGAGGGATTATTCTTCGAAGTCTGTCTCAGGTCTGTGGTGCGCTTACTCCCAAGGCGAAATCTCATCTCCCGTTTTGAGGTATCTCACCAGCTAACACCACTGGCATTCAAGCATCGTCATATTCCTGCTATAAAGCGCATTATCCGCTCCTTTACGAAATATTGAAATCACCCAAAGCGGCGCGCAAAAACTTCAAGGACTGGAAGGCAAGCGTTGAGCAGCTACCATCAGAAAATCGACCTGCTCTGCCGCCGCAAGAGCTGACCTTCACTGAGCTTAAGCCTATGACGGACAAGCGCGGAGACATTCTCGTCCTGTCGTGTATCCTTCAGCCGACCTATCCCTGTTTTTCCTTGGAGTGCACCACGGAGTTCACGGAGCGGCTCGAGGTGCGCAACGGAAGGGCCATCTCAGATGTGCGTCGCGCAGGCGCACTGATATCCACCACGGCAAATTCATGGAGGATTGTGTTCGAGCTGATAGGGTGGAATAGTGATGTGCTTCGAGCTGCGCTAGCGAATGATGACATGGACATGCTGGAAGAAGCGAAAGCTGTGCGGAAGGGTGACAGCGCCGTCGCTCCGCTTACAGCCCAGTTTGACAAAAAGGTCACCGTGCCTAGCGGTTATGAACTTGATAGGATATGGTCAAAGACGAAGGATTTCTATAATTTGGAAATTTATATCCCAAAGAGAACATACAGACACAAAACTTTCGACGAGGATTGGTAATAACAGCTTTTGCATCACAGGATTACCTGTCATTCATATTTTCCGGCTATCTATTGTAAATATAAGTCATCCCAGTATATCCTTATTGAGTTCATCTAATCTACCATTGATCAACTTTCGGGCATGCTAAACCGGCCTCTTGCCACCGAGGCCTCGAATCCTCGTAGGCCATGAGAACTATCATGGGATGGGCCTTCATTCTTGCCCAGGAGCAGCGATAGACATTCTATCAGCGGCCCGATGAGCATCATCATGGCTAGAACCTGCCCAAACGTCCAGTCAGCGATGTTCGAAAGCAGTTCGTTCCTCTTGATAATCAATTCCAGCATCACAATCATATAGATGCTCGCACCCAGCTGGCCAAGCATGCGGATATACTTGCTCCACAGGATAGTATCTACGTCATTATCATACGAGTCGTTCGGTCCCAGTTCTGACTCGCCAGTGTTGCGTCCACAGCCACAGTCTAAAGCCATGCAACATGCCGCTCCCGACATACACACGAGCCACATAACGAAGCCCAGCGCCAGCGTACCGAGGATCGCTACGAAGATCCAGCGGAACACGTCATTCGTCGCCTGGATATCCACGCCAAATAGGATGTACTTGGTTTCATTATTACACTCAGGTTGATTTCCAAAGTGTGATGCGTCTGCGAAGACGTAGATGAAATATATTAGCGCCCCGCTGACAGCAACGACATAGAGGACGAACAAAGTGAAGCTCCGTGTGACGGTTTCTGGGTAGTGGCCCTTGGGGCGGATGGCTAGACCAACAAGGCCGAGTAGGTGAAGGACGCAGAGGGCGTGGAAGAGCGCGATATGCGCGAGTGAAGACTGGACAACGGTTGTAAGGAGGAGCGCGAGCCCCGTTACGCCCAGAGAGGATTCGATGGAACCTGAGAGCTCCTTGGAATCAAGAAAGGCAGAAACCACCGGGCTCGCCAGACTGAGGATATAGATGGAGGTTCGGATCTAGGTAGGGTATTTTAGTTGATCTGATCCAGTACTACCATGGCTCCCCTGCATATGTATAAGATCTCAGGAAATGCTCTTACGCCGATTCCAATAATGTCTGGATTAGCATCGATTCGACATCCACCGGCACTCATTTTGAGGGGGAGGCAGCCCAGAGAAATCAATCAGACGAACCAGATGAATTAACCCTTGCGAATTTGTCGTTTATAACAACACCATGAATCAAATCAGGGAGATTATCAGCGGTCATATTCTGTACAATGAAATAATGCTCTTTTTCATTCCTGGCACAGGCAGTAGTGTGCATAGCCTCAGAGATCAACGCTGATCTGCCTTGCGGTGATCCCTTGTCACAGTATGCGCAGGTCAGCCATTCTACCAGCAGGGACCTGCCCGGTTCTGCCCGCCCCCGACCGCCATCGCGACAGCCTACCTAGATCCCCTCAGAGCTAGATAGTGTAAAGGTGACTCTGTCGCGAGATCGCAGTAGCCAATCCAGAGGCTTGGATCTCACTTGTTTGCGACCAGGCAGGATCCGTGGATTGTCGTGTGATCGAGAGGGCAGCGGCCTGAGCGAGCGCTAGTCCTTAGAGAAGGGATGATGAGAGATGAGGCGGACCTGAGAGATGCCTAACCTACCAGTACCCCCCACTCTGTGTATATAGCGCTTGGATGGCGGAGGACAAGCTCCCACCACGTGGTATCCGCTGGGAACTCTCAGAGAAACAGTCTAGCTGTCTCTGAGTGCCAGGAGGAGCTCAACAACGCGATTATCCCTCTTTCTACGGCGCGCCGACGCACCGAAAACCGAGTCTTCGGACCTCACGAAACATCACACATTTACAGCCCCAGTACGGTAGAGGGAACCGTGCCCGCCCTCGAGTACGCCCCAGGATGGAGAATGGAATTTGGGTTACTCAATTTGTCCTGCCCGACAACGGCTTACGGTTTTAAGATTGACGAGGATGCGTTGGAGCCAGGACAGAGACGTTTGAACGATTCATTGCTTAACATATGGACGCCACAACAACGACACCACCACTAGTAAGAGCTAAATAAAGTAATTAATAAAGTAAAAAGAATCATATTGTAAAAAGGAAGAAACGCTATGTACATGAAGCAAAGAACCGCCAATCCTCGGACGAGACCGTGAGACATTAAACCAAAACACTGCTTCCATCCCCCTTAGGCTTAGAGTTACAACCACATCCCGATGCACCAGCCGCAACCTGTGAAGGCGTCCGAGCATAGCTAGGCGGTACATCAAGGACAGGGTTACGATCGAAGAAGTTTCTTGGTCGCAGCAACAGAGTCATAGGCTCAGCAGGCATGACGGGGAAGTCTTCCGGGGAGGGGAAGTGAGTAATACCGAATGTGTGCCAGAGCACGACGTCGGTGTTGTCAATGGAGCAGTTGTCGCCAGCTTGTTCGATCCACATTGGTAAGCCCATGGAGGGTTCGCCGGAGGTTTGAGGAACGTGACGGCCGGCGGGGTGGATTTGGTCGTCCTCATCTGTTTGACGTCAGTAGATATTCATTTCTAGACGAAGGGAGTGGCTTACACTTTGTGACGTGGACTGCGTGACGAGCAAATCCAGCACGCTTCCAGACCAGTCCACCAGCCTTGGGAAGCAGAGGTGGAACTTCGCGGCTAACCAGTTTGTAGCTCACTGGCTTCTTGCTGTATGGGTTCAATTTGTTGGTATTGGCAATCTCCCATGTTCGGCTGGTAGCTCCATTGTAATCCGACATTGCCTCCTTGGGGGTTGTGAACTTGGTCTTCTTCGCATAGAAGGCGTTGCCGTATTTGTTCTCGGCACTACCAACTTCTCCAGGACCTTGGACGGCGTCGACTTGGAAGATAGTGTTGTTCTGTCCATCGATCTGTGGGTCAACCCGCAGACAGAAGAGATGCTGGTGGTTGTGGGCGTTGACGCCGGGGTAGACCTCAGTTCCCCAGCCGTGGGTATCCTCGCCAGGGTTGATGGAGTATGTATTGAGGATTCCGGTAAGCTTGATATCCAACTGGATTGTGCCATCCTGGTGGAAGATCCAATAGATGCAGTACTCGTAGTTGGCGGCAGTGAAGATGTGCGAGATGATAAGCTTGCGGCCACGAGTGACGATGGTGGAATCATCACGGAAATCGGTATGCTTAAACAGAATACCTGCATCTTCCTCGTGGATGCAAATGGCATTCTTGATGACGGTGCTTGCGCCTGCTCTGTTGACAAATGCGGCATCCATGTAGTGGATGGCACCCTTGCAATCACAGCCCAAGGACAGACTGTTGGTCATATAGCCACCACCGTACTCGCCCAGATCAAAAGCGTGTTTGCGTTGATGGGGATGTTCGGGGTTACCGTATGGAACCACCATCTCTGCAAGTGACAGACGGTACATGATAGGACGAATAGTACCCTTGTCATTGAAGGTGATATTGTTCAAGACAATGCCTTCCCGATAGTTGAAGCCAACGTGGATATTCCATTTCTGCCAGTCAATCACTCGTCCATTCACATTGAACGAGACACCTTCCGGCTGAGTGATGTTGATGGGCTTGATATCAGTGCGATAACCGCCAGACTCTTCCACAGACTTGACGTGGTAGTTGTTTGGGGCGGCCTTGCTGAGTGGCCGACGCACTTTGGGGATATCGATGTGTATAATGCTCTTGGTCTCGGCATTGTAGATGGGACAAAAGTCAAGCGGGTAGCCGTATTGAGAGTCATCGACGTGAGGTCGGTAGTACATCAATGCCTGCTGGAGACGGACATTGCTTCCGAAACGTTCATCGTAGCCGATTGTCCATGCTGTTGCCATTGCTATTAGCTAGCTATCCAGAATCGAATCGCAAAATGATATGAGCGCAACTTACGATCACAGTAGACCTTGTCCATTTCATTTGGCGGTATACCCAAAATACCACACTGTTCAATGACCTTCGGATCCTTGCGAACCACATGCTCAACCTCCTGAAGCTCTTCCATGGTGATAATCGGCTGAACACCAGGGGTATATTTCCAGTCCACAATTTCTTTCTTGCCGAGATCAACAATACCATCGTACACCTTACCCTGAGGCGCAATGCAGACTACCTCCGCGCATCGAGCTGGTCGAGGAGCTTTCTCTGGGTTTTGTAGCCATGCCAGCATTTCTGCCTTGCGGGGTTCGTATAGTGAGACGGCATTGAAGTTGATGGGTGTATATTTCTCGCGGATGAGGGCCACTGTGGTATCGATTTCGAGTGTGCTGAGAGGATCGAGGGGGTGAGGAGGAGGCGCGGTTGCGCTGACCTGGAAGGTCAATTGCTTGAGACGATCGACCATTGTGATGTATGTACCTACTACGTGCAGGTAGAATAATAGAAGAATGTATGATTACAAAAAAAAAGACAGCCCCAAGACAGGGAATCAGCAACCTTTATAGCTCTGCTCTTTCTTTTTTCGACAATCTCTTATCGAGTCGGTGTCTGTTCCCCTCCTCAACCAATCTGGCCCAAAACGGCAGGCGGAGCACCTCCGATAACGATAAGCTCGTGTGGATAACTGTTGCAAATCTGTGATTGGCTCTAACACCAAAAAGCGGGGATTCTATCCATCTGATTGGTCGGGATTTCATTGCCAATCCCGGTTAGTGGCATGTTGTGTATCGCATCTCCTTCCAGAAATCGGAAACGGATCCCCTGCTTTGCTTCGTCTTGACACTTCGAGACTGTAGATGCGATGCATTGACAATCGGATTGCAGATAGACCAGGCCAATCGTGGGGCGAGGACTGGCTGCGAACTCGCTACACCGTACGATGTCGCCGTCATCTTATATGTCAAGTTCGGAAGCTCAGATAAAGCTTCAATATCTAATTTCTCAATGTCACAGATACACTGTTATAATTTCAGATGGATAATTCTCATGACTCCTAACGCCAATGATGTACCGCTCCGAACATACAGCCATAAAGAAGCAAAAAAATATTGCGATGCGATGAATACAATATGCCAGAGCTACGCTCTAACAATTAAGCCTTCTTGCTTCCAGCCTCTATATCCGCCAACAGCGCAACTAGCTCCTTCCCACCTTCACTAGCCGGCCCTTCAAGACCCAAAGCCTGCTCAACCCAAGCGCGAGCTTCATCCCATCGTCCCATTTCAACAAGACACTTCCCACCTCTCCACCATGCCTTGACGTTTCCCACTGGTTTACACTCCGCGCTACATTTCGAGTCAATCCATCCCTCGGGCCAGGATTGCTGAGACATGTATGCCTGCGCGCGATTCGCATATAATCCCGACAATTCGTCGCGGACGAGGTTCACGGGTTCCCACGCCGGCCGACTATATGCCATATCAATAGCGTAGCCGTATAATTTGATTGCTTCAGCATAATTAGATTTTCGAAACGCCGTGTTTGCGGTGTCGCGGAGCTTAGTGATTTGCGCGCTGCGTTTGGGGTTGATAGGTAAAGGTGGAGGGGGCACGTTGGGTGAGTCGAGGCCGATCAAGGCGCGATGTAGGATGTTGAGTTGTTGGAGTTCGGCATTGATGGTTTCGAGTTGCGAGGGGGTTTGGCCTTCGGTGTTGGGGAGGGAGATGCTTTTTGTTGTTGGGTCGAGGTAGAGGCCGTATTGGGTGTAGCTGTCTATGTCGGCGGATGTCATTTTGACCTTGGGGTTCAGTTTTAGCAGAATACTTCGAAGTGGTGAGTGTTCTCACTTACCGGATACTTGCGAGTTCGCAAAGTGACGCACACAGTACTGTGTAGAATATGCAGTCAAGGAATGAAGACTCCTAAAACTTTTAGAGTAGTTTAAGGTGTGATTTGAGCCGCGCAACGTGTACAATGTTTTAATCTTGATGTTGTATATAATTGAATGTTGCTGGACTGACTTAGCTGTCCTCAATAGATAGACAGTCCGCGGAGAAAAGGCGGTGGCAGAATCCATTCCAACAATCACATGTGCAGCCTCAGGCCTCAATTTATTCGATCGTTAATCGGAGTCTTGTTTCTACATACTAACACATAAAAGTAACACTCTTCATCAAGTCAAAGGCATATCTATTGAAACAGGAGAATCCAGACGTAGTCACAAACATGCTGAAATACAGGCGCCGTCATAAAACACAATTACAAAAGTCCCCAAAACACAAATTATGCAAAACAAAAACGGGTATGAAGCATTCCATGACTCGAATGAAAATATTGAGACAGAAAAATGGCGTGCCTTCGTAAATGAACATCTCCAGACGAAAGAGAAAGGACTACCGGCTGTATTCGGTGGCGGAATGATAGCTGGTGTCCCTGTAGCCATCTGTATTCTCTTCGAATCGCGAGGTATACCCGCCGCTGTTGTAGCTCGTGTCGTAGTCATGCATTACAGACCCTCCATGCGTCGAGGTAGGGTCATATGCGCCTGATACACCGCCATGATGGGATCCGCCAAGTTCATCGGCTTCACTTTGTTGAAGCAAAGCGTAATCTTCGTCGCGGTCCTGGCCATAGTGAGAGGGGCCTTCGCCACCGGCAGCACCACCGCGGCCAAGTCGGAATTCGTCCTCTTCCTCGAAATCATGTGCTGGGTTGGAGGAGAAGGCGGCTTTGGTTTGGGCATCGAAGGTTGGGTCCGAGACGGCGTCGGGCATGGTACCTGTACGGCGGAAGTAGGCCACATTGCGGAAGGAAAAGTACGCGGTGGAAATGAATAGAAGGCTGCCACTCAGATTAGCTCCTGTGTAACAATCCTCTGGAGAAACAGATAACTTACAAAATAACGACTCCAAAAATCACCGTAGCAGTGCTGACGCTACACTTGGACGCACTTCCATACGCAAACGCATCACAACCGGACTTTTTATCCTTGGCATCTTTCTGCTCATCTTCACCTTTACTCTTGCCCTCAGCGACATACGAAGCGACAGCGACCCAGCCACTGAACCATAGGATGATCATCAATGCGTCGACGGTAGCGAATGCGTAGACATTACCGAATCGGCGAGCACGGGGGAAAGTTGGTACGGCGACAAGGTAGATAAGAGCGGGGATGGAGAGCCAGCACTAGATATGTATCAGTATATAGAGCAAGATGGTCTTCATTGATAGGATAGATGACTTACTACACCAAAGTACCAGCCAGTCCGGCCATCAATGCCACCGCTTTTTGTAAAGACGGCAATTGTAAGAACCCATGCCAGGAAAATGAGAACCGCTTGGAAACCGTGTATTAAGTTTTTGGTCCTGGCAGGACTTGTCGATGGCATCCGTAAATGAGGAAGAGGCATCTTGACTGTATGGATGGTAGACTCAGGTGGAAACGATTGAAAACAAGACAGGGCCGGTCGTGGCCCTATGTAGGTCGGTTGATCGGAGAGAAGAGTTCTTTTCTTTTATCTTCTGATATGCGGCTGTTCCGTATGCGCTCCCTCTTTCTGCCCGCTCGGAGCTGTTTATGTATCTCGAATGCGATATAGACAAAGCCGGCGGATTAGTGTAGTCGTATCATACAAAACGAGAAATAATGCTAAATGCCAATGTCAAATGTACACAAGATATGAAGATATGAAGCAGATGGACAGTGTAGTCAACAACGTTACCTGAAGTGAAGAAGAACAACAATCTGTGACAGTCTCCACAGCAGTTCAGCCTGTTTCGCCGTCAGCCCGGAAACCAAGCCAACGGACTGCGGAATAGATTACTTTACCGTATGGAGGCTGTATTGGGTTTAGTGGCTGTGCACGCTTCGTCATGGATTATCTCAGCTGGCCGTATGGAGCTGTCTGATTGGTGGAGGGTGTATTTCTGGTGCTATTTTTAATGTCGGCTGGAACCTGCCGGATAGATGGTGACAATACGCGTATATATTACATGCATATAAAACAAGAATGAAACATGCAGTGCTGGACGAAGTACGAAGCTTGCAGATATATAGCCACAGCGATCATCATTGACGTATATAGTATTCATTATTTTATTCTCTATATATGTTGCTTCATAAATCGTATATTGTTACCTAGAGACGGTCAATCACCAGAACAGAAAGTGTCCTATTGGATCTCAACCTCGCCATCGAACAACGATAATATACCATTCACCGGCTGACTGACATGATAATGCCACCACCAGGGTAGCGGATCGAGGACAGAGAAATTCTCCAGTCGATCAATAAAAGGAACAAAGCGCATGACTGAATCTCGAAGTCTTCTGATTTCCATCCAAAGCTCATCTGCTGATTGTACCACCGACGGGACGGGAATGTGTATTTGGTTCCATGCAGCTGAGTAGTTCGTCCATTTCCGGGAGGGCCTGGACTTGGTCTGTGCCTGTGGTTTAATGTCGGGGTCAATGATTCCGTTCACTTCCGGAGACAGCAATTCCAGGTAAGAGCTATATAGGTTCGACGGAGGATCGTCATCTAGCAGCCCAGCAACAGCGATGCTGCCTTGGCGACAGCCACCAATATAAACAATATAAGATACTGAATTGGGAGCGATTTCTTCATCAACCATAATCTTGATGGATAAGTGCCCGCTGATGCGGGGTCCGGCCCTTTCCGCAAACTCGTCCATCAGCCGTCTGATAGTTTCGTATAATGCACTTTCCATTTTGGAGTCGCTCTTGATGGATAGTTGTGGACGCAGTGGACGGACTTTCATAGCTCTGACAGTCCCCCGTACGAGAACAAGATCGGCCCAGTAATTGCCGAGCCTCGCACGCTGTTTGAGGACCCAAGGTTTGTCTTTTGAAATAGCAATCATACTGACCTCCGCGTATGTCTGGCTAGGAGTACTTTTGGGCAAAGAAATGGCGTCCCGTAAAGTACCCTTGGACGTTTTGTGGATGAGGTAGGCTTTATTCGGTGAACGGTTCAAGATTCGATGAACCGAGTCTCGAGACTGAACGTTGTGTCTTTCGATTACAGGCAACCCTCTTTCTCGCACATGCTGTATGAAAGAATCATCCCGGCTAAAGAGTGTCACGTAGTCAACGTTCAGATGAAGACATCTGCAGCTTGTACGGCTCTCAATCGTACTTTTTGCCATGGCATCGTCAATGGGATTGACGTTGTCGGAGTAAGGAATCCACAGATCAACTTTCTCTCGATGGATGATGTCAATCATGCTGGAAACATATTGAGCCTTACTAGTGGATAAAGAGTAGTAGGCAAAAATCGTATTTGACATGCTGCCACCGGATCGGATGAGGGACAAACCGACATCGGCGCCAATGACCCGATGACCGCCAGAGTGAAATTGACGCGCTAGTTTGAGGCCTCGAGTTGTATTGATGCCGGTGATGAGAATCGTCTTTGGGTAAAAGCGCGGATTTTGCAACAGTAGCTGCCGATTATGTCTCTGTTGATGATGGAGAAGGTGAAAATGGTTGAGTAGAGCCACGCTTAGAAGGATGAATGTGTCCAGTGGTAGAAGAATGAGCGATGTGAGTATCTGGATGGCGAGTCGGTAAATTCTTGAAACGGTGAATTTGAATGTTGGTCTCCCCTCAGCCTTGTAAGAGCCTGCGATTTTATACCAAGGAGGTGATGCCATATTGGCGGTTAGCACAATTTGCAATAGAGATCCCAACCGCTGGATATACTCTTTTTGGTCGAGAAGGTTGATCTAATATTTGAAGCCTTATACTGCGTCAAATATAGCTTGATCTTGCGTGGAGATAGCCGAAATGCGCTAATTGTGAATCACGCAGGTATCAGACTCAGAGAAACGACCAGCGCTCAATCCGATATATGGGATTTTGTGTTAGAGTCATATTATTCTGGTATATTCGAATCCCTTTGCGAGATTGCCGGTTGGAGACTGGACAATGTCGTACACGATTACAGAAAGAGGTTGGGTGAGCTGGCCAAGATGGATGATGCATGCAGCGATACCAGATCTCCGATGAGCCAATCACAGCAGACCTATATACTTCGAGTGTTGCAGCCAATCAGAGGCCAAGTTTGATCAATATATATTGTTGTCCCTAACAGTCAATAAACAGACTGGCACAGTGTAATAAACATGTGTCTTTCTATCCTTTCTTCCGGTGATGGCAGTCTAAATAGCCAAAATTGAGAAAGTCGGCCCCTCGTTCATTCTAAAAGAACCGGCAACTCCCATGAAATGTTGATGCAAACCCAAAGAGTTTGATGCGACGCCCGGTAAAAACAGAATGAAAATTTCGTTTGAACAGTTACCTAGGTATATAAGGAAGCATGGTTCATTTAGGACTATTATTTGTCTGTCCTCAACCACTGTCCTTCATCATTCTTCATCTTCCTTCATCAACTTTCTCTCTTGCGGACTTTTCATCTAGCGACCAGAACCAACAGAAAGCAAAGTTGATAGTGGTTTATCACAACATTCCTGCCATTTACCAACCCTTCTAAACAAATACACCGACATCATATCGACGATCCACGCCAAAAACATAGGGATGACTCGGGACTCAGCCAACGGGGTGCCTTTCAAAAGCCGAATGACAGCCTGGCTGGACACTATACAGGAGTCAGAACAATCTCCTTTCGACGAAGACAAGCCACAAATTCAGATCCAGAAGACAAAAGATTGGAAGTTCGAGCTCCAAATGCTTCATGCAGAGACCTACCATTACCGCCAACCTGTCCTGATGTACTCCATCGCCTACGAATTGGAGTTTATGGGTGGATATGCGCATTCTCCAACTCATCTTGCTCCCTCGCGGGCCATGCGGATCCTTTCGCGGAGCGCCAAACATGATCTTGAAACGCTCGATTATCTTAAACACGAAGAGCCAGCCCGTTATCAGAAAGCAGGCGTCGGATTCGAGAAGCTTTACGGACATTCCGCAGACAAAATCATGCCTAGAATCGCATATCTACCTGAGGAAGTCTTTGACTGTCTCATGCGACGGGTCATTTTGGAGTACTCGGCGTGGGTCAAACGTCCAGAAGAGCAGCGCAAGCTCATCGAGACATGCGACTGGATCATCAACATCCACGTGCAGTTTCCAGTGGACCAGCTCAAGGCCGCATATAGTGATTTGTGTGAGACTATGAATGGCTGGAGCAAGACTCTTATGCAAGAGTCAGTCGGATCTCAACTCATAGAGTGGAAGTATTAGATTTGGGGAAATTGTCCATGGTTTTTAAGCTGATGGTCCTCGAAGCTCTAGATAGACCAATGAGAAGAAGCACGCCTGATCGAACAGCATGATGCTGTCTAACACTCACATACTACGTACATCCGTAGTCCATTTGTAATCGTCCGAGAATCGAGACCCCTAATTAGAAATCTCATTCATTTTATATGGCGCAATATAAAACTCTGGCTGTTAATGGTGCCGTTTTGAGACTTGGCGTGACCCCACAGCGCCATGTCAAGCTTCGGGTTGAGCTGCCCCGCGTCTACCAGCAGATCGGAAATCTGAATAGCCGACTGTCCTCGACTTTTGTCAACTACAGATATATAAGACAATTCTCGCACACGATTCTCATCGGCCGTTTTCCCTTTCCTAAACTCAGTATATTTCATCAATCAAAGCAAAATGGTCTCCAAAACGTGGAACGTAGGCGTCATCGGCTACGGCTTCAGCGCCAAAATCTTTCACATTCCTTTCATCACAGCTGTTCCGGACTTCAAATTATACGCCATCGTGCAGCGAAGTCCTACGCCTGAGAATGATGCAGAGAAAGATTTTGCGGGGATCAAGTCATATCGGAGCACAGATGAGCTATTCAAGGATGCGAATGTCGATGTCGTTGTTATTACGACTCCGCCGGATGGGCATTATGCGTTGACCAAGGCTGCATTGGAGGCTGGGAAGCATGGTATGTCTTCGATGTCTAAAATAAGATGATTTGGGTACTGATTGAAATAGTTGTCGTCGAAAAGCCGTTTGTCCCTACACACAAGGAAGCGGAAGAGTTGGTCGAGTTTGCTCAGAAATATAACAAGCTACTAGCCGTTTATCAAAGTGAGTACTCTTCCAGTTTACTGGTTGTGGAGATGGCATCGAAAATTCTAATTTTGCATGTTGATAGACCGCCGCTACGACGCTGATTACCAGACCCTATCGAAGCTAGTCAAGAATGGCTCCCTCGGAAGAGTAGTCGAGTACGAAACACACTTTGACCGCCACCGTCCTGAGATTTCCGCTAGCACTACAGCCTGGAAGACCAAGGGTGTCCCAGAAACCGGAGCTATCTACGACCTCGGAGTACATCTGCTGGACCAAGCCGTCCATCTATTCGGATTGCCTCAGCGAATTACAGGATTCGTTGGTAGTCAGCGAGTGAACAACCCCACTGGACTGGAAGACTCGTTCACGGCTCTGTTGCACTATAACACTGGATTGCTGGTGACGGCCAAAGCTGCTGTTGTCAGCCCTGAGGAGAAACAGCTTCGATTCTGGGTGAGGGGTGAGAAGGGAAGCTTCAAGAAGTTCCATCTCGATATCCAAGAGGATCAATTGAAGGCGGGCATTCGACCTGGTGATAGTGGATATGGTCTTGAGCCTAGTGACCGATACGGTATGTCCTTTTCTCCGATGGGGAGTGAAAGAAAAAGCAAACATAGAGAATCGGAGCTAATGCATGTCGTTAATCAGGGGTCCTCACCACGATCGATCAAAATGGACAGCCGTCCGCCGAAAAGGTGCCGACTGTCGAGGGACCAACATGGGTGGAATACTATCGCAAGCTTGCACGGGCTTTGGCAGGAGAGAGTGAACTTCCGGCAAGTGGTGCGGAGGCTAGTCAGGTTATTCGACTGATTGAGCTGGCTAGAGAGAGTTCGAAGTTGGGCAAGACCATGGATGTATAAACTTGTACAGAGTAAACATAGTACGGTGCAGTGTAAACTCTGTGAACACTCTGGAAAATCTAGCAATGACTCGTATGTTCTGTTTTGGGTAGTACTACGTATAGTAGTAGCACTGCGTCATCGAGTTGTTGAGTCACGGGGAGATCCTCAGGCGCTAACGCCGCCACCAAAAGTCTCTGCGGTTCGGCGGTAACTTGGCTTGGTTAGGCGCCTTTTCCCCGGATTTCTCGCCCAATGTTCGCTCTGCACTTATAGTACGGCCAACTATACATAGTAAGATGAACGAGCACTTTTCTTTAAATCAGTAGAGATAACCGTCTGATTTGTGAAGACAAGCCATCGAATTTAATGTCGATCAATATCGATCAATATCGATCAATAATTAAGGATGAAAACAATACCTAAATAGGAAGTACTGTAATTAATCTGGTAACGTCGCGGTAAGTTACCAAACAATTACGTGATTCTCCCATGGACGGCTATACCGCATCCGGGTTTCTATTACCCAACGTCAACCGCTGTGAGTGGCCAGCATGGACAACCTGAGGCAGGAACCTCACTTTCTGCTCTCTCTGCTCTTGCCGTAAATGCCGTTGTTTCCTTCTCTGCATAGAATTGCTGCCCGTCCGCGGAGATGACTCGAGACTGCGAAAAGCGTGCCAACAATATGCCGTATAAAGACGGATCTACCCCCTTTGACTCTTCTTGATGATTTTGCTTGGTGACACACACACACCCAGACGTCTAAAAGACACCCATAACGCTCATCCGCCAGTGCTAGTCAGCCAACAACATGCGGCTCTCCGATCCCGAGGCCTGGCACTTTGATATCGACAGATGGCTGAATCCGTTGATGCCTCGTCCGCCATGGCGAATCCTGCCGTATCCGATCTCCTATTTTCTCGGCCATAGGAAGCAACCACTCAAGCCCATCGGTAACCTGATTATGGTTGCTTGGGCCTTCCTCGGCATTTTCATCGGTCTTATTGTCGTCGAAATAGTGACGAAGCAAGTGCCAATATTTCAAGAACATCACGCTCCCATCATCATTGCTAGTTTTGTATGTTTTACCCAAGATCCCCCACGCAAATGCATAACTCTAACATCGATATTAGGGCGCCGGGTCTGTCCTGCATTTCTATTCCATCGAATCACCACTGGCACAACCACGAAACGCTGTCATCGGCCAGCTTATTGCCAGTATAGTCGGTGTTGGCATCTGCAAACTCTTTGCCTTGAGCCCACACTTTGAATCCATCCGATGGATAGGCGGTGCCTTGTCCTGTGCCATTGCCACGGCACTAATGGCCTTGACCAAGACTGTTCATCCACCCGCGGGTGCAACGGCACTCTTGGCCGTTGTGAGCAATGACTCACTGCAACTAGGATGGCTATTGGTGCCCATGATTCTGCTTGGAGCGGTGCTCATGTTGATCGTGGCTCTGCTCATCAACAACATCCAACGCCAGTTCCCTTCTTACTGGTGGTCGCCAGAGGACTTGTCTCCTGACAGCAAACGCAACAAAATCACAGAGGATGACGGTGGACATGTCCACGAAGCAGACTTGGAAAAGAACTCGTCTATTTCATCACCGAGTCACAGTGAAGGCTCATTCGACCAACCTCAAATAATCATCCGAAGAGGCACTGTTCATGTGCCGAGTCATATCTATTTGACGCCGGAGGAGAGACTTCTGTTGGAAGAGTTGAGTGATCGGTTATAGGATTGACGAATTAACGATATGACGATAATGGTGTCAAAAGTGTATATATTCTGTTCGGCATTGGCATTCAGCGTTAGCATTCACATTAGCATAGCATAGCATGGCATAGCATAGCTGCATCGAGATACCTTGCATCCTGCTTGACCGGTTATCGTGTTCTTCCTCAGGCACTCAGGCAGCAAGCCAGCCTTGCCACTTCACGTGCCGTCAGTGGCGTGTCTCGGCCAATCACAGACCGAGGGGCAGCCAAGGGAGCCCCACCACAAAATTTCAGAGATTTACTCAGTCAACTCTCACACCCACACTACGTACTACGTACCCAACCCAACAAACAACTTCTCACCACTACATACTCCTCCAGTACTTCCCAGAAAATATAGAGAGTTCTGCTTCACTGTCAGAGACTATCTTATATTTTCTTTCCTCCTTATACTGTGATACCCTTGTACTTTCGTCTATCTATCTATTTGTTTGTGTTCACTTCGATTAGCGGGGCTTCTTTTCGACCCTCTCTTCCCTAATCGATAAGCAGGGCAGTACCCCACGACGATTTTTTCCTCCTTCTTCTCGCCCATAGACCGGATCTGTCTGCTTCACTAGACAGGCCCATCATCAAAGCTTCTCACATCTACTTTTAGAGAAGTACAAAAGTTTCATCTTTCAACCGCCAATATGGTTTCTGCATCCAAAGCCGCCCGTCAGGCCAAGCGTGCCGCCGATGGCGACAAGAAAACATCCAAACTCGCAGCCAAAAAGGCTGCCAAGGCCAGCGAGACCCCCGAATTGCAAGACGGTGATGGAGATGCCATCCCAACCGGCGATGAGCCCGCCACCACTGCCGATAAGCAGAAGGAGGTCGACAAGTTGACAGCACAGATGGACAAGCACGGTCTCTCCGACCGAGTCACAACCGGTGTTTTATCCTCGATGGCTTCATCCCGCGACGTCAAGATCACTTCGGCTTCGTTGGTGTTCCACGGTAAGGTTTTGTTCACCGACACCACCCTCGAGCTCAACTATGGCCGACGATACGGTTTGTTGGGTGAGAACGGTTGTGGTAAATCCACATTGTTGAAGGCTATCGACGCACGAGAGTTTCCCATCCCCGAACATATTGATATCTACCTATTGAATGAGGGTGCACCACCCAGCGAGCTCGGTGCTTTGGAATGGGTTGTCAAGGAAGCCGAGAACGAGATGGAACGTATGGAGAAATTGGCTGAAGACATTCTTGAGAAGAACGGCCCCGAAGACCCTATCTTGGAAGATTTATACGAGGTTAGTAATTTCCTCGTCTTCTTACACATTCCGTGCTAACATCACTAGCGTATGGAAAACATGGACCCCTCGACCTTTCACACCCGTGCCTCCTTGATCTTGACAGGTCTTGGATTCAACAGCGTCACCATTCACAAGAAAACAAAGGACATGTCTGGTGGTTGGAGAATGCGTGTGGCTTTGGCCAAGGCTCTCTTCGTCAAGCCTTCTCTGTTGTTGCTCGATGACCCCACTGCCCATTTGGATCTTGAAGCTTGTGTGTGGTTGGAAGAATATCTTAAGAAGTGGGAGCGTACACTTATCTTGGTTTCTCACTCCATGGACTTTTTGAACGGTGTCTGCACAACCATGATCGATATGCGTATGAAGCAGCTCTTGTACTACGGTGGTAACTACGATTCCTACCACAAGACCAGATCCGAGCAGGAGACAAACCAGATGAAGGCATACACCAAACAGCAAGAAGAAATCGCTCACATCAAGAAGTTCATTGCTTCTGCTGGTACCTATGCCAACTTGGTGCGTCAAGCGAAGTCCCGCCAGAAGATTCTCGACAAGATGGAGGCCGATGGATTCATTCAGCCCGTTATCCCCGACAGAGTGTTCTCTTTCCGATTCGCCGATGTCGAGAAGCTTCCTCCCCCTGTCCTGGCCTTTGACGACGTGACATTCTCCTACTCCGGAAAACCCGAGGATACCCTGTACGAACACCTCGACCTTGGTGTTGACATGGACTCCCGAACTGCCTTGGTAGGACCCAACGGTGTCGGCAAATCCACTCTTCTCCGTCTGATGACCGGAAAATTGAGCCCCAACAGCGGCCGTGTCCAACGCCACACTCACTTGAAATTGGGTCTTTACAGCCAACACTCCGCCGAACAGCTTGACCTCACCAAATCCGCCCTCGACTTTGTGCGCGATAAATTCAGCGAAAAATCCCAGGACTATCAGTACTGGCGCCAACAGCTCGGCCGTTACGGTCTGAGCGGTGAATCCCAAACTGCGCTCATGGGTACACTGTCCGAGGGTCAAAAGAGTCGTATCGTCTTTGCATTGCTCGCTATTGAGGCGCCCAACATGTTGCTTTTGGACGAGCCTACCAACGGTCTCGATATTCCTACCATCGACAGTCTTGCGGATGCCATCAACGCGTTCAACGGTGGTGTTGTCGTCGTGTCCCACGATTTCCGGTAAGCCTTTATTCCCCCTTCCTCATTGCAAGCAATCATGACTAACTGAATGGCAGTCTCCTCGATAAAATCGCCAAAGACATTCTCGTCTGCGAACACAAGACCGTCCGACGATGGGATGGCTCCATCGGCGAATACAAAAACTACCTCCGTAAGAAGATGGTTGCAGCCGGCGCTGTCTAATCTTTTCCTTCTTTTTGAGTCAAGGATATTGGTATATAGTTCATTATTATTCTCATTTGTTGGTTGGTGTCATGTCATGCCATGACCCTTCTTCTTCACTTTGACCTGACTTATTGATTGATTATGCAACAAAAGAACGAGACGAATTTACTTTTCTTATGTCTTTCTCTGCATTGTGCTGGTTTTGTTCACTTTCATAATAGATAGAAAGTTGGTTTAACGACGATATTAGATGGAATCAATACACAATCCTATAACTATACACCTTTTACTCATTAGAATAGTCTACAGCTTAGAAAGATTTCATAGTTGAAAATGTTTATACGATTGATACCATCTCTATGGTCTCCACCAAGTCTTGCTAGAGTTACACGAATGAAAAGATTCTCTTCAGATGAAGTAAACGAAAAGAATGTATTTACAAATACAATCCCTCGGGCTCACTCTCGTTCTTGGTCTTGAGGACACGCTCACGAGCAGTTCGGAAATCCTCCATTTGCACTCTCATGCGTCGCTCGCGGAGGGCCATGAGACCGGCTTCGGAGCAGATGGCTTTGATGTCGGCGCCGGAGAGATCGTCCTTTTGGCTGATGAATTCTTCGAGGTCGACGTCTTCGCTGAGGGACATTTTGCCGGTGTGGAGGAGGAAGATTTTGCGCTTGGTGTTTTCTGTGAACCAAAAAATGTTGGTGAAATGTCAAATAGTTAGGGGGAAGAGTACTCACGGTCAGGATTCTCGAACAAAATCTTACGGTCAATACGACCGGGACGAATCAAAGCAGGATCCAAGCTCTCAATCTTGTTGGTCGCCATAATCACCTTGACATCTCCTCGGTCGTCGAATCCATCAAGCTGGTTAAGCAACTCCAACATGGTTCGCTGAATTTCTCGCTCACCACCAGAAGTCGAGTCGTATCGCTTTGTACCGATAGCGTCGATTTCATCAATAAAGACAATAGATGGGGCATGTTCTGCGGCCACCGTGAAAATCTGTCGCACCAGTCGAGGACCGTCACCCAGATACTTCTGAATCAACTCACTGCCGACGATACGCAGGAAAGTAGCACTGGTCTGGTTCGCCACGGCTTTCGCCAGAAGCGTCTTTCCAGTACCGGGGCTACCGTATAAGATGACACCTTTGGGTGGTTTGATACCCATCTCCTCGTAGAGCTCCGGGTGTAACAACGGCAACTCGACGGCTTCTCGAACTTCCTGGATCTGAGTCTCTAGACCACCGATATCTGCGTAGGACTCTGTCGGAGCTTTATCGAGCTTCATGACGGACACCAAGGGGTCCGTGTCGTCTGTCAAAACACCAACCACCGACACGGATTTGTGATGTAACAGAATACTAGCGCCAGGCTCCAAAAGATCCTTGTCGACAAAAGACATAATAGAGACGTAGTACTCCGGACCGGTCGCGCTGGAAACAATGGCGTGGTCGTCGTCGATCATCTCCTCCAGGTTTCCAACACCCATCGGGCTACCTCGCATGTCATCAACACGACTTCTTTCATCGGCGTTTCTGTCCAAAGCATCGAGATCTCCGGCTGCCGAGGGCTGCGTGGTGGCCTGTGCCTTTGTCTTTCGGATGCGCTCTTGGTTCTCGACGTACTCCTCCTCGAGTAGTAGATGATCGTGGATTCGTTGCATTCTCAAGTATCGTAACTTACATCGTGCCGTCGGGAGAATAGTAGGAAGTTTGGCGGCGGCGCTGGGACCAGCTGCCTTGCGCTTCTTGCGGCCGAGACGAGTCGTGGGTTGTGGTGGTGGTTCGTACTTGGGCTTATCCTGTATGCTGTAAGCTACTATTCATATCTCTAGGTTAATATAAGTAGATATATAAAATATACCTTCTTGCTCTTGTCATCGCCTCCATCTCCTCCTGGGCCACCGCCTCCAATGTTGGATTGCTGATTACCCTGTGTGATAGTTAGTAAGCTGATGCTCGTCAGCTTGATAGCAGTTCAGACGTACCATGATAAAGAGCTCTAGGGATCAACGACCCGACGCTTCAAAACTCGTATAGTTCGCAGGGCGTTGTATATTGTGGTGATATATGGCGTGAATGATAGATGGGATGGAGACTGATGGTGTGGTGTGGTGTGGTGATAGAGGTGATGGTTGATCAAGGTATGGAGTTTGTCAGGAAGGGAGCTGTCTGATCTGTCGCCATCCGCCCAATGCGGTTAGTGTGGTTGCTCTGCCCGGCCCGACTGGGTTGCGTGGGCACGTGACATGACGGCGAACCCGCGTCCACGTCAGGCGCTGAGAGCCAATCAGCGTGCGAGAATCGACGAGGCTGTGCGTCACTCTTTGGAGTCGCCGATGCTTTCCTTTCTCACGATGAGCCCTCTGGTTTATGATCGACTACTAATTCTCTGAACTGGCTACTGTCAGAACCTGTCTGCTTTTTGCTTTGCTTGCTGATCCTGTCAAGCACTCGGTCCTGTATGATCACTGACCGGATTAAGCTGAACAGCAACACCGCGGATTCGACTTCATCGAGTCGTTCAATGCTTAGCTACCACATCGCATTCATCGTCACTCACTAGGCGGACTTGGCTGTGTACTACAGAGCTGTTCTGCGGCTCGTGCTATTCCGCCTTATTCGAGAACCTCCGCTAGGCCCCCGATCTCCGCCCAATACCATCGTTATAGACCGATCTATCCTCGACTTCTAGGATCTTCTTCTTGTTGCCTGACAATTCGTTGGCCAGTTATCTCGTTCACTTTGCTTCCCCACCACAACCACCACCACGAAACAAATACGATAGCGCATTTTTTTTTCTCTAGTAGAACGAACGGACTCGATTCTCTTTCTACAGTCTTTCGCCGGCTCACTCGTCTCCCACCATGGCCTCGAATCGTACCCGCCGTATCGCCAAAGAGATTGCGGATATTCATAATGACCCCCATTCGCAAGTGACGGCAGAGCCCATGGGCGCCGATGATGACCTCACGCATCTACGGGGCTCGTTTCGTGGTCCGCCTGGAACACCATATGAAGATGGCACATTTTTTGTCGATATCAGGATCCCTACTGAATATCCGTTCCGACCTCCTATCATGAAATTCGAGACCAAAGTCTGGCACCCCAACGTCAGCAGTCAAACTGTGAGTCTCGAGCCACGCCGCCTATAGGTTAGGGTGCTAATAATCCATGTCCTAGGGTGCTATCTGTCTTGACACACTCTCGTCTGCCTGGTCCCCGGTGCTCACGATCAAATCCGCACTTCTCTCCCTTCAATCACTCCTCAGCACACCCGAACCCAAAGATCCTCAAGATGCGGAAGTAGCGAACATGCTTCTACGCAAACCGAAAGAATTTGAGCGGGTGGCAAGGGAATGGGCTATAGCATATGCCGGTGCTCCTAAGAAACATCTTGCCGAGGGCAGCGGCGGTGCCACTGATGCTTCTATCCGGGAGCAGGAGCGGAAGGCAAAAGAAGACGAGGAACGGGATGCACTGGCTGCGTAAGCTTCCCCCCTAAAATCCAGAGGAAATAGCAGTTGCTGACTGAGTTCTAGGTATGATGGATATAACAAAGACCTCGTCGACCGCTTTTGTGGTATGGGATTCGATATAGACCGCGTCGTGGCCGGCTTCAAACACGTCGGTATTGACCGGAATAATGGGGCCGACTATGAACTTGAGGGAGAAGCCGTTGGAGACGTCACTGCATTTCTGCTAGGTGAACCATGATTTGATAATGAATGTATATGAACGAGATGATTTACGAGTGATTTAGGCGAAGACTGAATCGTCAACCCGAATGAGCGAGCGGAGCTTACCCGGAACGTTATATTTTCATCGGTTTTGATACTGATTTTTGTTTCTATATTCTGGTCTGGTACTGGTAGATACGAGGTTGTTCGGCGGTGTTCGCTTTGATTTGATGGATTGACGATGCATAGGTGAAGTTAAGCAACGAATTATGTTCAAACAAATAAACACATTAAGTTTTCCACTATCAAGCTAAAGTCTTTGGAGAATGTTATGCTCATAGCATGTATGCCCTAAGTCACGTAGCTTGTAAATACTAAATAAATGCTCTCTTGATCACGCTAAATGACTAAGTAGCTGGGGCGATCCCGGCTGATAGTAATCGATAAGCTTTCAAAGCTCATGAGGGCCCGCGGACATTTGCCGCTAAAGTGAAACTAATTTGACCTCTGTCCAGTCTTTGTGGTATGCGACTTGACGAAATATGCCCGCAACCTAGAGACTAACTATCTGAAGCGTGCGTAAAACTACAGACGAAGCTTCTGCCATTCACCTTTTCCGTCTCCGACGCCTGTACGATCTTTAAAAGCAGGGATTAACTCCCGACCTGCATCGCCGTCATGTTCGAGGACGAAATCTACAAAACCTCCACACAGTTTCGGATATGGTCCTACACAAAAGAATCCTTGAAATCGTTACGGGCGAACACAAATGCCGCTGCTTGTGAACGTCTCCGAGCTGCCCAGAACCGAGCACGCGAGGCGCCCAGATCTGCGACCCCTTCGACAAGTGGGAATCTAACGCCCAACCCAAGCGATGGTGATTCGAAAGTGGAAGCAGCCCTGGGGAGAGATGTGGACTGTTTATCAGCAGAGGAAGAGCTTATGTTCGTGAGATATTATTGTGAACTGGCTCTGGAGTTAGGGGATAATTATAAACCAGCGTTGCCGACGATGGTCAGAGTAAGTATTTACCTCGAAGACTGAATGAAAGCTCCGGCTAAATGGTTTTATTGCTTTAGGCAACTGCTATACAATACCTTCGTCGATTCTACCTCTCAAATTCCGTCATGACCTACCACCCCAAGACCATTATGCCATGCGCACTTTTCCTCGCCACAAAAACCGACAATTACTATCTCTCACTAAACGAATTCGCAAAAGCGGTGCCCAAAATTGACAAACCTGCAGACGTCATTGCGCCCGAGTACACATTAACACAAGGCCTCAGATACACATTCGACGTGCGCCATCCGTTTCGTGGTCTGGAGGGCGGGATCATGGAATTACAAGCAATCGCTCAAGGCGAGGGACAGCCTGGTCCTTTCATTACAGGACAAACATCCGAAAGCATGAAGCAAGCCATCAATAACATTGAACCGCTTCCGGGATTCGACAAAGGATCGCCATCTTCCCGAATATCAGCTGCCCATGGCAAAGCTCGAGATTTATTAAAGACAGCTGCACAAATGACCGATGCTTATTTCCATTACACGCCGTCACAGATATGGCTCGCTGCCCTTATGGTTGCTGACAAACCGCTTGCACAGTTCTATCTGGACACTAAAATAGGTCCAGGCGTGAACACCGTACCGGCCGATTCCCAGAATCCGCTGGAGATGATTCGCACAAAATTAATGGCTACACTATCCGATTGCGCCAGTCTGCTGGAGTCTTACACCCCTTCTGCTTCCAATCCCGAGACAATGGGGACCTTGAGAGCAATAGCCAAAAAGGTATATCAATGTCAGATGATTGAAAAGTTGGATCCTGCAGCTCCCGGCAGTGGACAGAAACGGTCAACTGGAAGCTTGTCTGGAGCTGAAGGTGCGTCCGAAAGTGAACTGGAAAGAGCAGCCAAAAAGCGGCGACTGGAACGTGAGAGACGAGAACAAGAGAGCAAAGATATTTTTGGCGGGGAGTTAGTGGCTCAGCGGAAAAAGGCTGGTTGAAATGAGTGTACGATAAAAGCCATTCAATGAGATATTGCTTCATAGATGCATACCTAGTAATTCGACGCTTGATGATAACGCAGCTGGCTACACTCGTACTATAGACCCCTTCATACAATTTCATGCACTTCTGATAAACCTCACATAATTTACTGAGAATTCATGCTTGATGACCTCGTCGTATAGCTTTCGAGAGATGCTGCAGGATGATTGGTGGATAGCTACCATAGTTCCAAATTTAAATGCAAACAGTACAAACATAATCTCTATCTACATTAAGCCTCCAAAAATCTCCAGACAACTTCCTCTAAACACAACAGCGTATTTCAACATCATGGACGGATTTGACGAGGAAGCTTTCAAAAAGTTTTTTCCAGGCAGTTTTGGGAAACAAGAGACAAAAGCCGATCTTTCCACGCAGTTTGAGCGCTCAAAGCGAGCTGAAGTCAAGGCGAAACTCGAGGATGAGGAATCACACGCCACCGGATCGCAACCTGTAATTACCGATGCAGACGACAAACCCGGCAAGGATGAGGTAGATCGCGATAATGACAGTGATGACGATGATGACGATAGCGACGATGATGAAGACGAAGACGAGTTTCCGGTCTCGCATGAACTCGTTTTCAAGACACACGAACGCGCCGTGACGACGCTGTCGGTTGATCTCCCTGGTAGTCGATTTGTGTCAGGTTCTGCAGACTGTACAATCAAATTCCACGACTTCGCGTCAATGACGCCGTCGACACTCCGCGCTTTCAAATCCGTTGACCCGAGTGCAAAGAAAAACGCTGCGGCGCAAGAAACGCATTCAGTCCATTACGTCGCATTCAACCCGATATCGCCCAGTCAGATACTCGTGATCCCCGCTACGCCACAGCCAAAGATCCTCGATCGAGACGGAAATGTGCTTACAGAATTTTTCAAGGGAGATATGTATTTACGGGACATGCACAATACGAAAGGCCATGTCTCAGAGGTTACGTCTGGGGCCTGGAGCCCAACAGACTACAACTTATGCGCGACGGCCGGAACGGATAGTACAGTCAGAATATGGGACGTTAATGTTGGCCGAAATCAAAAAGAAGTCATTGCGCACAAGTCTAAGGCTGCTGGTTCAGCTGGCAGGACAAAAATTACTGCTGTCGCATGGGCGTCGCCGAAACAAGGCGGACCTAATGTGCTGGTCGCTACCGGTCTGGACGGTAGCTTGGTTATGTGGAGTGGTGATGGACCATATACAAGACCTGCGGCGGAGGTTCGAGACGCTCATACGCGGGATACATGGACCAGTGGGCTGGATATCAGTCCTGATGGACGTCTGATTGTGACCAAAGGCGGCGACGATACGATTAAATTGTGGGATACTCGCAAATTCAAGCAGCCTATCACAACAGTCACGCATCAGTCGTCAAGCCACTATCCAACGTCGAATATCAAATTCTCACCAACAGGCACCAACATTATTACCGGTTCGGAGAGTGGCCATCTTCACATCTTGAATCCGGCGACACTGAAGCCAGAACTCGTATCTCCGGTCACGCCAGGCTCGCCAGTGATTACAGTACAATGGCACGAGAAAATGAATCAGATATTAACGGGATCCGCTAATGCGGAAACCCATGTTTTATATAACCCGACAATGTCCTCCAAGGGTGCCGTCCTTATCATGTCCAAGGCCCCTAAGCGTCGACATATCGATGACGACCCAACCCTAACCACAGATATATCACAAGGATTTTCCGGAGACGCCATAGTCGTCGGATCAAATGGTCTCCCCCAGGCAGCAGCAGCCAGTTGGTCAGCACGCCACCCTACCGTCGGACTCACTGTATCCGGTCGCTCAAGGGATCCTCGCCGGCCACATCTCCCTGCACAGACACCATTTGCAAAGTCGCAGCCTGACGAGAAACATATTCGCGAGAGCATCCCTCTTAGCTCGATGCGTGATGAAGATCCACGCGAAGCGCTACTGAAATATGCTGAAAAGGCGCAAAAGGATCCCATATTTACCAAGGCTTGGGAGAAAACACAGCCCAAGACCATCTATGCGGAGCTTAGTGATGAGGAGGAAGAGCGTCCTGAAAAGAAGAAAATTAGGCGGTAGTCGCTGTCTATCAGTAGTATTATGTGCATATATGGGAATCGGCGTTGGCATATCTGGAGGGAGGCGCATGTATTTACAGTTAGCTAGCTATGATCAACAACGAAAGAATAAATGACTATAACAACACTCTTCTACTTAACAAAACTTCCACTCTGTGTGTGACTGTCTGTAGGCTCCAGAGTAGGGCTGCTTACCCGATAAGGAGCTAGCGCCTTCCCACTCCTCGACCGACCGAAGTGCTCCGCCGGGTGTACTCGCATCAACCTCAACCTCTGCTTTTGCACGTTGTCGAATTTGCTTCACCTGACACGACTTGTAACATGTCTGTTGCCGAGAGTTTCTTTTTTCAATCAACACTACTTCGTCACATGTACTGACTGAACCCTCACAGCAAACACGCTGTCCATTTATCGCGACTGCGACGTCATTCCTTTCTCCACCACATCGTCGCGAAACGAGCGATTTTCACTTTACTGTTTAATACGAATCTACAAATGAGGGCCTAACCCACGAGCCGTGCCTTATAGGGCCAGAATGCAATCGGCGGGGAAAGTGGCCTAATCCGTACGCCGATTTTATCTCTGGGAAGGACGAAGAAAGAAAGAGAGAGTCTACGAGAAGTGACGTTAGGACTGTGACGGCATCGACAACAGGACTCGAATATAGAAACTTCGATAAAAATGGCCAGTTCTTTACCTACCACATCGGCTGTGCCAATGGCGCCAGCATCCGCTTCATTCGATTTACTGGCTCTCTTCTTCGGCGCGCAGGACGATGGGGATGAAGAAGGAAGACATCAGAGGTGGTCCTCTTTTATTGGTATAATAGTGGCCATATGTGGAAATATTCTCATCTCGTTCGCCCTCAACATGCAGCGGTATGCCCATGTACGGATTGAACAGGAAGCGGAAGGTGAGCGAGTTCGTCTGAGGTCTAGGAGACGTTTGTCGACAAGCACGTATGGTTCTGTTGAGGCTCCTTATAGAGATGAGCCGGACTATGAGATTGGTAATCAACCCGTGCGATCCCGTAATGGACGGTATCGATCTTACAACGATAACGAATCAAGAGATGGAAATTCCGAGAATTTGGACCACTCGGTTCTCTCCGACAACACCCTACGACCTGATGATAAGAATTCGGTACATGGCGACCGTGTCAGTTATCTCCATTCGCCATATTGGTGGGCTGGAATTGTGTTGATGACACTGGGCGAAATGGGCAATTTCCTAGCTTATGGATTCGCACCGGCTTCTATCGTCTCGCCCCTCGGAGTTGTTGCGTTGATTTCGAATTGCATTATTGCTCCGTTCTTGTTGAAGGAGAAATTCCGTCCACGCGACTTCTGGGGTGTCTTAATTGCCATTGCTGGTGCAGTCGTGGTGGTATTGAGTGCGGAAACATCCGAGACCAAAATCGGTCCCCATGATATATGGGTGATGATCACAAAGTGGGAATTTGAGGTGTACCTTGGCATTACTGCTGCATTGATAGTAGTTCTCATGTACTTGAGTGAAAAGTATGGTGGCCGTACGATCTTGATTGACCTGGGATTGGTTGGCCTGTTTGGTAAGCACTTCTAAGCTCTATTCGCGTATGAGCCAAGCTGACATCACAAAGGTGCTTATACTGCCCTTTCAACCAAAGGCATTGCATCTCTACTTTCGTTTACTCTATGGCATGTCATTACATTCCCTATCTCCTATTTACTTGTTGCGGTGCTTGTCACAAGTGCCTTGATGCAAGTGCGTTACATTAACCGCGCTCTGCAACGTTTCGACTCTACACAAGTCATACCCACTCAATTCGTTCTTTTTACCCTTTCCGTTATCATAGGAAGTGCTGTACTATATCGTGACTTCGAATCTGCGACATTGTCTCGATCATTGAAGTTTGTTGGCGGTTGCGCCTTGACGTTTCTCGGAGTCTACTTCATCACCAGCGGCAGAGTCCGCAATGATGATGATATTAGTTATGGCGACGAAGATGAAGAAGAAGCGGTGGGCTTTCTCAATGAAGAGCGTTACCGTGATTCGATAGATGAGCCTTCGCCGCTAGACCCGAGACCACAACGAACGAACAACATATCTAGTCCTTTGCGCCGAGACTCAGTACGAAGCGCCACTTCAGAGGGACAGAGCTTGAGCACACCCAAAGGTCTTCTTTCACCTGTTGGCTCCGATCATGAGGGCTCGTTCTCGGAAGATTCCTTGTCCCAGGAATTAACCACGCCGTCACCTCCTCTACGGTCTCATTCTCTGACCGACAATCCCTGGGCTTCACCCGGTCATGCTGGCCAAACTCCATCTCAGCACAATCCCCTTGTACAAGAAAGTACGCCGACAACTCCTCCAAGTCGGCAACCACATATAGAACAAACACCTCCGCTTCTTTTCAAATTTCCCGTTGCTCCTACACATGACGATCACACATCGTCAGCCAACAATGAACCTCATGGCCAACCGACGCAATCACTCCAGTTGCCAGCAGACGCCAAAACACCCACAGGTCGACGCCGTAGCACACCTCGGACCCCACAGTCAAACGCTAGGAACTCTGTCACTTTACGATTGACCCCGAGCCCTCTGATTGCACCTCTCTCTTCTACGCTATCTGCTGTAGTGGCAGATTCTCTTTTACGCGGCGAGGGCACTCCTGCGAAGCACGGACGCAGTAAATCCGTCAGAGCACGGAGGCTAGCTGCAGCTCCATTGATACCTGATGGAACGAACAGCGATGGCCAACATTTAGGACACGATGCAGACTTATTAGTTGGCGGCCATCACATTCAATCCAGTGCCGTGACAGTCACCCCAGTCTCGTCACGTTTTAATTCTTCGAGTGATGTGCGACCTGCGGATGACAGAGAAAACACCGATGCCAGGTCCAAGCATGACGAAGCTGCGACTATGAGGATACGAAGCTTTAGCGATTCCATTAGCGGTCATTTGGCCTGGCTCGGGGGTACACTCATGGGCTCAAAACAGTCTTCAAGACCATCGTTACCTTCGCAGTCAGGCGAGAACGAACCAGATAATCAGGATGCACACTCATGATGTGTCCAAAGTTTTGCATCTCTGTATTTTTCTTTCTTCTAACAAGGTGCTTTTTATCTTGTCAGATTCATAACATTCTTGGCATTTGTTATTATATATTTAATCACCATTCCATTGTATAAAGGCATTGAGGTTCATGTTAGGGCTTCTTGTTGCATTCGTTGTGGATTATTTCGTTTTGTCTTGCATCGTACACCCCCCTCCAGACGAGGGACTGTCACTCTCATTCGTTAAATATGTGTATTCAGGCGGTTTTGGTTATCCTTGAATGATACCTTTAGAGTCATCATATTAAATCGTACTACAATTACTTCTGACGGAAAGGGGCTCACTGAGAAGCTTAGAAGCTTATGTGCTATATACTCGGAGGTCCGTTTGTGACAACTATGTAATAGGCGCAACGCGACATGAACTGCAATTGCAAAACAAAAGCAATTGCCCAGTGACTTAATCCACAGTAACACTATAAGTCGAGTATAACTCAGCCCCCGATCCCGTAAAAGGCTCCGTACCAGCCTGCACAGACAACAGATATTGACTCGAACTAAGCCCCTCATACTGCTCCAAATACTTGAAAAACGCAAGCAAATCACCCGAGTAAGAGGTTTGCTCACTGCTGGCAACAAAGCTGTACACTGTGGTAGAACCATTAGGACCACTGTAGAGTTTCCAGGATACACCTCCAATGGTAGGAGTAGCGATTGTCGAGCCGGATGAGGAGATGGGACCTGCGCCGCCGAGGGCTGCGAGCCAGACCATGATTTCGTATTGGGCGCTTCCGCTGGCGCTGGAGCTGGTAAACATGTCGTAGGCGACGTCGGCGACGATGTTGGAGCCGGTGTAGCTGGATAACTGTCAGCACCTATAACCAAGCCTGAAGGATCTGAGAATAGGGGCAAAGAGGGAAGAGGGGGAGACAAACCTCCATTTCCATGTCGTCGGGATACTCGAAATAGCACTCAACTGCTTCGGCGTAATAACATATTCTGCATTCGCGAAACTCTTGACATCATACGAGACTCCCTCCCAAGACCAGGATGTGGACCAGGTAAGTGTGTTGCCGCTTAGGGATACGATCTCTGTACATTGCGAGCCGGATGTCGCTGATGATTCACCCCAGAGGTCGTTGTAGACGATGTAGTTGCCGTCGGTGGCTTGGTCCCATTGTCCGCAGAATTCGGCTCTTTTGGAGAGATCGTTGACCGAGGATGAGGCGAACGTGAGGCCAGTGAGGCTGGCGAGGGTGAGGGAGGTGAGATACTTCATTTTGATAAGTGTATCCTAAAAGATATCGACGCAGAGGTGTTTCTCGATTTTGCAGACTCGTGAAGAAGAAAGTTTCAACGATTCAAAGGATCATTAACCCTTTTAAACCCCGTCATGCTAAGCTTCTGATTCTTCAAACACCATCTCCACAATAACCGGGGGTGGTACTCTATTCAATGCATCGTCGAGATTACAAGGTTTCTGCATACGACACAAGCCGGCAATTCTATGCCTTCCTGAAAAGCTTTACTTTTATTTTCCTCCAGTGGAAAATCAATGTTTAGTGTTTCAAGCTAACCTCCTATACTGGCAACGTCAAATTGAAACTGGCACAATGAAACGCCCGGCCGAATTTCCGCTGTCGAGGCCGTGCTGTGGGTCGTTTCGTGTTTCTTGGAATAAAGTGTTTGCAGATCTTCAATTGATGATGTTTCTGAAGAAAGCATATATATAGGGCGTGTGCCATGGATTGGCGGAAAAAAGAGTCGAGTACATGAAAGTCGATGGAGTACATAGTACCGAGGTATTCGGGGCAGACTATTTCCCTATCTAGGAATCTATCACAGTTTGTTACAACGAGCACTTCTGTGATGATGCGTTAAAAGAGTAAGTAGCTACGTAATTCTCTACCGATATTGAATGGATTGAGGCAGTGTGGCACACAGAGCTTGATCACCACAAGATCTGTGTGTGATGCAGGTGAGACACAACCACCAGTTCACATCTTTATAGTCTCGGCTCTTTTCAGAATCCTTGAGATTCAAATATAGATGAAGGGAAGTCCTTCTCAGTGGACTTTTGGAACTCCGATGGCTGCCTAATAGCGACATATCCACCTTTCTGATCATTTTACAGCATTCGAAATCTATAAGAACATGTGAAAAAGGAAGCAATATTTTCAATACAAAAATTTTTCTTTTCATTCAACAATGGACTAGACGACTATTTTGAAGTATAACTGGTCAGCTTCGTGTTTTCTTTTGTATATTCCTCGTAGTGAAATGAGTATGTTTCAACCTGCGTCAAAACTATTTTTATATGAAACAAGTGGTAACTCCGCCGCCATATTGATGCATATTTCAGACACATCTACCTACGTATACAAACAGACTTCGTCCTATCTTCAAAAATTGTTATTATGAAAGTCTTCCAGGGATTCGCCGTTCATACACTTCTCTGGTGTGACTCTCTCCATGGCTCAGTTTCACCGAGGTAATGGCCATCGAAACTGTGATTGTGTTTGCTTCAAGGCAACTGGTACAGACTTTGTCAAACATGTCTTGACCCTGGGAGAAGACCACACACACCTGGACCAAGCAGTTTGATTTCTAACTATCAGATCAATAGCTGCTGGTATCCATGGATGTTAGTACATAATTCCGGCTTACATACAGACAGTACCGATGTCTTAATTGCTACCTTCACGTCAGGGTATTTCAAGACTTGCGGCAATGAGGGATACAATAACAGATATGTGCCAATTGGTGGAAAATCATCATTTCAGTTTCCAAATTGGCTCTCCACACTGAGAGTGAAAGAGCAAGGTGCAGATCATTTCTTCCCCAGATACCCCTCAACCATATGCAACTAACCCCGGTTAAAACATCCCCGGATAAATTCTAGTCTTGACGATCACCTTATATTTCCGTATATCATACTGTGAGCTAAAGCCAAATTAACCATAAATATGAACATAAACCGCCGAAAAACCCTAGCCAAACGATATTCCGCGTGGCCAGAATAGTGCCATGTAGATCAGGATGTATACTACCTTGAATTGCTCACTTTATTTGACTTTAAAGGCTTACGCCGTCGTCTATTTCTTGCGTCAATCATAATATATAGATTTCTAATTTCATTTATGGGGAAATCGAGCGCAATATGACACGTGCTTTGCACAAGAATTGCGCCCATACTGGAAAATTTCCCGTTTGGGAAAGTAATGTGAAAAATAACCCTAAACGGCGGCTTTGCGGCGGCTTTGGGCGGCTTTGGGCGGCTTTAGTTTTACCGAGCTACAATACCCGCAGCAGTAACTGGAATGTTCGTTTAAGCAGAGCTAGCTGCACGAAGTACTTGTCGAAATTTTGGGTCTCCGCTTTTTTTTTGGCAATTTGCTTATATTAATGAGAATGCCCGTGATGAATGGTTTTGATTTGGACAGGAATTGGCCAGTCTTTTCGAGCAGCCGACTGAATCGAATGGGGGAAGGATCAAGATGCCTACCATCAGACAAGCATCGTTATGCGTCCTTTTGACGCTGGGGACGGCATGGGCGAATTCCTCCTCGCCCCCGTACAAAAATCCCCATCTTCCAGTTGAACAGCGCGTGGCGGATTTGCTGGGAAGAATGACAATTGAAGACAAGATGGCGCAATTGATGCAGGGTACGTATAGGACGGATCGACTGCAATTGAGTGAGGATGATACTAAATTAACAAAGGCGATATCACAAACTGGATGAATCAAAACACCGGCGCATTCAATTCGAGCGGTCTTGTAGCTAACATGGAGGAGAAAGCGGGGTCATTCTATGGTAAGTGAACCATACTAGGTAGCTACCTAGATCGGCTGATTCCCATATCGCCCAACTCCCGCTAACGATGGAAATGTGCTTCAAATAGTTGGGTACCCAATCTCATGGGAAATGCTCACCTCGAACATCCAAAAGGGCCAAGATTACCTCATCCACAATACAACCCTTGGGATACCAGCATTGGTTCAAACTGAGGGAATTCATGGGTTCTTGATAGGAAATGCCACTATCTTCAATTCACCCATTGGCTATGGATCGTCTTGGAATAGAGATGTAAGAAAACCACACAACAAGTATGAGCGGAGACTAATCCACTGTTCAGCTGGTGCAAAAAATGGGACAAATTATCGGCCAAGAAGCTCGTGCTTTGGGCGTAACTCAGCTTTTTGCACCTCTTGCGGATTTGGCCAGGGAACTACGCTACGGTCGAGTATGTTGAGGGGTCGTAAAAGAGCTTAGGATATACCGGCTAATTTGACTGGGGTGTCTAGGTTGAAGAAACGAACTCCGAAGACCCCTATCTTGCAGGAGAGATTGCATACAGTTACGTCAAAGGACTACAAAGTCAAAATGTCTCTGCCACGGTCAAGCATTACATGGCTTACAGTAATCCGGAACAAGGATTGAATACGGGTCCAGTGCATGGTGGACAGAGAGAGTTGAGAACAACGTTAGTTTTTCCCTTGCCTGTCTCATAGATATGCTTCTTGCTGACAGACAAAGATGGGCACCACCTTATAAGAGGGCTATTATCGATGCGGGCGCATGGAGTATTATGAGTGCCTACCATAGGTGAGATTTCTTTTCGACTGGAAACTGGCATAATTTGCAATTGACGAAGATTCATAGCTACGACGGTATTCCTGCGGTTGCCGATTATCAGATGCTCACGACTCTGCTTCGGGGCGAATGGGGATACGATTATTGGGTCATGAGCGATGCCGGCGCAACTGACAGACTATGCTCAGCCTTTAGATTGTGCCAGGCCTCACCAATTGACTCCGAAGCCGTTACTTTGGCCGTGCTTCCTGCTGGCAATGACGTGGAAATGGGCGGAGGTTCCTTGTAAGCGATCTATTGATGCCCTCCACGACTGAACGACTACTAATATACAAATCCTTCGTCATTACAGTAACTTCAAGACAATCCCTCAACTAGTCGCATCCGGCAAACTCAACTCCTCTATCGTGGACACAGCTGTCTCCCGACTTCTGCGCGCCAAGTTCGAGATGGGACTTTTCGAGACTCCATACCCAGGTGCTCCGTCCGACAAATGGAATGATCTCATCCACACCCCGGAAAATGTGCAAGTTGCGCGAGATCTGGACCGGGAATCGATTGTGTTGCTAGAAAATCACAATAGTACCCTTCCCCTGAAGAAGAGTGGTAGTATTGCGGTGATTGGTCCTATGGCTCATGGGTTTATGAACGTATGCATCTGCTCTTCCCTAAGTTGGACCTTGAATCAAGCTAATTCTGTCCAAGTATGGAGATTACGTCGTCTATCAAAGCCAATACAGGGGCGTCACGCCTCTTGACGGAATCAAGGCCGCAGTCGGCGACAAAGCTACTATCAACTACGCGCAAGGATGTGAGCGCTGGAGTAACGATCAGTCCGGATTCGATGAAGCAATCGAAGCAGCCAAGAAGTCAGACGTCGCTGTCGTCGTGGTAGGAACCTGGTCTCGAGATCAACAGGAATTGTGGCAGGGACTTAACGCAACGTAAGTGATACCTCCTCTCCCTCTCACCGGAGCAGCTCACTAAAAAATTCAGAACTGGTGAACATGTCGACCTCAACGACCTCAGCCTCGTCGGCGCCCAAGGACCCCTCGTCAAAGCAATCGCAGACACAGGCGTCCCAACCGTCGTCGTCTTCTCCTCCGGCAAACCAGTCACCGAAACCTGGATCTCAAACTCCACAGCAGCTCTAGTGCAACAATTCTATCCCTCTGAACAAGGCGGTAATGCGCTCGCCGACGTTCTATTCGGCGACTACAACCCTTCTGGAAAGCTCTCAGTTAGTTTCCCGCGCTCCGTGGGTGCTTTGCCCATATACTACGATTATTTGAACTCGGGTCGGTCAATTGGTGATTCTGGGTTCGTCACGGAGAACGATACCATTGTCTTCGGACATCAGTATGTTATTGGCTCACCTCTGCCGTGGTACGAGTTCGGGTATGGTAAAAGTTATTCGACCTTCAATTATGGAGTTATGAAACTCGACAAGACCAATGTCTCTGCTACGGATACCGTTACGGTGAGCGTAGACGTCACGAATGAGGATACTTCTCGCAATGCCACTGAGGTTATTCAGGTGTACGTGGTGGACGAATATGCGTCTGTGGTTGTTCCCAATAGACAACTCAAGGGCTTCGATAAAGTTGTTTTTGAGGCGGGTGAAAAGAAGACCGTACAGATCTCACTGGATGTGAGTGACCTGGGACTTTGGAATGTCAATATGCAATACGTGGTGGAGCCTGGTGCGTTTAATGTCTTGGTCGGAAGCAGTTCTCTGGATATCAGGGGCAATGCGACTTTCTATGTATCGTGAGGCTTTTAGAAGGTATCATATACTATTCTAGACATTGAAAATGCGAAATGTTAGATTGTGACGATGCTAAACATAGCCTTGGAAGGCAAACTGGAAGGAGAAAAGAAATGACCACGCTAGTGGAACATGGGAGGGAATGTGAGGTACTAGCAAAAAGTATACAGATATCTTCGCTCAGCAAGTTTTCGAGAAACATGAATGCAACGCATCTAGATACAGAATGTATAAAAGCGAGCTCTTGATAAAAGTGAAAAACGGGCATTGCTCAAATATGAGGCATTTGCGACGCTGACTCCTTACACCGAACAGAAATATATCAACAAAGAAAGAAGCGTAGGGACAGTAATGCTCTGGTCACCGACCAAAGTCAAATGAAAAAGAAAAGAAAAGAGAGAAAGATCGAGGGGAAAAGAAGCAAAGCGCACTGTATATACATTGGTTAGATGGTCCTTCTTCAAGCCTCGGAAGCGCGGTTCTGATTGTCATGAGTGCTGACAATCTCCTCAAGCCTGTCGAGACGGTCACGCACAACTTGGATGGCGTAATTCATTTCCCGCTGCGAGATCTGTTCTTCGTCAATCTTGGAGGCCAGGGATTGGCCGTGACGTTTCAGATTTCGCCTGCGCGCCTTTGTATCCGCGTTTTGATTTCTGTTGTTGTTTGGAAAATTGATGCCTTCCATGCCGACCCTATCCTCTAACCATCTCCAGAGCTCGTTCTCCTCAGCTCGCCATATCTCCTCATACGCGGCTAGGCGTTGGGATGACGCGTGTCGGAGGAAATTCAAGTCGGAGGAAGCAGTGGATGAAGGGCTCATTCCTCTGGTGTAAAGTGTAAACAGCAAAAAGGCAATTACTGCAATAGCAACTGGGGCACTCCATAGGGGTTTAAAAATGTCAAATACAGGGCCGAGAAGGCCGTGAACAGGTTCGAAAATGCCCCATCCTTGAGAGTCTCGCTTATTCGCATCCAGAGCAGCACTTGCTGCAGCGGCTGCGGCAGCAGATTTAGTAGCGCCAGCTCCTGACTGCTTCCGACGGGTCTTGGACGTCTTGCCACCTTTGGATGTACCGACCCCGCGAGCCGCGACCGCCGTCTTCAGAGCTTTGAGGAGATCGTTCCCGTAAGTCGTTTGGCCATCAATGGCACCTTTCTCGATAGGCCCTGATAATCACATTAGTCTGATATCTTTAGTCAAAAACGACATAAGCCAACTTACCTTTCAGCCAACTCTTGCCAGACCATTCAATAGTGCAAGTCATGAGAAATTTGGTTTGATTATTCGCAGCCCACGTTAACAGGTACTTGGTCTTCACACAAAACACATTTCCGCTGGGAACGTCAGGTGTCTGAGTGGTAAGTGTCGCAAGGACTGCCTTTTCCAGGTCGAGCACATCCAGTTGTTCCGTACTAATGCATTTCGTTTGCTTCGGTCCAATAGCCCCATATAGTGGTTTGATATACGAATATTGCCGAGTCTTGTTAGGTTCAGTCAAACCCTTCTTATCCTCAAACTGTAGTTCCATGCTCTTCTCGTCATCGATCAAGAACTTAGTCAGAAAAGCACCAGATGCCGGCCCAAGCATCAAATTGTACACTTTTCCCAGAGGAGCAGGAATAATATCCTCCTTTATGAGTTTATCATATCGACCGGCTGGGTCATTGTATTCTGAGGGGGAATGAGTAGCCGGACCAGGGAACCCGTTTACATCACTGGAGTTTGTTGCACCTTTATCGTTTGCTTTTCCATCGGCCGTTGATAATGCGACGGTCGATTCGGTTGCTTGACTGGTCAAACCTGTGGTCTCCCGACTGAACTGTTTGGCAGGCGCAATAGATTCACTGCCATTGACGCTTTCATCACCGCCATTGACTAAGCTATCACCCTCATTGTCCTCGTCTTCATCGTAGATTTCATCCTCATCGGCTACTTCACTGGCAACATCGCTTTCATTCGCCTTCTCAGTCTTGTCACCGAGTCCATCATCGATTCGCATGCCGTTAAGGTAGCTTCTCAGTGAGGGATGATTGATCTTCCAGATGTTGACCATGAGATCATACGTCGCTTCACGACTAAGTAAACTGCGGAATGTATGTCTGGCATGTAAAGTCTGAATGGCAATGGCATTCGGAATCACCATGGCGGTATTTTCTTTCTCGATTGCTACAATCTCATCAAAACTGATGACAAGTGTAGTTACCCATCCGAGAATATTGCTGGAGAAACAAATATGGCCCTCTGAAATGTAAATTCGGCCGGCAAGAATGATGTCACGCTGCAAAGCACAGCTGTAATCTTCGATCAAGAAATCATCTTCTGGCACGCTGCGGAAGAGTTGATGATAGTCACGATTGCGTTTCTTGCTTGCAACAGCAAATCCAGTCAAACGTGGCACGCTTGAATTCCCGTTTGGCAGACCTAATGACCCAACAGTAAGGCCAATAGCACCGATTGTTGAACCTGTAGCGCCCGAAGAGCCACGGTGCCGTCGAGCCAACCGGCTACGTACGCTTCCGGTACGTTTTATACTGCCACCGGTGTCGCCGTCAAATATGCTTCCTCCTGGAGGAGTCTGTTCTCCGCCTCCTTCAAATGGCATGGAGCTCGGTTTGACTTTAACATCGCTGGCTTCATCAGAAGTAGAAGTTACTATAGTCGACGGGGGATCGGACGACTTCTCATATGCCATCGATACAGCTCTGGCTACTCTTGAGTCTTCAATACGTGCTGACATCTGATCTCTCTTTGCTGCGATGGCAGATGCGCGTGATTCCGCAGGGAGGTCCGGCTGAGTGATTACAACTCCATCTTTTGTTGTTACAATGCCACCTGCCGCGGGGTCCATATCAAGATGACTGAAATCCAAGTCACCGCTCCCAAGGGTGCTTATGGCAAGTTCCTTTTGTTTCTCCTGCTTGACACCTTCAGCAACAGCCTGATCGGTTGCCTCCTTTTGGTCTTCCGATGATTCATTGGCGGACTCGGTTGAACTTTTGCCTAGATCAACCGATTGACTTGTGGCGCGATTCTTGTTCTGGGCACCGAGGCTATTACTTATGGTGGAAGCCGCATTTTGAGCTGCCGAAAAGACTGAAGAGAAGAACCCGCTCTGAGCACCAGAGGGAGACCGTGAATTCGATCCTCGAGGCTCCTCAGCCATAGGCGACAAGGATGTGATTTGTGATAACTTGCTTGGAGAATGAGTGACAGTGCCTGCAGATCGCACTCGGCGGTGTGAAATCATGTTGCCTGAAGCGCTCACAACCGTTCCTGGAGGAAAATCCGCATTTTCAGATTTTACGGTCTCGGATTTCACGGTCTCGGGTGATTGTGTGAGGCGAGGAGAAAATTCTCCGGTAATAGTAGTAGGTGTCGGTGGAGTCACTGTTGTGACAACTCTCAAAGAATCCGTGGTCGGGGGTGTCTTTAAGGGATCTGCCGGATCAACTACCTGGGGAGTACTCGTTTCAATAAAGTTTGTCGAGATAGATTTTGGTAAAGGTGGCGGCGGACTAGCAGATCTCTTCGAAGAACGCTTCTCAGAAAGACTATTACTTCGACTCAGGCCTCCGAGCAGAGTTTGACTTCTCTTCCCTTGGCTCCCAATGGATTTTGAAGATTCTCGATCTGGACTAATACTAGGACTCTTCTTGCCTTGAGATGGCTTCAAGGCGTCTTTCAAACGCCTTGCGGGAGAGACGCTCCTTCTCTTGGAGATATCTGAATCAGGGCCGGATATGGTTGTGCCGAGGAAAGCCGATGATGCCTGTGGAACAGAGATGCTATGCCGTCTCGATGAGGAGACAGAATGTATCGGCGAGGCCTCCTTCGGCTCATCATTGTTATCATCAACCGTTGTCGTCGTTATCAAGGGCGAGGATGCAGTCAGATATCCTGCGTGGGAATCGCGTGAGAGAAGCGGCGGCGTTCTAGATAAACTTCTCGTTAGATCTTGGTTCCATTCGTGCTTATAGAAGTACTTACTGGTCTGGTTCGGAGTCATCAGTCAGAAGATTAACGCTACCCGTAGACTGATCTAGAGCGTGAGTACTGTTGTTCGGCGAGGATCCCGAAACAGAGGTTTCATTCCGCAAGGACAAAGAGGTACCGTTCGTGCTGGATTCGATTGTAGAATCAGCAGACGCAATTGAGCCTGCCTTTTTATCGTTCTTCTTCTTCCTCCGATTGCCCATCAACTTGGAAAAGCGATTGGAGGAGTCTTCTTGTCCTAGTTCTCCGCTTGTGGATGGGCGCTTCTCCGGGGTCGATTCGATTGATGAGCGTCCATTGCTCCGAATAGAGCCAGCATTGCTTTCCGGGTCTTGTCGGTTTTGTCTCGAAAACACTTTCTTGATGCCAGAAGGTTGCGGTGAAGAATCCTGGGCGCCGTCCATGATCTGGTCGCGAGCGAGGCTCAGGTTGGGACAGAATACGAAAACAGGGATGAACAGTCGGACAGCACCAACGCAGTTTCCATGTACTGATATCGAATCGTAGCCTGATTCTAAGACAACCTTGTCTATGCGTACGTTGTCAAGAGCTTCAATATCAGTGTTGGAGCATTTTCCCCGCCGTACCGAGTCGACCGCGATAGTTTTGATCGAGACGTGGTATCTCAGAACGTTCGAGAGAGATAGACAGTTTAGCGAGAGTATGGGTTGTAGTTGGAAGGAAATGTAAATGAGTGTCTGTTTCAAAGCATTCGGCGAGGTCGTGCGGCGAGCGTCAAACCGGGGTGACGACAGCGCCGTCAGCGTTGGCCGTTTCGCTCTGGAAACTGGGGCTGATTCAAAGCTAGTGAGCTTGTGGCTTAGGCTAGGCTGCTAAGATCCACCCTTCGACGAACAGAGACCAAGCTCTTGTATGGAGTAGAAGAAATAGAAAGATTCAAACAAGCATTGTATGGATTGTGAGGCTTCTGAAGGGTGACAGTGTGCAATGATGGAAGGAGGATGGTCGATGTGGTCAGATTTGGAAGGAGCGCCTTGACATCGAGATCCGATTAGGGGAAGGTGAAACTGGGAACCTAGAACTGGGAAGGTGCGGAGAGAACGCGCTGTAAGCAGCGTGATTGGCCACCTTCCATCACTGTACACTTTGCATGACATGTTGACACCTGAGATTTGAGGAAGCTGCCAGAAGTCACCTGCCTCTTGCCTTTTTTTTTTTTTTTTTTTTGTCAAACCTACATCCTTCAATGTTGTGCTTTCTCCATTGTTCATCTCGCTTGAAAACATACATGGGCTACTGGACAACTTCAGCTCTTTCTCACTCTCACTTTCTTCAATCATACACTTGACTTGCTTGGCTGTCCCAGCTCCCGCAGCGGTGACATCGCCGCAGCTCCCCGCACACTCTCGATGTAACTACCTCCGTTTGCATCGTTGGGTCGAAATTATCGATCACGCTCTATTATATATCTGAACCCTTGATGGGCTGAGACAAATT
Organism: Talaromyces verruculosus; assembly: GCA_001305275.1. Taxonomy (NCBI): domain Eukaryota; kingdom Fungi; phylum Ascomycota; class Eurotiomycetes; order Eurotiales; family Trichocomaceae; genus Talaromyces; species Talaromyces verruculosus. The sequence goes on from LHCL01000103.1 coordinate 80,730, forward strand.
GTGATTGTGAATTTCGAAAGGTTTGCAAAATGGAGAGTGTGCCTCTGACACTGGTGTGTTCCGATCCATGCTCGCTCAGCGCCGCTCACCCTTGCCTCGTAACTAATGCAATAGCAATACTAGGCGCATACCCATGCACGAAATGCTATGTTTGAGACCCGAAAGTCGAATCCAGTTGCTGCAAGTGAGGAACATGATTTGGCAGCGGGTGAATTCGCAACTGCGTCTCAAAACTGCTTGGACGCTTATGTATGTGGTCAAACCAAATCACTTTCTACGCTTTTAGAGGATCTTGGACTGATTACCTGAATTGGCAGGCCCTACGAACTCTGAAACTACTCGAAGAAGAACATAAAAGACTCGCTATACTTTTACGCTCCCAACACGAACACCCTGCTAGTGTCTCATCGCCTGAGCCATCCACAGCAGCTCCGGTACAGTCTCGTACCAAGGAGCCTCAGACCGATTCTCCCGCCCCGCCCAAGGCCAATCCAATAAGTACTTCAATATCTGCAGCTACAAATGACTCGCTACAGCAGCCACCGAGGCTTCCTGGGCACCATCGCCAATTACAGAGAGACACCTCCTCCATCGCCAGCAACCTAGCCTCTGCCCGTGGTATACCCGCATATCCTCGACGAGCTTCTCCCGCTTCGCCAACTCTTTCCGCTCAGCCTGCTGGAGGCCAGTTATCGGATTCGCCATCCCGAGCCAAGACAAGCGAAGGCAGGCTACGTGAGCGAGCAGGCAAATTTCCGAGCGCACCTAGACAATCATGGGCATCTCCCTCCATCAGCCCGACTGAGATCACATCACGGCAGGTTGTTCCGGCCGATGCGCACGAACCGGAACAAAACCGAGGACGTTTCTCTGCGACAGACGAAACGTTTCAAAAGTTTTACTCGAGCTTTGAGGGGCTGATTTCCAAGCTTTCTGCACCTTTAGCATTCGCCGGTCTGCCTTTGGGCACTGATAATTCCGATCCCGCAAAACAAAAGTCTCCTGCGGAAACGAAAATTGACCGTCAAAATGCAACCTCGCAACGTCCGACGGCATCTGCTGAGCCAGATATCAACAGTCTGTTCTCGCGTGCTGCTTTAAGGGCTATACGAGAAGCAAACGGAGGAATGCCTAGCAGCGGCGCAGAGTCTTTCTATGTGGTACCTACAACAGGCGGTACTGTTTCCTATGCTGGTATTCTGTCTCGTGTAGAGAAAGATACTCGACGGGGCAGTGTGGACGAAGGGGACGAAGACTTTGTGGATGCAAGAGAAACTCCGCCCTCGCCAGAGTTGCGACAGAGCTTGTCCGGTAGTCGGGCGAGGCCGGCACGCGGGGGTTCAGAGAAGAGCACCAAGACAATGGAAGAGTTGCGCTTGGAAAACGAAGCCTTGAAGCAATTGTCTGACCAACTTTCCAAGCGTCTCCACATGTGGGAAGTAAACGCTCAATCGTCATCCATGGCTCTTCAGCAGTCCTTGAAAGCAATGCATCACCAACAGAACACTTCATCTCCGACAGCATCATCAGCGATGCCACCGCCCATGGCACACCCGACAAATGATATGCCGTCAACAGTAGACAACCACGAAAAGCGCATCAGGGAGCTCGAAGAACTCATTCAGCGCTCCGAGAAGGAACGAGACAGAGTCGTTCGCGAAAACGAAAAGCTCAAGTCTGTTTTGGGCAGGTACCGCGACAGATGGGAGAAACTGAAAGAAGGAGCCAAAACAAGGAGAAACGCAGCTGAATCTTCTTCTGCGGCTGCTATGGACAGTCCTGTCACGACCCCAACGTTGCAACAAGGCGATGAACAGGAACAATCAGGAGGCCCGGACGAACGAAATCAGTCGAGTGGGAATGATGAGGATGCTGCTTGATTCATGCAATTAGTTTACGTAGTATTTATATCTTATGATTACAGTATGGATGGATGGATGGATGAATTCATTTACCCTGACCCCTCGCTACACTAGCGATATGCAGGCTACTACCACTATCTGTATCCTTGTAGCTCTAAT
>LHCL01000104.1:0-15583 GCA_001305275.1 Talaromyces verruculosus
CGCGTGGAGAACCTGTTGTTTCCTTCTTTCTTTCCTCATGTTACGTTTTCTATTCAGATATGCCCTTATAGTGAGCATTAGGCGGGACTAGCCCGTAACACATCATTTCCATCAACCTCAGTGACGTTGACCATTTTGACGCAGAAGTCGTGCTCTGTTTATCTCTATTTAATCATTCCAAAGTATTTCTGGATGATTTGGGCGCGTTCTATGATATTATAATTATTCTAATATACTCTCTCTATAACTTTTAAATATACAAGAAAATCTTTGACATTCCTAATTGTCATAGTTAAGGCGTCAGGGAACACTCAATAATAGAGATAGTAGATGGCAAGTTCTATAAATCTTCATAGAATTAATTAGTGGGTCACCTTCTTTATAAGAATAGGAATATTCAGCTGTGAGATCTCTTTTACTTTCCCCACTAATACACTTGAAAGAACTCATTATTGGCGCTAACCAGAAGTGTCTAAAAACCGTCATCGAGGACTGTTTTCAGACACTTCTGGTTAGCGCCTTGTGACTAGACTACAAGCCTGCATGACTGTTTTTGAATCCTGCGATTGTCCAAGCGCTCCTTCGGCAAATCCCAGTCACAATGGTCCCACGCTAATAATGATTGTCCAGCGAAAGAGATAGAGGGATAGAGGAGCTAAAAAGAGAAATTAAGAGGCTGAAAAATAATATGAGGAATCTAAATTCATTTATAACATGATTACAGAATATGATATATATCTATTAGGCTCTATAGCTATGGAATAGCTAACAGTAAATAAGTGATGCAGAGCATGAGAGAGTGAAGAAATAAAGATTAAGGGTTTAGTATGTGATCTTTCTTACTTTTAAAATTAGGGCAAATCAGCCAATAGAAAAATATATACTGTACTTGATATACGCATTCTGTATGGATATAAGTATTTCCTTTTCCCACTTCTTATGGGAGAAGGATTACTAGGTGTAAGAGTCTTGGATATTGACAGTCATCATGAGTCAAACTGGTGAATCTCAAACGACCAGCAATGATAGTTGTGTTGAGATAGCCATGAACATCCTTCACTCCCTCAATTCTCAACCCTTCCTCTCTACATGTTTTGTCTTGGAAAATGTACCAATGATAAATACATGCAGTCTAACACAGTTCAAGTACATCCGACAATGGTCTAGGGCCTAATGGTATGTACAGTTTTTATGTCCGTGCGGCTCATGCTGTCAATGTGCGACTCTCTCCATATGATATTGATGGCATGGATAGCATCCTTGATGCCTTTCTTGCTTTTTCTATCATTCCCAGGTACCTATTGGACCATCTGACCACTTTCTTCTCATTTTTGGTTGTCAGTCCCCTGTACGTTCAAGCCACCACGAGTAGAATAATTATATCCAGTGCGTCTACATGCATACATAGCGTCTATATGAAACCCGGTGTGGCCAATACAATAGCTCGCCTCTTGTTAACGAGTACGTGTTGGTTAGTTTGGGGCAATCGGGAGATGGGTTCCCGCGCAATAGGCAGTTCTGTCCTCGAAAAAAGCAAAAATGACTATCTCATTAGCTTTTACTCTTTTCAGTCAGGGCAGAGGCTGGGATGATTGACATTACTGCCTACGTGCAGCTCGATTCTAGTCCTTGGAGTTGGTCCCTGATATAGAACGGATAGGGTGATCCGAGTCCACTATAATTTCCGATACGCTGATCGAAAGGCGTGAAGTGGCACATCCCAACCTTGGAAAGTGGAGAGGATAACAATAGTTAAGCAAGAAGAACTCTATAGAGTGTTCTAGAAGTTAGATATGGATTCTTGATGTCTTCCGCCATGTCAAACAAGAAAAGGAGGTTCTAGTGACTGCGCGGATGGGAAAGGGGTATAAATAGGGATTTCATCCCATGAGTACAACCATACCATTTTCCACACCAAACAGAGCAAAAGAGAAGACATACCCAAAAGACAAGAGCCGTCTGTCCAGACACCACATTCTCCCCTTCGCCAGCACAAAAGACTCCAATTTACGCTTGCCGTCCGATCCTTTTTCCCTACGTTCAACATGTCGATTGATATCATGGAGAAAGCGAAGAAGTCCCACCAGAGGTAGGTGTACACCCAGAAAGGTCATTCATGATCTCTAATCTTTCTTTTAGTAGTGACGAGCATCGTGCGGGATCGATGGCCGCAGAGCCGGATACGTAAGTCGGATTTTGTACTTTTATCATCTAAACAATGGCTTATAGTATCCTCAGTGAGAACTATCAAGACCTTGACCTTGCCGAAAGCGATACTACAACCCATGGTCTCGGAGAAGACATAACCCAGGATCTGTCAGGTATGGGAGCTTCATTCTCAGATGAGGTACCTGAACGTCCATTCCATCCTGAAGCTCGAGTGAGTGGTGGATAGTTCAGTCATGAAGGAGTTGGCTGTCCTTCCCATGGATCAAAGATTGAGTCTTTTGTTGGAAGCATGTACAAGCCGGAACGAAGTTTGATGATGTCACATCCACTTGAATGAATCGAATCGTTCCCTTCCTTGGTCGGAAGGGCTCTTCTTGCTTCGGAAAAAACCCCACGGTGCTCGATTTGTGTGTTGCCAGACTTTCAGCCCTCAAAAGTTATACTGTTGTCGGATACCTGTTTGCCTTTTCATTTTATTAGTTTTAATATATCATGTTTTCTCCTTACAATCAGCTCACCTCGCCCCAGTTCACCCGGCTTGCGATGCCTATCAAACCCTATTGACCGAGAGATGTTTACATCCAATCCAATTTGTGGCAAGATATTACTTCAACCCTTTTTCTTTTTTTGTTTTTGACAAAAGATTCAGTTACGTGTATACAAGAATATCCTGCATAAAAAGTTGAAGAAAAAGATGAAAACGTATCCAATTAGCATGGTCAAATGGTAGCTACGAGTAGGAAATCTCAATCGTAAGTAATTAGATTGTTGGAAGTTGTTGTGCACCCCTCAGGAATTAAGACAACTACACTGCAGCAAATTCTTGCCCTAACTTCTATCCGAAAGTGGCCTTGGATCATCAAATCAGATTTAGACAAGGTGAAAATATCATTCACGGCGCTAACTACATTTACTTAGGGCTGTGCAACTGAGATTGACACGTGAAGAGCAAAGGCATTGCCTATACCAGTAGGATGTCCATGTACCTTACGAAAAAGTGTCAGTTCGAACCGACCGATTTACAAAACAGGACAGGACGTGGAAAGACTGGACGACATAAGACTAGACTAGGCAGAGAAAGTTCTACCACTAGAGCCTCGCCTGCAATATCAGCAGGGGTGCAATAGTGGAGGGCCGAGTTGTAGTTGCTGGGTGCTGCCTACAGGAAAAGCGGTCTGCCATTATCAAAAATATCGCTAACTGAGTGTGACCAACACCAGTAGGCCTTGTCCCGCATTGAGATCACCAAGAATTTTAATTATTATTGGTCTTCTCTGCCCAGGACCCCAGGTGGTGATTGTATTTATTGCCCAAGTGATACCCGCTGATTAAATCGTGCCGGTTCTAAGCGCACCATCCAAGCGCGGACAACCAGCACTAGAATCCGTGTAAAATATGCATATTACCCTGGAAATATCAGATCTGAGAACTGATTTTTTTTGGCACGTTTGTTAGCTCGACAGTTAAAGGTACGTCAACAATGCATGGGTTGAAGGTCCCAGCCACCTTGAATGGAGCCGAGCAAGCGCAGAAAAAAGGGGCTTCCTAGGCATACATGCAGCCCATGCAGTGAAACCGGTAACCAGCACTAAATCCCAGTTGGTAATTCAGAGGAACTTGACCCACGAAGATGCGCACTAGAGACAAGATTTTCTCTCCGGATCAGCAAGACTTGTTTTCAGAGTCCTCGAGCTAACAGCAATGCCCGTAAATTCGTAATCCACAACTGCGCAAGGGTAGAGACACATGGGTCCCATCTTCTATTCCTAGCATTGAGCTCTACGCATATCTTTTTTGACCCGGATCACTTTATCTCACCTCATATCTCCTATATACTGGGTTATTCGCTATTAGACACTTCTAATCCTGCACCAACATGTATATGGCTAGAAAACGTTAAATGTAATATCTCTCTAATGTCAAAAGATAGCTTGCATTATGTAGATATGGTATATGCTTGATTCACTCCCCACCCACGGCCTTTGGTAAAGGGAAGTGCCATGTTTTGCCAGGCTAAGATATAAATTTTGTGGCATTTTTTGTGGCAAATGAGAGGGACCGCAAAACAGTGGAAAATGAAGCTTGGATATGCACGGACTGTCATTCCGTACCCTTCCATCCGAAGATTGAGGGCATCCGCATATAATCCAGGTAAACGCGATTAGGAATTGGTGGGCATAGATCTTCTAAAGTTCTGCAGGAACCAGGTTCAGAATCAGATCCTAACGCCACATACAGACGTAATGTCTAGACTAAATCACGACGGCCATCGAAGCGATTCCTTTGTAGCGTATATGTGTATACATACTATCAAATGACAAGTATTAATCAACCGTTGGCAAGTACGCATAGCCGAGTCAGGAGAAACTGGAGATCTGTCCTGCTTACTGTCTAGCATGTCAGGTAGTAGACTTTACAATCTACGCGCTGCCATATTATGGCCAAGATATCTCGACTGCCTAGGGAGCAGTAAGCTAAAGGATTTACGCACGTCCCAACAAAATTTAACATTGGTCATAAGGCCCATGTAGGACTAATGTATATGTATAGTTAGCGAAAGTAAGTACTAAAGTCGTTGACTCATTCTAAAGGAAACTTTTGGCGTAGACAGGAGCAGCGACAGGCACCGGAGACAGACCAATCGGCGAGACGAAGAACAAGGGTCTCCACCAACCAGAAAGGCTGGAGATAGGTAAATTGGACGTGTCATATCTCAACTACATGGGTACCTAGGTAGGTAGTCACTCTGTCGCACTCCATCCGGAGTGCGATGTACATATAAAGTATAGAAGCGTTTAGGAACGTGGCGTAGCGCAAGTCAATTGATTCCGGTCACGACTACGGGTCCGTTGTGCCTCTTCTTGCTTTTTCTCATGCTTCTTTGGTGTCGCTCGCGCTTGCCTAGTCGTCCTCGTGTTACTCTCTTTTCCCTCTGTTCCCTCTTTTCCTTCTTTCCCATTTTTCCCGCTTTCCCTGTTTTCCCTCTTTTCAGCTTCTTCCAGTGGAGTCTTCTTGCTCTTTCATTCGCCCATTCCCCTATCCTAATTAGACTACGCGCATCCAGTCTCTTCGTCGCGGCTTCGACATGCACACATAGTGTCGTGTTGAAACCGAACAACGTATCTCAGGAGCTCAGCTTGTCCAGAACGGATGCGCATATTAATCGTCCATGGCATCAGCTGGACGAAGAAGATGATTGATTAAATTTTTACTTTACTCCAATCATTGCAGAGCCTAAAATGATTGATTGACTTTAACACGATTTATGCGTCGGATCGGCCCGATTGTCAGCCATATACCGAAGCTCTTCCCTCCGCCGTTGGTTGGTTGGGATATGCCGACATGTCTAGTCAGAAGCCTGCATATGTCCACCATCGTGGAGGAAAAAGAAAAGTGAAAAAAGAATGGTATCCTGGCTGACAACAGTTCCAAGTTGAGGATGTGATCTTGATTTACTTTGCTATGCAAAAGAAAGGGGGTACCCATGCCGCCAGCATGCAAACTCCAACCTACGAGTTGCTAAAAAAATAATGAAAAGGTATAAATAGCAGCTCTCGTCTTCCTTGAGGACAACTCTCTTGCCCAAGAACGAAAGGAGCACAATAACGCACATTCCCAGAAGACTCGAGCTGACACTTCAATCACTGTATCCCATTTCCTTTCTTAGTCTCACAGGTCCATAACCCTAACCTTCCATCTTATATTTCCCTCTTGAAACTCAAAATGTCAATTGGGAATCCCTTAGATGAAGTCAACAAGTCACAGCAGAGGTACGGTCCCACTCCAATAAATATCGTTTGCCGTCTCTAATCCTTCTTCTAGTGGCGACGGACATGACCTTAGGTCATCCGATTCTCAAAATGCCGGGCACGAGGACGTAGGATCGGTGGTTGTAGAGGTCGATGAGTAAGCCACAGTGTGACCCTTTGCCATCCATCAATGACTAACGACATCTGCAGTGACGGTTACCAGGATCTACATCGTGCCGATATTGAAGATATACAACCTGAGATTGGAGGAGACTTCTCTGGTGACTCGTTAGGCGCGGAAACCTCATTCCAGGACGAGGTTCTACACGACGAACCCTGCTTGGAACTCGAGTGAGTGGCGAAGTATTTCAACATTCACCATTGTATCAGGGACTGATGATATTTGCAGTGATAACTCCCTGGACGTTCACGATGGTGACGTTGATACTGCGCTGTATTATATCGAAAGGGACGTCACCCAGGACTTGTTGGGTATAGGAGCTTGCTTTCCAGAATCTGCTCCGCCCATCGGTCTCATCCTAGAAGTCGAGTGAGCGGTGGAATATTCTCAAACCTCAACCCAGAAGAAATTGATGGGTTGAAGTCGTTTCGTCATTCAGGAACCAGAGACTAGGCCTTATCATAGACCCTATTCAAAAGAGCGGGAGCACTTCGGGGTGCTTTTCTAGTTTATCCAGATAGACTTACCTTCCATCCATGGCTGAGGAGGAATATCACTACTCCAATAACATTCTGATAGTGCTACCTAGATAGGTAGTTTTAGTGTTGTGCCAGGCTTTGAGCCCTTAAAAAATTCTATTATTATCAGATATCTGTTTGCTTATTTAAGTTTATTTTCTTAAATGTAACACGTTTTCCCCCATAACAAATTCACCCTGTTTCACCTCACCGAAGTATGCCTATCAAACCTTATAGACTGAGATGCATTTACATCCAGTGCAGCTTAATGTAAGGTGTTTGCTCAACATTTCCTAGAGTCGATAAGTCTGTAGGATATGGGCTAGGTAGCAATTAGAAGATGATCGTCAATAAAACCTTCCAAAAGCTTGCTGGATCGTCCTTGAAGCACGGTCGATGCCATAACTTTGAGGGCAATGAAACGAAATGAGCGTAGAAAATGGAATCCAACTGTGTCCAATAAAAATCCAGTTAACTTAAGACAATCTCACATACCACCAACGCAGACTGACACAATCTAATGCAGTCTAATGCAATATTATCTAAACATTATAATACGTTATGATCCAGCGCAATGGAGAGGAAAGAAACAAAATGAAATTCTATGAGATCAAGTCGATTCCACTGCCACCATGGGCCTAGAGGCCGTCATCCATGAACACAAGTCGAATCCTGACGCCGTTTCAAGTCTCCGCGCATAGGTTCGGGGTATGATCCCTACCATAGGATACTAGTCATGCTTGGAGTGGTCATCTAGATCGAGCCATCAACGAAGCTCTAGCTTGTATGTACCGTACCATGTGCAAATACTTCATTGTATGATCATAATAATCGACTAGCCGTACCAGTCTCGACAGAATCTTAGCCTCATTCGTCATACTCTAATTCCACCAAATACGTTGACATTTTCCATCGTCGTTCCTAAAAAGGGGTCTTGCTCTGACTCTTTCAGCTTCAAGGATGTTGTCGTAAGCATGCATTAGTCCTCTATAGTTCGGCTTGGACCCTGTAACCCTGATCAGTTGGTGGTGGTATGAACACAACGCCGCAAAACACCGATTTAGTTTTTTTTTTTTTGTCTTTTTTCTTTTCTTTTCTTTTTTCCCCAAAAGAAGGTCCCGAGCGGGAACAGGCGCAATGTGCCAGGTGGCAGGGGTTGAATTAAGCTTTGAAGTCATATACGGCAATATACTATGTAGGCAACTCGGAGGAACCAACGACGGTGCATTCCGCTAATGGATGGTTGTGTTCCCGTTCCCCAGCATTTAATTTTAGTGTCCCTACGAGAATTTTAGTTGTCCTGAATTTCCTCGGCCGGGAGCCCCGGGCCGCTCCATCTGTCACTAATTCCCAGCGCCACTGCGGCTGTTTCTTGATTGTGTTGGTCCGGCCCACTTAGCACTTATTCGATATGTACGTATGTGTCAATCCCTCAAATTTCGAGGGTTTCCAGGCCTTGACAGTCTGCATCGGGACTGCGACTGTCAGCGATATAGTAGGGCCTCGCCTGATCCACCAAATCCAAGGGAAGCAGAGATCCGGCAACAGGCGTCGTGCAGCTTCTAATTGGCTTAGCGGCCAACTAGCCTGCAGCGTACAGTACGAACGTCCAGGGGCGAGGGGAATGACGGAGAGTCTATCGGATGTTGAAAATCCACTCTTTAGGGCAAGCTCAACATAACCAAGGAAACCAATGAAGCTTTTTGGTCGTTTCATGCTCTATGGAGTTATATCCGGTAACATTGTCATGTAATCCTCCGAACCAATCCAGGTAGGTATAAGTCACCCAGTAAACCTAGATCCGCCTCGGGTCAGCCTTGAGGATTCAGACAAGATCCTTTCTAAGCCTATACCTAGGTAGGTATGCAGTCAGTCAGCACATCTACGTAGATACGCAACAAGCCTGCAATAATATAGCAAATCCTGTAGCCTATTGCTGAAAGCATAGAAACGTTATTGAAATAAGGTGCTACTCTCGATGGCGGCGGCTTTATCCCCGCAATAGTTGGCATCAGGCTGGAAGCCCGATATGACATTAGTCCTTAATAGTTTCCCACTGTCTCAAATCTTTTTTCCATTGCAAGGACCGAAAAGTTCTACTAATTCCTGTAAACCGAAAAGCTCAAAAAGACCCCGGTGATCCGACATCCCAATTGTTGGTTTTTTTGCTTTTTTGCGGTCTGTTTCTGCCACCCAGTGTGCCATGTAAATTTTGTAGACTGGATCCAATCAACAGGCCTCGATGAAGTAGGTCCTACCGTCCTGCACAATGTATGCATAACTACATGCACCATCAGCGAACAAGGATCTTGACTTAGAACGTGTGTACCCATGTATAACCGAGTCAGAAGACACCTGCAGCGCTGCAGAATCGTCCTAGTGTCTGATATGATTCATTCTACGAGCTATAGTTCCTCCAGACTAGGCAACTAGGCTGGGGGAAAGGTTCCACCACCGTCTTTTTTCCCTCCTGTACGTTTTTCCCCTCATGTACATTTTTCGCATCCTGTACGTTTTTCGCATCCTGTACGTTTTTCGCATCCTGTACGTTTTTCGCATCCTGTACGTTTTTCGCATCCTGTACGTTTTTCGCATCCTGTACGTTTTCCGCCTTTTCCCACGCTAGTCCAGTTCCAACGTTAGGCATTAGTCAAAGAAGGTGATAATCTCATGATCTAATCGCAAGGCGGATGCACGTCTACGCTGGTCAGGAAAAAGGAATAATGAAAGCAGGCAAGAAGTTATCGAGCCTGTAGATAGTTCAGTCTCAAGTTCTGACTCTCGTCGCTATGAAAAATGGAAAAGGGGTATATGCCAATGGAGACGGTGAAAATGTTATAAATAGCAAGCAGCCTTTGTCTTCCTCGAGAACAACTTCTCTTATCAAGAACAGAGCATAAGAAACATATCCCGGAAAAACAAGAGCTACCTGTCATCCACAATACTTCATTGCCTTTTCCAGCATTCGAAGATTGAAATTTCGTCTGAGACTTCTATCCCTGTGATTGAAAATGTCTTTTGGACCAAAGGCGAATGAAGCCAACATGTCCCACCAGAGGTACAGTCTCAAAACAAATCGATTTTCATCTCTAATTTCTCACCATTCTTCTAGTGGCGGCGAACATGACATTACGTCGACCGATGTTGAACCCGCCGGGGTTGAGGACGCAGGATCGATGATCGCAGAGCCGGATAAGTGAGTTGGAGTTTGTACCTGTGCTATCTGATCAATGGTCTGATGGTGTCTCCAGCAACAATTACCAGGACCTCCATCCCGCTGAAATTGATACTGCAACGCCTAATGTTGGCGGAGACATCGCCCATGGTTCGCTCGGCTTAGAAGTTGCATCCTCCGATGAGATTCTCAGTATTGATCCGATTCCGGAACTCGAGTAAGTGGTGCAACGACCCAACATTACCAACTTATCAAATATTGACAGTATCTGCAGCGAGGCGGAGCACGAACACTACAATGCCGATGCTGGTGCCGGTGCTGCACGAGCAGACGACGCCCAGGATTTTGCAAATGTGGGAACCATGTTCCCGGATGAGGCTCTGCACATCGATCCCTTTCTGAACATCGAGTGATGGGTGCATTCGTTCAACGGTCAAGGAGTCGACTATCCTTCTAATAGATCATAGATCGATTTGTATGATGGGTTCATGCACGAGAGAGAGCACAATTCAGATGACACTCCCCTGGATAAACCGGATAGACGCATTTCCGTTTAGGGCTGCAAGGAACATCGCTGCTTCGATAACAACTCACCACGCTAGTTGCGGTATGAAATCGAGCCTTGAGCCCCAAACAGTTCTGTTATTGTTTGAAAATGTTGACCTGTTCAGCTTATCAGCTTCAATGTCTCTTTGTTTTGTTCTATCTCAGCGTTCGAAATGGAATGGTTGGTTTTGTCAGAGAGAAGATTAAACTCGTCACTGCAATACACAGCCTGCAATATCAAGATGTCCAAACATCGAGATATTGGGGGTATAGCGTCCGACTAAGGATGACGATAGAAGTTTTCATCATAAAACCAGGGGAAAGTATCAAGGGCTTATTGATATATGTATGACTTACCGTGGTATAGTATTCGTTATGCGAATTATCCTCCATCAGTCCTCGGCATACGATACGATCTTCCGCCCAAAGTTGAAGTCGCGGGAAGACGGGGTTTGTTGTGTCTGCTGCGTGCTTGCTGCTGCTGCGTCGCCGTCACTTTGGCGGGCTGTAACCTCTTCCTCCTTTGCTCTTTTCGCGGAGGAGTCCTCGCTACCCTCGACAGATTTTCTCTTCAAAGCACTGCTGTCCACTTCATTCTGAAAATCCGCCCCGGCCTTTGACATTTTCCCAAACTCATTGGTTTCTTCAAGATCGCTCTGCTCTTCCGCTTCCTCTCTCAAACGTTCCCTTTCACGTAACAAAGCGTGGATTTCACTATGCCGAAAGATCTCGATTTGTTCATCTGTCAACGTCCGTTTTGCGCCGTCTTTGTAGTATCCCAGATCTTCTTCTTCATAATACGATTCTTCCTCGTTTTCGACTAAACCTGGTTGCGCAGCGCTGGCGGGAGTTGTGGTTGCTTCGAAGAAGTGATTGGCTTGGAATTTTTGGAGGTCTTCCTGTCGCGATCGAGTTAGTACTTGATAGAGTACAACTAGTTGATGCTTCAACTTACCAGTGTGACACTTGGTATCTGGAGGCTAGCCATTTTGTTGAAGGACACAGGCCAACTGTAGGAGATGGTGTCCTGTGTTGTCTTGAGGTTGAAAAGAAGTTGTGACTGCGGCTGCCTTGGAGCTAGTGTGGGTCTTATCCCACGCGTTTGGGAGCCTCATATTTCAGGCAATAAGACATCACCCCTTTCATATCGTCAAAATCACATTGATTCTAAATCCAGACTATGTACAACATTTCCAATCTTTGCCTTGACGGTAGTAAAACTGATATCTAACGAAGTTATTTTATCCAGAGAAATACCCTCTACCCTTTGTTGTTCGTCCACAGATGGCTCTGTCAAACTCCATGCAAGCGAGATATGGAAGCAGCTTGTCAGGTCCCCGGCTTCTATTAGACGAGATTTGCCTCTATCATGTTTCAATGCTTTATTTTCCGGCCCTACCTTGGTTGCATACAACGGCGGCTGGTTGTATGCACCCAGTAACCGATTCGATATTTGCAGCAGCCTGTTCAGATTGTCGCCTGTGGGCTTTTTGAGTTTAAGCACCAAGAACCAACGCGTTCGTTCGGTGTTTGATACCCAGTCTAAAGTATCAGGGACGACGGTAAATCTGTTATAAAATCAGATGCTTGCCCTTGACAACATTGTTCTTGAGAGATATACTTACCGTTGTGTGTTAGAGGATTTGATAGCGCGTTCAAAAGCCTCTATGAAAGGTTGTTTCTGGTCGGTGGTGAGGACTACAGGTCTCGATAGCGAGACGTGTAAAGGCAGTTGAACACCAAGTTCACTATGCAAGAGGCTGCAGATTTTTGAATTGCCATGAATCGATTTTGTCTCACATTTTGATAGGACATCTTTGAGCACAGTCAGCTCATCTCGTCGCGGATACCCTGGTTCACCATTAGCAGGAGTAATTACTCATTTCGCCGGGGTCTTACACTCAAGGTATATATGCGTAGGCCAGTTCCCCTCTACATGAGGAATGACACGTTTCCGACCCCCGTGTAGATTGGGATCATCTCGTACACTAACTCGAATGCTCGATGCGTAAAGGTCGTGAAAAGCGGTGGGAAGCGCAGGGAGGGTTTGCTTTACCGCGTCACTGCTTGATCGCTGCTTTTTCTTTGGTGGGAGAAGCCCCTCAGGTTCGCTGTCTGTAGACGAGTCTGGGTACTCGACAAGTCCCATTCCTAGACATAAGCATTTGATGGAATGACTGGAGTGGAATGTAGAGAAAACTGTGGGGAAGTTGATGATGCTTATTTCATTGCCAAGACATCAATGCCGTGTTGTTGCCTTGCAGCCTTACAGTTACACATTGATGAAGCTCTTGAGTCTAGATCTCGGTATACTTCACTCATTCGATCTTACGTACAGATTAAGCCCATAGTCTATAGTCTATTTCGTAGCCTTTACTCTGGTTCTTCTGCTGATAACGATGACCTGTAGTGACGTTGCGAACCATAGAATGGAAGGATTGGAGTCTTTAAGAGAAGGCTATTCCGTCTCCCTCGACTTGAACTTTCAGTAGACTCCAACGCTCTCTATTACAGCGACATCTCCAAGAAGCTCATCGGTTATTGTACGTCTTCAGAAAGAGCTTCACGATATCTGCCTTAGGCATCGGTCTAGACCCTTGTCTTGGCATAAAGACGGGGTGATTGGCCACCGGATGCGGAAGGCACGGCTATCACGCAGACACTAAACCCCTTTCGGCGGCACGGGGCAGCAGTGGCATGAGGTCATCGGCCTGATAGGGCAAGAAGCAAGATGAGCTGGGTAAGCGCAACGACAGATCAGGCATCCACGTCATGCATGACTCCGGTCTTTCTTCATGCAATCAGCTGCTCTTACTCTGATTCCTATATTCTATACATTCTTCAGCTTTCATCTTCTTCCGTATATTCAATTGCGCATCGCATTTTCGTCTCAAATTAGGCTGATCGTCGTTATATTCTCCATTACCAGGCAGTCGATTATATCCTCACCCCTCTGTACGGTCCGACACCCAACGACATGGACGGACCAGGCAATCACTTTTACCCGGAGGACAGGAACCCCTTTCGCAACAAACAGCTCAATTCCCTAGCCCTAGAGCGGCGTCGATCAAACTCTTCTCCATCCACGGCCATTGAAGATAGTCGCAATGAATTCCGCGAGAGCATAAAGCAGCAACAAGACATTCAGCGCCGAAAGACGCAACGCTCCTCGAACAGCAAGCGTCATAGTCATCGGAGGAACAGGGTCAATCCGGATGTGATTGATCAGTTGGACAATGTCAATTTCATGCAGTACCACCATGAGGGTCCGTACGATGCGGTTTATCCGGAACGAAATGTCTGTAGTAAGAGGAGTCCGCTTGAAGCGGTGAAGGATTCGAATGAGGAGACGCTGCGGGCCACGCCTATGTACAAGATTATCGACAGCGTCCAGCGACATCGGCCCCTGGATGGTGTTGCTTTCTATCCGCCAGGAACGACGGATGAGGAGGGCCAGACGTATACTTATACTGAGGGTGACAACATGATGGCTGAAAGGGAGGGCAGGTTTCAAAGAGTGCCGGGAGAAGTGAGTTTCAACGACACGCTAGAATGTTTTATATCTTACTGATGGCTCCCAGAAAATCACCGACGAGGACCTCAAGAATGACCCTTTCTACCAACAAGACAACCAGCGTCCACCAAAACGAATGGGCAGTCTACGAAAGGCTTTGACAAGTCTCAAGGGTCGTGCTCGACGAGATTCAGCTCCTGGTTCAGCTATAGTACTGAATTAGACCTCCTAACTCGAACTTTTCGTCTCGAAATTCAACGACGAGCTTTGTATGATGTTAGACGATAGAACTCTAGGCGGAATAGACTGTCGATGTAAGGTTTGGGAAGACTGGCGCTTGATGTTTATTGTTGGAAGTTTGATTGCGTCCGCTTATTGGATTATGATTGTATATTACTGTATTCATTGATAGAAGGTTCAATATAATATATGTGTTTATCTCAAGAAAATGAGTGTACTTTGTTATTCATTGGCGTAAGAACTTTCTGAATGTTCGCCAAATTATCTCCTCATGTGGACGAGTACCAGACGTAAACTAATCTTCCTGATTCAATGACTTCGTAAAGCTCATGAAACAGA
This sequence comes from Talaromyces verruculosus, assembly GCA_001305275.1. Classification (NCBI taxonomy): domain Eukaryota; kingdom Fungi; phylum Ascomycota; class Eurotiomycetes; order Eurotiales; family Trichocomaceae; genus Talaromyces; species Talaromyces verruculosus. The sequence goes on from LHCL01000104.1 coordinate 14,432, forward strand.
ACTTGACTCCCCACAACTATCTTTGCCGAGCTGGCACAAGCCAGGCATTCAAAAACCACGAGAAACTCGTAGATTAGATATGGAACATGCACTTGTATCAATGACTACCTAATATCCTCAATCTCAATTCTCACTTCTAGCCTTTTAGCCAAACTCGCTCCGATTGCTTTTGCTTGAGCTCATTGCCGCAAGAGGAAAGTCTTGGCACTTCCAGTTGTAGGGCATTTGACTCTGCAAGAAACGTTAGATTCCATTACAGACCACCATGTCTATATAATTTAGCCAGAGACAAGCTCAAAGGAGGAAATATCAATGTAAGGTCAATTCGTTGCTCATATCCCGAACATTGAGAATCGGGGATTGAATACGATTCGGCCAAGCTTCCCGTTCGTATATATGTAGAGGGAGTAGAGACCATGCCTTCCGAGTCAACATTAATTGATCGCCCAAAGCCACAAAGCTTAGATATTTAAGCACCTTAAGTTACCGGTGCTGATCATTACCTAGGTAGACCGAATTATGCTATTCAGTTTAGCAAGGAATAGAAAGAATGTTGAAAGATGAACTTCCTGTAGTTTTGTAGTAGGGTTAGAGCGTTGCAAAACGCTAACGTATAAACACGTTTGTCGAACTTAGGGCAAGGTCTCAATCTTCCACGACGTCCACGGGTATCGGCATCGATTCAGCTACTTCATGAGAAATGACTCGGAGAGTCGTACTTACAAATCATTAGCATTTACTAGCTGGTACGTACATCTGTATCATTCTGTATGCCAAGGTCCCAAAATCAAGGATTCTTTTCCGTCGGTGCAACATGAACAAAAAACCGGCCTCAGAGAATGAGACATACATACGTTTTATGGGCAAGAATTGTTCACTCATATGTAAATGCACAATGCTGCCTTACACTAAATGATTTTACGAGTCAGCTGCAATTTGCTTTCTGGGGAGAAAAGAAAATTGGCATTACGCGTCAACTAGGACCTTGGTGGAGATACATATGCGTACCGATGTAGCACGAACAGTCGAACACCAGTTGACAGCTGATCTACCTAGGCAATCAAGATCCATCACAGGTATTTTCATACTACAACCCTCGAAACAGTGCAAATTGTACACAAACTCCGGAAAAAAAAAAAAAAAAAAAAAAAA
>LHCL01000104.1:15593-82741 GCA_001305275.1 Talaromyces verruculosus
ATTCATGATCTTTGAAATTACTCCATAAACACTCTGTACGTATGATTCAATTCGATTCCTCACAACATCATCCATGCATCGCCAAGCACATCGCCAAGGTAAGCCAAGTAAGCCATGATCCTCGGCATGACGACCGAGGCTTCAGTAGGGCTCTACTATATAATAGACAGTTCTTGGCCTGTCCCATCTTCCCGGCTTTTCAATACAATAAGCAAAATACGCAGTATTACCCACAAAGGGGAAAAAAACAACCAAACAAGAAATTTACGTAACATTCATAACCATGCCCTGAGCCCTCCGTACCGTACCAAGATTTGCGGAAATGGGAAAGAAAACTTTCCGACTGTAATACCTACGCACTAGGTCGAATGGGGGAGGTAATATATCAATTTTGAATTTAACTGGTCTCCCTCTTATCAAGAAAAAAAATCCGTTCGAAGGTTCGAAGGGTTCGAACTTCGAAGCCAATTATATTATCATTTCGGCGATTTAAGCGAGTCTAGGCGATTGCCCAGAAACTGCCCAGTGCCCAGAAAACGTCCTATGGAGTTAACGACGCGGACGAGGACTGCACAGGAAGACTTAGGCGCTGGAAATCGCCGAAGCTTAGGAATCCAGTATGGACTTAACAGAGAACTGACAGCAAAACTTACTCGACTAGATATGCCTAGACTACGTAGTACATAGTACGGAGACAAAGGGTTGTACATGCATCTTTAGTATTTACCTCGGGACATGAGCACGTGAGCATACAAAACATACACGTTCCCAAAGCGCAAAGAGCGACTCGCCAAAAGAATCAGATAAAATCAGCAAATGCAGGACTGTGTACTCGTCACTTTTTATATTTGATACCGCCACATGTATACATAGATGTGAAATAAGCGCTGTTAGAGGTGATGGTGTCGTAAGCATCGTCGTCAGCATAGTGTAACTTATGTCTAACAAAATCTGTTAAGTAATACTTACTATGTACTCCGTACGGTGGCTTGGCATTAAGATTGCTTATTTTTTTGTGTATTGTCACTGCTCGGTATGTAATTAGAGTATGAAGAACTTAATTACAGTATGAAGAACTATATTACATACCATGCTGGGGCATACGGAGCACTACGTACGGAGTAGTATGACGGCTATCAAGCCAAGGCCCTAGCATTCGGCATTTCTTGGTCAATAGATTAATTAAAACCAGGCACAATTATCAGATCGGAGGTTGGTATGCCTTTCAGATCAGGGGGGAATAATAGTCTCTCTCTTTTTGTATCTGTACTTCGTACGCAACAACCTCAAGATCTACACATATTCAAATAACATCTGATATGAAAAGAACACTTGTCGTATTCCATAGTAAGTTCGAATGACAAAATTTGAAACCCTAGCGCTAGTCACGAGTAACAGATCCACCAGGTCCGTTCCTTGGCCGATGAGATTTACGGTGGTGTACCAATGATTTTCTTCTCCCCTATCTCCGTTCAGTCCGACGTCTTGGTAACGGGATTTGCTTTTCTGAATGCTACATACATTTGGACCAGTAAAGTGCTGACATTTTATCTTCTTGGCCATAACAGTCAAAGTGTCAAGCTCGTATTTCGCATATAAAGCACATGCAGTACTGATACACTATGTTGTAATTCAAAATTCTGAAAAAGGCAAACTTTTTGCGAGCGATGATCCAGCCAAGAAAGAACCAAGAACCAAATTAGGGTTTATGATACCCACGTGAATATAATTCTCCAGCAAGTCAGGACGACTCAGAAGGCCCAGCCAAGTCCCAGCCAAGCCGAAGAGGCTATCGGAAGGACCCCCTATTTTCTGCTGACGATCCTTAGAAGTTTAGCCACAATCTCTAATTCGTCAGCTAGGAAATAAGGCACGTGAGGAAAAGGAAGGGATCGTCGATTGGGGGTTTTATTCGATTTTCTTGATAGATTTTGAATGCAATTTGTATGAAATGATGGGAAGGTGTATTGCTCATTTCTCTAAACGATTGAGTCGGCAAAATGCTGTAGCTTAGATTATTACTCCAGTGTCAAGCGCCTTCAGCTTTGCGATCGTTATCGTGGGGACCCTGGGGTCAGACGTTCAAGGTTAGGGCACGGTCTGCCGGAAGTGTAGTAGTGTACGCCTCCTTCTCCGTCAATAATTATTTTCGGCCGTCGTTCATTATTAATATATCATCCCAGTAATGTTCGAGTACAAGGAGAAAAGGTTCTGGAAAAAGTCGTCTATTAATACTCGATTTGTATGTGGCTTACGCAGAAGATACGCATTGATCGCGCCCCTGATAGAGCTACTCAGCTACGTAATGATTTTGGTAATTAATACGTATGGGTAGATAGTGACCTGGAACACGCCGTCTTGAACCTTAAATGTCCATGGCTTGAAGATGACAGTTGAAACTTGACATGGAGTATTTTTGCCAAGTGAATTCTGAATATGTGCGTATTTAGTTCGTATTTCGTTTTGTTCGAGATAATAGTACGTACTAGAAGGAAATCAAAGGTTGATGCATGGATGGACGAGGGAAAAGGGATCTACGGTGCATGTAACATGGAGGTGACATCCATGGACCCCATGGTACGTATATACATAGAAGGCGTACCCCAGGCATGCGACGTCGCCCATGCCAGGGACGATCTTAAAACAAATGCTAAGATAAAGATCCGTGTCGAGATCGTTTCAGATAAGAATCATTTGATTGGTATAAATTCCCGAGATGTATGTACACAAACAACCTTTTTATGAACACCGGTAACAAAAAAAGTAGAAGAGACGCTTATGCAAGGTGTAAACGCTTCTTGTTTGAAGAAGGATGGACAGAACAAACACCACCATCGGTTGTATACATAAGAAAAGAAAAAGCAAGAAAAGACTTTCGCAAGCAGAAGATCGATCGAAACGAAGACGTACTTTCGCTGAAAGTAGGTCGGATATATACCGGATAAAAGATAAGTAATGGAAAAAAGAAAGAGTGAAAAGGATATGTCCAATGTCCCATGCAGAGTAAAAAAATCCATCGCATATTTCACATTATGTCACAATCGCAGGCGCTGGGTCGAAAATTATGCAGTTGCTCGTAATATTGGATAGTCTCCCGATTTACGCAATCGGCATCGGACGAGTGGCCATGGGGATCAACTCAGGTCCCTTCTCGTCTCCGTCGTCAAAAAACGCCTTTTCAATACGTTGCGTAAGACGAGCACAGAACGGATCGACGTAGGTAGTCCACGCCACGGCGCAGGAATATAACAATACAAACCAGCAGGGAATGCTGACAGCAAACACCCAAGGTGCGCGACGAGGTAACCAAGGTGGAGGAACGGGGTTTCCTTCTGGGTCTTGAGTCCAAACCCAAGGTTCACCACTAATACCATAGATCATCCAGACCAAGACGGTACGCAACAGAGTGCCGTGAATAAGGTAGACGGCGAAACTTTGCTTGCCGAACCAGAGAAGAATGGAGCTAGACAGGAACTCCTTGGACCAGTTGGTTAGGAAGATGGACATGATAATCATGTCCATGCCGACAGCCGTCCAGCGTTTACCGTAGTTGCTTCCCAGAGGGAAAAGGTATGGAGCCCATTCGAACATGCGGTTAGACCAGCCGGCCCATTCGGGGTGCTCACCAGGATAGGAGCAGACAACCAGACCGCCCACAAACAAAGCAAAGGCAATAAGGCGGCGCGGCCAGCGATAGGTCTCGCTTTGTAACAAACTCTTGTACCGTTGTTCATAAGACAGGTCGCTGAGGATCATACCGTATAATGCTTGAATCTGGAAGGTTTCACGGTCGAGCTTGGGGTCTTGGTGGAAGTAGGCAACGAGCAAGACACAGATAAGTAAACGCCAGCGGTATTTGCAGAGAATTGTAGCGAATGAAACAATGTAGATGAGCATGGAGCACTTCAACAGCGGTAACAAGGCCCACTGATGTTCATCGTACACCATGTGAACATTATAATCAGTGTTTGTCCAGGCGACCAAAAAGTTCTCGAACAAACGGGTGAATTCTTCCCACAAGGTGTCGCGAAGATCTGGGGACGCATCACGAGTCCATGACGAGTCGCATCTATTTCCAACTGTGTATGCACCAAACTGAGCAAGTGTCCATGAAATGCACATGGCAATCGTAGCTGGGAAAACGAGACGAGGTGGACGACGGAAAGCGGATTTGGCGACAGTCATAAAAGCGCCGTTGGCATCGCCTGCTCGGGCTTGTTTCATGGGCTTGAGAGCGCAAACATATCCAGTCAGAAAAGCGAAGATGGTGACACCGATGCGACCTTGCCAGGGAATTCGCAGGACGAGTTGTTGTAGTAATCGAGGTGGGACATCCGGACTGCTTCGAGGAGCGAATAAATCGTAATCCCATGCACGGGCAAGATGGGTAGCTACCACGAGCACTGAAGCAAAACCACGGAGGCCCTATCATTGGAATTAGTACACACGAACGAGGTCACCAGGTATCTGCAGGTGGTCAACACACATCAATCCATTTGACGGTCTTTCGGGGATCGCCTTTCACACCATCTTTGCTTTGCCATGGAAGCGCATTAGGAATGCTCTCCCATAATCGGGAGTAGGAGAATTGCTCCGTCATTTATGCAAAGATAAGCCAGAATATCATACACGAGAAGATGGCAGAAATATAAAAATATCCGGAGAGTAACGGATGCTGGGTGTCAACGAGCGACGATGAAAATTAACGTATCAAGATTAGGTCATTGGATTTAACGAGAGACTGATACCATGGACAAGAACTATCAAGATTCTCGTCAAAGGATGGAAGGCGAGAGAAGGTATCCGCGGTTACACGGAAGTTAACGTGAGACTCAGAGAATCGAAGGATGAGATTAAAAATGCATAAACGATAACTAGAGTAGATAATTTAGAGAGAGAGTACAGAGGCAAAAATTGGCGCCAGTGTTTTTCCATGGTCGGGGCATCGAAATGGCTGAGGGGAAAGATAGACAGGAGAGCGGTGGGGATTCGGGGGGATTCGCAACATCGTGTGTACTGTGTATGTACAGAGTACGTTGTACTGTCTCAGTACGATACCATACAACTCTGGCTTTACACAGTGTGCATTGCATATCAAAAGATCGTCACTGACTAGTGGCTTAGTGACGTACCAGGGTTGCCGTATGGCGTTTTGATTGCTGGAATCAGGTACAATACATGCAATACACGGGATACAGATGAAAAATACTACGGCGCTTACGTCCAGAGGGAGCGATGGACGCAGCTAACCTGCCTTATTCAAATTAGTGGGACATACCCCACAGCGAGCCACGCACCATGCTCCGTAGTAGTAGTACGTAGACGCCGCCGAAGCCGCCAAGAAACAGCGAGTCCCCTCGACACACGCTAAGGCCACGCCTCCTGGTCCCTCAAACGATGGGGTTGGGGGGCCCGTTTCTGGCCACGTACTCTTACTCTTTGTAATACGCTCCAATTACGGACTGCAAAATAAAGTGGTGTACGCAATCATGGACCATCCAATACACGCTATTATTCATCCAGACCAGTCATTACAGCAGATACCCTGTCGCTTCTTGCCGAATGAATCCAAGCGTAGATCACCCATGCGTACGCCATACAGTCCTGGCGGCTCTTGGCCAAGTCTTGTTCCACAGCCGAGGTCTGCTTGGCGCCAAGAATGTAGGTACTAAGACGTCGCGCTAGTCCCGAAACCATAATTACAAAATACAGCCCCATCGTCGTCGTACCTGCCGTTATCTCCCCTGACCTGTGGCAAGCAGCCAGACAAGGACAAGTAACTACTCCGTAAGTGTATCGATTTCCATTTGAGGGCACAGGGCACAGACTTTACTTTACAGATCTCAAGGTTTGCTTCACTTCACCACCGGCCAACCAAGATCTCTTCCTTTCTTCTCACTGAGCGAATCTCTTTGAACCCTTTTCATCCTCCATCTTGCTAATTGCAGCTACACAATACCTATTGTAGTCGATTTTGATCGCCGATTACTATCTCGACTACCGACCGACTGTCTCTCGTTTCAATATTCACGCATTATCGTTACTCCTCTTCGTCCGATCTCATCCCAGTTATGTCCGTATACCACGCTCGCTAGTTAATCTGCCGGATCCTCGTTAAGACATTCATTACACTGTCGGGATTTGGGAATAAGTCACGAGGCATTGCCCCTCCACCATGGCCTCATTCAGAGATCATTCACATAGATCGCGGCTATCGACACTGTTCAAATGTTTGATTGTTGCTTGTGCGGTTCTTCATTTTTGTTCGGTATACAACTGGATGCCATTTAATAATCATGTCGCACGGGGTTTGTGAATCATCGGTTTTGCAAGGCGAAGAACTTCAACTGACAAGTGGTAGACATGCTCCTACCGACGAATCCTCATTTTATGACACCAAGCAGGAACTGGACCGTCGAGGATCGAAGTATTGTAGTAGCCAAGACAAGGGCGGAGAACATCGACTGGCTACTACCTTTTTGTGAAGAATAGTATGTTTGCCCTTTCTCGGCCGTCTCTGCGGTACTGACTTTCTAGTATCTGCAAACCATTTGTCTATACGATGGACCCCGAACCCGAGGAAGGCTTCCTCCTCCCTCACACCACCATGGGCCACGAAGCCGCCGCCTACTTGACTTATATCGTCACCAACTACGATCAACTCCCTCCCTACACCATCTTCGTGCACGCCAACGACGACCAATGGCACAACGAACTCTTCGGTCCCAAGACTACGACCGCCCTACGTTTCCTACGATATGAATCGGTGGATGCAAATGGATTCGTGAACTTGCGCTGCACGGGTATACCGGGCTGCCCGAATACGTTGATTCCAGTTCATCGTGAGCCCGTCGATGACGAATATGCCTATGTGTCCGACAAGTTCTTCGAGCTATACTCATACCTTCTTCAAGTACCCATGGACCAGGTCCCACAGGTCGTTGGACACTTGTGCTGTGGACAATTTGTGGTGACAAGAAATCAGATTCAATCCAGGCCGCGTGAAGACTACGAGCGTATTTTGACGTGGGCGGCAACGACGGATTTCACCGATAGCTATGGTATCGGTTGGACGATTGAGAAGATTTGGCATGTTTTGTTTGGACGGGAGCCAGTTGAGTGAGTATCCTCTTTTCCTACTTTTGACTATTTCTGACGAATATTTTAGCTGCCCTCGTCTTGAGCAATGCCGATGCGACAACTACGGATGGTGCGGACCATTACCGGACGGCGAAATTCTGATACCCATCATGCCCTGAAATTTCTTACCTACTCACTTGTCATGACTTGTTCATTTCGTTCGGCGTCTGGCTTTGTATATGTACAACATGGGTTGGTCGTACTTGGGTGTATCGACTCTTTTTTCCTTGCTTTGGAAAGTTATATACCCGGGGTACCCGAGGAGGTACAAAAAATAGAACATGGATGATGGCACAGAGTGACTGCTACCGGCTTACCGATTGCGACTACGCATTAATACGTTTGCTTCACGCCTTCGTCTGCACAACACTCACCATCGCATTTATCATTTTCCATTCAGCATTTTTTCCGGCTTTCCGACCTTTGACATCTATTTCGATTTACAGCGAGCTTTCCGTTTTGCAAAAAATATACAGCTTTTTTCTGATGAGCGTACTGTTACTTTTTCTTTCTTTCGGGTATGAGACAGTCATCACTGTCTTTCTATCTTCCTTTCATAGTGAAAGGGATATGTCGATCGATACCTTTGTTATTCTTTCCCCTCTCACTCAACCTTTTTCAAACCATCTTGGCAAATTTTGGCAACGACTTGTCTGCACATGTACATTCTAACTTATACCATTATTATCTCGAATCTTGGTTACACGCTGTCGGATCATTAGCCAAGGTAGTTGACTCACTTGCTGTCACTTGAGTCTCAACTAGGGCTTTTGGATGGATTCATTATATATCCATACATACTGACTGACATCACATATATCCTTCCTAAGTATGATGCTCTCTCTCCACGAGGTGTATAGCACACGTGCAAAGCTGGCCCCAACTGGTACGGAAAATATATCCATCCGCATTGATCAATGGTTCCAGTCACATACGTATATAGATGAAGCTCAATGCATCAAATGACGGAAAACGGGAACACAAGCATCCAACAGATACTATAAATTCTATATCCCAAAAAAAACCAAAATCAAAAGGAAAGTAAAATACGTTGAAATTGTAATAACACAACTTTCCCAAAATATAGGTACGTACGTAGTGGTTAGTCAAGTAAGATACACCCCAATTATTCCCAATAAATAGCAAGAACTCAATATTCACTATTCAAACAACAGACAAAACACAACAATCTAATATAAGCCCACTTTCTCGTTCAAGATCTACATCTCCTTCCAAAATATACCATGTATATTCATTCAATGGCGCGGAATTTAGAAAGCAACGATGGCAGCGAAGATAGCTGCGATGATGCCGGTCACCGAGGCAGAGACGGTGTTGGAGGCGCCGGCGGTGAAGTGGGGGACGGTGCTGGAAGAGGTGCCTGAAGCGCCAGTGCCGGTTGCGCCCGCGGGGGTGGTTGCGGAGCCTGGGGTGCCGGTGGCAGTGGGTGTACCGGAGGCGACGCCGGGGGTGCCAGTGGCGGTGGAGGTGCCTATGTATTCATGTCAGTCCAGCTGTTGTTGGAGGAAGAAGGGAAAATGAAAGAAGCGCAATGAGGGTGGAAAGCACCTGTTGAGGCAGCGCCGGTGGAAAATCCGGTGGCAGTACCTGTGGCAGAGCCAGTAGCGGTGCCGGTGGCAGAGCCGGTGGCGTTAGAGGCAGGAGCGGAAGTGGGAGAGGAAGTGGCGGAGCCTGATGTCTTGTTAGACATAGTTTCCTGGGGAAAGGAAAGTCTACGGAGGGGATAGGGAGAGGGAGAGGGAGAGGGGACTACGAGAAAGGAAAGGAACTGTACCGGTAGCGCTACCCGTGGAACCAGTGGAAGTAGCAGAGCTAGTAGCAGAAGTAGAGGTGGAAACAACAGCCGGGCAGGTCAGGTTGTAGAGAGGAGTGGTGGTGAGCTCAGAGCCGACGACACCGAAACTGGGGCTAGGGGTGCTCTTTCCAGCGTCCTGGAGAATGTACCAGTAAGTGTTGACCTTGTCGAAAAGCAAGCCACAGCCAACGTCGTCCCAGTAAGTCTTGGCGTTATCGGTAGAGGCAACGGCCAAGTTCTCCTTATCACCGCTGACGGGCCAACCAGTCTCGGTAACCCAGAGGGCCTTGTTGTTGGAGGCAGTGTTGACCTTGTTAATGGCATCCTGGAAGAGAGACTTTCCGCTGGTGATGTCGTTGGAATCGGTGTTCTGGAAGTATGGGTAGGCATCGAGACCGAGCCAGTCGCAAGCCTCAATAACGGCGTTGTTGGAGGAGTTGTACCAGGCAGTCCAGGTGTCGACGTGACCGATGGGGACATCAGCAAGGCCTGTGCCGGAGATGGTGGATCGGACGGTCTTGATGTCGTTGACGATGTCGTCAGGGTTCTTGCCAATACCGGCCTTGGCGGCGATACCAGTGGGCGAATTACGGTAGAGATCCTCGCTACCAACAGAAATACCAACAACCAACTTGGCGAAATCGGAACCGTATTGGGAGATGGCGGACTTCAAGGCAGCGACCTCGTTGTCGAAAGTGTCACCGGAGGCCCAGAGACCAAGGAGAAGGGTTGTGTTTGTTGCAATGGCGGCGGGAATGGCGGAAATGGGGGTATTGGTAGTTCCACCTTGCTATAAAGCAGTCAGTCTCCTCTGTCTTCAATCAACCTTGAAGGGTTGCTTGCATACAATCATAGTGTACAAACGAGCACTGGTAAAGTCCTCGGCTCCGACCAAACCGGCAGCGGTCTTGAATTCGGCCTCGAAATCTGACTGCACCTTGACAGAGTTATCGTTAAAAGTCGAGCCATAGTTGAAACCCTTGATAGCAGCGGCAGCAGGCGAGATCGACATAGCCACAGCCAAGGCGTTGATGAGTTGCATGTTGATGGGCATTTTGGTGTATGTCGTGTTGTATGTAACGAATGTGCAAGAAAATCAGGAAATAAATGGCGGTACAAGTGAGTGTGTCGAAAATAAGCGAGGGTGAGTGACTTGGAATGAAGTCAAAAACGAAAGTCTAATAAGAAAGGAATTCAATATTGTCGTTGGAAGAAGGATAAAGAAAGAAAAAGAGTGATGAGAGCAGGAACGAAGGAAGAGAGACAGAGAGAGGATATGAGACAGCCGGACAGAGACAGAAAGGGAGTACCCGCTCCACGGTACAGCCACGTTGGTCAGAGCCAATAAGAGGGGAGGCTACATCATCAGTGGGCCTATATGAGGTTGATGATTGGGCAGTCCCGCTGTGGCTAACCATAAAGAGCCACAAAGCGGATCCCCTGCTTTGCCACTGAAACATTGTTTCGCTCTGTATTGATGCATACGCTTTTATGCAGGAACACCGTCTGAGACATGCGTAATGTTGGTATTGCTGTGACGGATGACAGTCAGCATTGACCTGTCAACACTGACACTCAGACAACTCAATATAATAACTCCGTATGAGGGAGAGAGAGGATTTACTCTCCCTGTGACTGTCCGAAAAATAAGGGATTTACGGATTGCAATGCCTGGTTCCTGACCACGTACCAAGATTACAACACTGATCCAGGAACAACGCACGTCCGGAACAGCCAATGACTCGACTGCATTTTCTCGAACACGTACTCAACCTTCCAGTCCATCCGAACAAACGTCGACCGAACATCACACAAGTTTATATTCCGTCCGACTTTTCCGACCAGACAGACACCCCAAAAGGCTGAGTTATTTTAAGATGAGAAGTGGGTTGGTGGAGTTCCTAGCAAGACGTTGCAGATCGATTCGGCCCCTTGTCGTGATGCGATGACAAAGTTGCATCCCGATCATGCCACCATCTGCCCAATGTTCCGTATGATTATATGGATTTCATGTTACACTCTGTCTGTCTGTTCGGATCTCAGCATAAGGTCAGAGAATACTTATCTTCATTGACGTGATTATCTTGACTCCATTCTCAGAATAATGGAGTGGGCCGGCCAAGAGGAGGCGCTCTGAGTGACGGAAATGGGCTGGGTCCCTGCCTGAGGTCTAGATCGCTCTCCATATTTTCTTCTGTTCCGACTTCCTATTTACGTACACTCCGACCCCATACGTAGGGGTCTAGACACTCCTCCTATTTCCATCAATTCATACACCCAAACGAGCACATCTGATTTCAATCAAAGTGCTGAAAATCATCTAATTCGAAAAGTCCGTGTCTTAATATCCTTCTTCTGTTGGTACAGCAACGCCTCCCCGTCCATCATGCCGTGAATATAACACTCGCCAATCATCTCATAAATCTCCTCTTCACTACTCGACGACCCAGACTGGGTCTTGCATTTGCACTGTCCTGCAGCCTGGCATTCTGGCCTTGAACACTTCACTGTCGTATCTCCATTCGCCTGTGTAGTTGTAGGAATTACCGATGAAAATGTCTTTCGACGCAACACCACCGGCACAGAACACCCATTGATTATACACAGTTTATCCCCCTTTTTCGTCTTCGCGGGTACCAGCGCCCATAATCCCGTCGTCCCAATTGACAATCGTCGAGAACACGTGGTCCGTAGCACCTTCTCAAGATATTCCCGTACGAAAGATGAGGCTTCTTCGAGCGCCTTTTCAACATTCAGCGGGCCATCCCTAGGCTTCATGCCAAACGCAATCTGACATGCCCGGCGCCAGAGTTTGAGCGGCTGCTGTCCCAGATTATCCCTATTCCCTACCAGCGTCCTCCAAAACGCGTCCGGCGGTGGTGAGCTACTGGCATCGTCCCAATCAGCGAGTTCATTCCATTCGACAGGTATCACGCCTCCATTAGCAGGTGGCGCCTTGCGATCAATTTCATCTAGTACGAACCCATACACTGTCAAAATGTTTTTGCCGTCTTCGTCGATTTTACCTCGCGCAAAGACGTTGGGCGTTGCGTTGTAGAAACATTGGCCCGGTCCCGGGTTGCCAACCAATGGATCCGCATTAATTCGTGTGTATGTGCCGTTGTATGCAGGTCCAAAGGCGCTTTTCGTTACGGGTTGGATCCAGGTTGGTAACATCATTCCCTTTTGGGTCATACGGGGAGCCCATGGTCGACATATCATATTCAGCGATTGCGTCTTGCTGAATGCATACCTCATCACGTCCTTGCAGACTTCGGCTACGGGCTTGCTGTAGTCCACGGGAATTGGGTATTCACGTGCTTGCTTTTTGCGGCTACCTTCTGTATGCAGTAAATAGTTCTCGGTAAGGTTACTCATAATAGATGCAGAGGAGTCACCTCGGCCGCGGCCTGGAACTTGGAGCATCTGATCGTCTACAGATCGATCCGTGGTATGGATTGATCCGTTGGCTTGATGTCGGGTGCCTCTAGACGCTACTGACACCGAGCCATCGTCTTTGGAAGCCGTCGCTGCAGGTGCAGGTGTCGTTAGATCATGTGGCGGCGGAGCACCGTTGTGTTCTTCGAGCCTGGGAAATGATTCATGCACACTCATTGCAGTTGGCGATACCTGGTAACTCCCATGATCGCCATTCAAAATGGTCGAAATGCGAATAGTAGGCGGCTCAACATATGCCCTCTCCTCCGCACCATTATTGCTTTGTTGTGAAGAAAACGGTGCTTGTGTTACATCTGTAGGAAATACACGCCTAACCTGCCTTGGAGGCTGTCTGATATCACCCACATGTGGCTCAGTATTTGATCCCGCCCGTTTCCGAGAGTTCACAACTGGAACATCGTGTTCACCATTTATATGCGCATCTTCAAGCATTGGCAGCCTTGTAAACGAGAAATAGTCAAGTTCGATTCCCGCAAGATCCTGTGGAGAAGAATCCAGGCACACAACCTTACTGATATGCTCTTGTGGTACGTCAGGTGTACCCTCTCGAGTTGTGCCAGAAGTTGAAAACCCAGCCCTTGCATCCCGTGCAATTGATAGCAAGGCATATATAGAATCCCGAGGATTCAGTGCCTCCGAGGCCGAGAATCTGCACAGTAGATCTTCAAGTGACATGAGCTTCTCCAGTAGTTGCCCATCTTTGGACTTCCGAAAGATGTTATCCTGGGCTTGAATCAAACGCGCAGCGGCAGACTCCCGCAAGTCGCCCAGTGAGCTCGCACTACAATCCCCAGCTGTGCGAAGCGTGCTGTAGACTTTTGATTGGCCCCATGTAAACAGCATCACAGCCTCTGCGAAAACCTCCCAAGGTAGCCAGTCGGAACCACAATGCAAGGTGGCTGTTCTCGCCAAGGCAATTTCTTGAATGATCCATCGCCGACTGAACCAGGGTCTGCGCATGAGTTTTGATAATGCCAGCCATTCGTGTCGGTACTCGACATTCTCAAGCAGTTGGTCAGCGTCCTCGTGCACTAGTCGTGATTTTATAAAGTCCATTGCGCGGCGACTATCATCTTTTTCCGGGCCGATCCAGACACATACACAGCTTGAATTGTTGAAAATTTGGGACATCATCCGTACTTGACTACTCTTTTCTCGTTCGTCATCTTGATGGATGCAGATTGCGTCCACCCATAGATACCTATCTTCACGATGAGATCTCAAATGTAGAAGCGCTTGATAAAGGTTAGGACGAATCCGGATGCGGTATTGTTGGTTTGCGTGGATGATCTTGATGTGCTCGGTAGGGTCTTGGTCTCCCCACGTGTAGGACAAAGTGTCATAGCGCTGATGCAGTACTTGTCCCTCTGTTTCGGTTTCTGTCCTGAGTCTGATGACCTCTAGGTTGCCTACCAACTCCTCCTGTGCATCGCCACTGCGTAGATTGAGGAGTCTTATCTCGTTTGCTCCGAGCACACTTGATTGGTAGGGATAGTCAAGCATGACTAAATGCTGACTTGCAAGGTTAGCCTGGTGTTTACAGGCAGCAGTAACAGCATCACTTATTGGGCACAGCCTGGAACGACAGGTGGTGACCAGATAGTGACTTTTAAATCTGCCTGCGTGAGATAAAGCGGATTCAGAAATGAGCCTGACAGGTGGGGTGCATTCAATGAATAAATAAATGGCGGACCGTCCATGCGGCTTTTTCGAGCAGACAAGGCTGAGTGCATGATTTCGACAGCCTTGCATTTTCCCCTCACACAAGGCTGTTTGCCTCTTGAGTCTCTATGTTTTGACCCGGGTCCGTACCACCCTGCTTGCTCGGCTCGACGAAGAACTAGCCGAAGTGCTTTTTGTCCGGCTTTGATAAGCAAATTCAAACGTGCGAATCATTCAAACTCTGGTGTAATGAGGTAAGTTAGACGAACTCCAATAGTATTGCATATAATGCGGCAGTGGCGCCTAGCGAGCACCGAGTCCAATTCTAGTCGAATTAGCATGTGGTTGATAGTGGTTGCAAATTTGCAAAAGACCTTGAAGCCTCTGACGTACTCAAGGACGGTCTATGTGATTTTTCTATATGTCGCATGTAAATGTTCGAAACGGGCGAATAGACGAGAGGTGATCTGAAATCGGGGCAGTGTCTGCAGCCTGGGCACATAGGCATGGGACAACACACCCTCACACAAATTGCTCCGCATCATAGCCACCACAAGATTTAGGCAGTTTTGGCTGCTTAATATTGTGAGTGAGTTGATGTCTATGTCGTGGTGTGACTTTTGACAATTATAAGACCCAAATATGGAGTCGTTGATCACGCACAGGTGGATCAATATCCACCGATGACCCCATTTTCTAGCATTTTATACAGCCGCAGGCTCGCAGACCCATATCAGGAAGCTCCAGCCAGTAAATAGACTCATCTTGAAAATAACTCATTGTTGAACTGCGCTTTTGATCACATTCGGACGTTTGGAAAAGGCAATGTATCTCCCTATAAATGTAAGTCAGATCCATTGCGCTGGCAAGGAAATTTCTAATCTAAAGGACCACATACAGATCATAACCAACATTCAGCACATTCAGCGTCGAGACACCGCATCCACCATGAATAATATCCTTCCAAACATAACCCTAGATGCAGCCGGTCTCGTTGCGATAGCTGAGATAACAGCTGTCGCTCAGCGAACAGTTTTGACTGGCACTTCAATATATTCAGACTCGTTGATACTATGTCCAGGGCTGCATCGACAGCAATCAGCACCAGAACTAAATGGCGGCGAGTTTCCGGCTGTAGCGGCGATGACCAGCGGTTATGTCTTTCGCGTAGAGAATCCAGCTACTGCATCATTCCTGCAAAGACATGGGCTGACGGGCCATCTTGTGACGCTCGAAGTACTTCCAATCGAAGGGCAAAAGACCTTTAGCTGGAAAGCAAAAGATCTGGCTCCTTACATATTTTATTGGCTCTCCACTGCACTTTCTCCAGCCGTACTAGCCTTTTTTCTGTATATTCATGAATGGTGGGGTGTGTTTTGTCTCTTAGTTCTCATGTTTGCTCGCTTGTGCAATGTCTTCGTCATTCGTTGTCGTACCAGGGATGTAGGCTGGAAAGGTGCTTCTGAACCCGGCGTACGGGGAGATCTCTTGATCCTCATGAGTGGTGACTGCTGGATCAGAATGCAAGGCGCCGTCGACGACCTCAAGGCAGTCACGTCAGGCAAATGGTGGCGCGAGAGGACCATGGCTGAGGACTGTCTGACTGCGCTCGCGACGGTGTTGGTCTACGTCAACACTGCATTGGTGAGCAATATTAGCACGTTCAATCAGATCATTCTCTTGGTCATGTTCGTGCTCTCTGCGGCGTTATTGTTCCTTGCCAACATCACGACCCGAGCGATGCACATGTATGGAAGAAGGATCCAGGTCAAGGGAAAGCCGAAGAAGTATTACCGAAGACGAGATATGGCAGATGAACTCATTGCAGAGTCGGGACGCAAGGATTGGGCTAGGCGTTTGGGACTGATTGTCGAGGGCGATGGTGTTGACAATAGTCCTGTCATTATGTGATGCGCTGCCTTGAGGTTGACACCTAGACTGATGACGTTTGATGAATGATGTGACATGATTGATGAAATATGTGTGACGATGTTTGAATGAGGCCTGTTTTGAGTTGAGTGGTTCAGAGATGACAAACATGACAGACACGGCAGGTGGTGCCCAGCATGACGGGGTGTGCCTAGATACCACTAAACGGAAGGACCTCGGGGGGCATCTCGGGATCACTTGCCATCCATGGATTACTACGTAAACGATTCTTTATGCTCAAATACGATTTTAGATTCCTTTTGTGGGGGGGGTATTAGATGGTATCAATATCGCTGTTTCGACCAAATTTAAGTTTCGCTGCGGGAAGTCAACACATCCCGTGCATATATATTCCACGAACTATGCGTCTAAAGGCTGATGACTATCGCTGGATCATAGCAGTGGAGGTGATGTCTTGTTTCTCACCGAGTAATTAATCAGAACCCTATAAGCCTTCCCAGCATATGACTTCTATCATTCATCGCTCAATAACAGCGGAAGTCTCCTTGACTACATTCATCTGCATTCCAGAATTGACTGATTGTTACACAGATTCTCAACATAGCTGCGTGCTTTTAACTGTGTAGTTATAACTCTTTGTAATTTGAGGAACAAAGTGGCCGAAAAGGGACCCTCACAATATATACGTACGTAGTAGCATCGCGACTTTGATCAGAAGTACAGAGTACATCCACCGAAAATGGAAGAAAAGTGGAGTTGTGGGGTCTAGACCGAGGTAAGGTTAGTCTCTTGCCAATAAGTGGGCCACACCTCGTGTGGAACCCCACAAGGCAAATCCACCCAACATGAGTCCCTCAGACTTAACTTCATCCTCTCCATACTCCATCACCGTTGAATCTATCCGCGCCTATTCAATATACTTTCATATACTTGCATATATCTTAAACAACCAACCATGAGCGTCCTCCGCAAAGCCTGCCGCCAATGCACAGTCTCAAAACGCAAATGCATCGTCCAACTCCCCAAATGCAGCCGTTGCACCCAAAAGGGTCTCGCATGCACCTACGACCTTGAACCCATAAACGCGCCTACCGGAAAACTCGAAGTAGCACCTCAACTCTCATTCAACCCATCGAATTGCGATACTCCGGGGTATTGCGTTTTCAAGACACTAAGACTCAGGCCTGACGATGTTGACCCTGCAATCTGCAGACCGGGTCATGAAGATGCCTTTGAGCTCGTCCGGTTGGGGTTTCAAACTGTTCCGGAGATGTTAAAAGCGGAGAAGCCGGCTGTTTTTGTGCATCCGAAACTCAAAATGCGTCATTATAGCTACGATCACGTTGCCATCTTTAGAGAGATGGGGAATGAGGCTGTTAATGAGCGGAACTTTAAGAATTTGCTTCATCTCAATATCAAGACTGTACCCATGGAAGAAGCACTCACAGCTGTGCAGGCACTTTTGATATATTTTGCGAATTTCCTTTTTGCGCCTAATGAAGGCGAGCAATTCGATACAGTGCAATACTTGAATACCTTGTTTGCATGGACACAAGCCCTCTTTCCATCCGCACAAAACGAGATGCCGCGTGATCAATCGCCCTGGCAGGAATGGCTGTTCGCGGAAAGCGTTCGACGGACTATCCTCATGTCATACGCCATCACAATGGCAACGTCTAGTTTCAAATATGGCTATTGCGCAAACTGGTTGTTTGTAGAGTCCTTGCCATTCGATAGTCGTGCGGGACTGTGGATGGCAGAGTCGCCACAGGCCTGGATTGCGGCTGCTCGAGTGCGAACGGGGGAAGAAGTGGGTGAACAACTTCAGTCGTATCATGAGTATTCTGAGAGTCGGATGGGGATGAAGGATGATTTTCATGGAGATATCTTTTTGAAGTTGCTTGTGAATAGCCATAATGGAGTGAACTAGATAAACAGACTTGAGGAAGATTTGGGGTTGTGGGCGGCACACTGGTCTTATACATATGTTTGTAAATATACTCCAGCAATGAAACTGATTCAGCACTGATTACTGTCTCATGGAGACCTGTGGGAACTAATCCTAAGAGAGTTCAACATGAATTTCATCCGGATTTGGGGCGAGCTCCTGATATAGACCCGTGGGAACTAGACTCGATCCGGCAAGGGATAGTATATCAACATCATGGACCAAGTGACCAACACACACCATGAAGTGGATATATGCTAAAATGTTCTCATTTACTGACATTTTCATCCGTTTCATTCGTTCGGACCAAAGCTGAGAGAGTGTGGTCCAAAAGTTCGTCCGTCAACTCAGTCAAGCAGGTCTATAAATCAATTCATGCATCACCTGAAAACATCCAATGTCTCATATTCCCATCCAACTTTTATTCTCAAGACAAACCAGAACGTGAGAAACAAGCGCCATGACTGCAGAAAAACCCCTCCTCATCATCCTAGGCGCCACCGGCAACCAAGGCGGGTCAATAATCTCCTACTATCTCTCCCAACCCTCTTCACCCTACAAACTACGCGGCATAACCCGCAACCCTTCATCCACCAAATCCCTATCCCTAATCTCGCGTGGCGTAGAAATGGTCTTTGGTGACTTCGACGACCTTTCCTCCCTCGAAACCGCATTCCGAGACGCAACCGCAATCTTTTCAGTGACTGACTTTTGGCAATCATTCATGAACCCTTCCCTACGCGGACGGGCTGATGAGACAGGCGAGAAGATTGGCGTATTAGCTCGAGAGCAGGAAGTGCAACAAAACAAGAATATTATTGATGCTGCTGCTAAGGTTGAGACGTTGGAGAGGTTTGTTTATTCGAGTTTACCGAATACAGCCAAGCTCAGCGGAGGGAAATATTCTCAAGTGTATCATTTTGATGGGAAAGGGATTGCGGAGGAGTATGGCCGAACAAGCCATACAGAACTGTGGAGGAAGACGAATGTGTTTTATGCGGGTTATTATTTGGAGAATTATTTTGATGCTGCGGGGGGATTGTTTAGGCCTAAGCTGGTATGTCTACCCCCTTATGACTGCTCCAAGGTTAGGTAGTTTGCTGATATGGTTTACAGAGCAAGGATAAAACCACACTGATTTTATCCGCCGCCGCGCCTTTAGCTACTTCGGCTCTACCGATGTACTCATCCATCGACGACACCGGACCTCTCGTCGACGCGCTCCTCCGCTCTTCAGCCGGGCACAAAGTCATTGGCGTCAACAGGTGGCTCAGTCTACGCGAATTTGCCAAAATTCTAGCTCAAGTCGTTGGCATAAAGAATGTCGAGTTTATTGACAAAAACCCAGATATGAATCAACTCGGTGATCCGGATTTTGTGGAGGATGCTATGGATATGATTGGGTGGTATGTGGAGTTTGGGTTTGATGGTGGGAAGATTGATAATACTGTTGAGCAGCCGAGTGAATTGGGGGTGGAGATTGGGTTGAGGTCAGTGGAGCAGTGGTGCAGGAAGCAGAATTGGGAGGGGGTTTTGCAGGTTGTTGATTGATATGCGTAGTCATGATTGAGGAACATGTCTCTGAAATGGTGATGTATTAATATTAGTCTATTAAGTTCAACAGGATCGATCCCTACAGTCATTACACGCTCAAACAGGCAATCAAACATCAAATTTTAGCCATTTCCCAACCAACCCTGAACCACCGATTCAACACCAAACACACAGTACCCACAAGGACCGTACTTCCCGCAAACAGTTGTGCACCCATGTACTTCCCTCCCTGAACCTGTATAAGCGCTCCCTCAATCGCAGGCGACGTCAAACAGAAGAAACTAATAATCGTAAACACCATGCCGGTCCTCGTACCTATCTTGCTCATATCTGTCGTCTGATGAGTCGCCATCGTCGGGAATAGTGCCTGCGCGGCACCAGCAAGTAATCCGTAAACAACGCTCCAAGCATACAGTCCCGCAGCGCTGTCGATTGCCATCCAGCAGAGTATGCAAATCGCGCAGATGACGTTGCAGATGATATTCATGTTTGTGATACCCGTGAACCGATGCGCAAGCATGTTGGGCACCATACGACCAATAACGCCAACGCCGTTGAGTACAATGACCAGATTCAGCGAGTCCGAGAGATGAATCGTGCCGCGCGCAAACGTGCCGAGATAGAAAAACGCCATGTACAGGCCCCAGAAACAAAGCGAGTTTGCGGCGATGAAGGTGACGAATGGCTTTTCGCGAAACGCGCTCCACTCGACGAGCGGTCCCGTGGAGCGGGGTGGGATGTAGGGTCTGTATCCGATTATGGAGGGGATGTGTGTGATCAGCATGATCAATGCCATGGCGCGCATCGTCCAGGCAAATCCGATGTTTGAATGATACAGCAATGCATTGGCGGCGGCAGGGTATACCATGCCACCAGTAGCACCGCCCGCGGCCACGATTCCCACGGCGAGAGTGCGCTTCTTCGAGAAATAGGAGCTCGTCACGGACAAACCAGGCGTGAAAATGAGGCCAGCACCCAATCCATAGCAAACAGCCTGACACAGGAAAATCGCGTAAAATTTATCCTCGCACAACGACGTAAGACTAATCCCAAGAACCTGCAGCACGACCCCAGTAACGAAGCAATGCCGAAAGTAACCCGCATCAGTAGCGCGGCCCGAGAAGACTCCTCCAAAGAAGATGAGAAACATCTGAATGCCGCCAATCCATCCCACGGTGCTGGGCGAATGACCGAGTGTCTCGGTGTAGTATTGCTCGAAGACGCCGTAGCTGTTTGTCACGCCGATGGTGTTGAAGAAGACCATGTGCCCGAAGAAGACGTGTAGCCAGGCTATGGTGCCGCCGTCAGGGGGTAGTGGTATCTCTAGGTTCTGGGTTGTTGGGATCTCAGCGGTGACTGACGATGTGCTTTCAGGGCCTGCTGGTGCAGGTGGTATTTTTAAGAGGACTGAGGCATAGTCTGACGATGAGTCAGACGCGTGGGAGGATGATTGCACGATTTGTTTCTCAGGATCTATCATACTGGGCGACTGCGACATGTCTGGCTCAATCAAGTTATGAGTTGTGAATTTTGTTACAGAAAGCCCGGTGGTGGACAACCTGGAGATGGACGTGTGCTAGGTAGGAAGGAAATTATAGAATAATTCACAATCTTGTTTACATGGTGTGCGTGGTGGTTGTTGACGATGAGAAGGGAAACCCCGTCCTCATTTATCAAAGGCTCACATTTTTTTTTCTCGGCCGTTAGACACATGGAGAATAATCCCCAAAGAGAGATGAGATGACTCATTTTGTATTTTATAACAAAAACAAATACCCAATCATTGCATCAAAGCCTAAGCCAAAGCCAGATCGCATCGACACATCAAAAGTCCCCGCACCCCGTCAATCCCGACCATCCCGCCGATCCCGAGAAAGCCCTAATCGGCACCCGGCTAAAACCCAGCGATAAGCCAGATAAGATAAAGACCATAGCCGACGTTTCCGCACTTCCCGCTACTTTCTCGTCAACTTTCCTCCCTTCCCGCCCCGCAACTGCCACCTTGACACATACCAAGTCACAGTTAGAGTCAGCGTCAGTCACAATGGAGACTCACAACCCCCCTGACAATTCGCCTGCTAGTGCTACTAATATTTCATCGACCCCACGTAAACGTCGACGAACTAAATTAGCCTGCGACCCTTGCAGATCTCGAAAACGGAAATGCGATGGCCATTTGCCGTGTGAAACATGTGTTCAATTCGAGTATGACTGCTATTATGCCACCACAGGCTCGAAAAGAGCGTCAATCAGAGTGCCATCATTAGAACAAGATCATGCTCATAGTCATATCAGCACCATCTCTCCAGCACCCGATCATGGTCCCACGCCGCCGAACAATAAATCGCAATTACATGACACAACACCGAGAAATCGCTTAGTGTCGCCCGCGATTAGTAACAATGCAAACTCACAAATGGAGTCGCTCGAAGCAAACTCTGGAGCCGCTTTTGTGAGAAGATTAGGTCTGAAAATGGATCCGTATAATGCGCCGCGATTGCATCTCTTTGCGTGGAATGCTGGTGATCGTTTGGCGGGTTGTCCATCCGGTAGTCGGCGGCCGGTTACTAGTATTCTGACGAAAGCTGAGATGAGGAATTTGGCATTGATATACTTTGACAAAGTTGCTATTGCTTATGGTTTTATTGATCGGAATGTTTTTTTCCAGCGTTTAGAAGAACGATGGGGGACATCGACACCGACGACACCTGGAGATGAAACATATGACCCAGTGTTTTGTGGAGTTGCTGCGTTGGGCCTGTTGTTCTCGCAGAAATTCCCATCTCTTTTTGAGCCGGATCTTGTCGAGACGGCGAGAGCGTTGTTGGAGCAGCACTCATTGTCGACGCCGCCATCGATAAATACAGTGACCGGCTGGGTATTGCGAGTCGCATATTTGCGCATGACTTCCCAGCCGCATACGACCTGGCTGGCGAGTTGCTCATTGATGCACGTCAGCGAAGCAGCCAGAATCCATCTCGAGTCACCATCTCGCACCGTCTTTGAGGGGTCATCTGAATACGAAAATATCAATCTAGACATTCGCCGCCGTCTTTGGGGCATGACGCAACACTTGAATATCTGGGCATCCTTCGATCTCGGCAGGACAAAGATCACATTATCAGGTGCCTCAACAAAACCTGTCGCCCCAAAGCCCGGGGATTATACATCTCAACTTCTGGGATTGATCCCTCTAACCGAACCATTAGATCCCACCAAGACGCGAAGCGTCGAAGATCTCGAGGCCGATCTGAATCGAGTGCTTGACGAAAACCGTGAACGACCACCCGTAGTCATGGCACAGGTCAATCTCATGCTCTGCATATTCCGACGCCTTCGGGCCCAGAAATCGAATATGTTGAACCTTCAAGCGGAACGAATCTTGGCTTTGGTCGTCAAGGGTCTCCGCGCTGCTCGACAGATGGTTGTAGATAGCAGTCCATGGCATCACGTCGCCAACGTCCCGTTTCAGGCGATCTGTTTGTTGTTGGCGATCGATTCTCGAGCTTCGCTGGCATTGTTGAGTGATGCGATGAGCACATTGCAGCTTGTCGCGAATACGTGGAATAACGCCATGATGCGAGAGGCGTATAACACGGCTTACCTGTTGATTCTGCTGCATCAGAGACGGAAGGAGGAAGATGCGAAGGCTCTGAGGGATGTGTTGAGTATTCATTCAACCGCGCCGGCGATGACAGTCGATTCTTCTTCTCAGCAACTTAGCGGGGCCGGCAGTTATAACCAGAACAGTGGATATCAACAACCGCAACAAGGACCAACGACAATGACGACCGCTGACTCCGCAGAATTTCTGTGGCTGGAAGATTTGATTGCTGACATGCCGAGTTTGAAGGAATTTGATTTGGAGCAGTTTCTGGTACAGGATGCGATTCAACCGCAAGATTCTGATGCTGGGGTGGGATTTACGACGGATGGTTTTAATGCTTAGTTCCAATGTTGTACAGAGTATATATATAGTTTTCTGTTAGCCACGAATTGTATATATTCTCGCCTTTTAGCTAGTATTCAGTGATCTGATAGGTAGGATACGCTGATCACGCTAATGCACAAGGCCGATTTGTAGGCACACCTGTGTAACCAGAAACTTAAATGATCACCTGGATGACTTCCAAGCTTTCAATCTGCCCTGGAGCTTTTTATTACGATCCTGTTGTGATCAGATGACAGCCATCATCTCAGCGGATCTACACAGATTAGGGCTACGCCATCTCACAGCCTAAACCCGTGGCTGAATCGCTAGTGACTAATAACGGTAGCCCCGACCAGCCCCGGCAGTTCTGGCCCCGTGATACCGGCACGATCTTCGTTTTAGCGTGTAGCTAGGCTGAGTCTGGTGATGCTTTGCTTATCTGGCTTATCATTGACTTTGTTAGTAGATAATATGGTGGCTGGAGTATAAATCCAGCCTCCTGCGTACGTAGCTACCTAGGTGTTCCTGGAATACAAATAGTGAGCCCGTGGAATGGTGCAAGTCTGACAGATTCTCTGCTCCGTACATAAGTGGCATTATTGAACTTCTCGAACACTATCTATTCATCATTCCACAACGAGTTGTGTAACAGACACAATAAATACTGCGAAAATGGCCGATAGGCACATTGATGTACATGAACACGATGATGAACCCACGGAATCATCACCTCTACTCCCAAAAACCGTTCAGAAGAAACAAGACGAACCACCAGAGCAACCACAACAAAGCAGTAGCAACAAGAGAATGGATACTACAACACCCACCCAATCACGAACCAACACCGCCATCGGTCCCCCCATAGACATCAAACCCATCAACCCCGGAGGCACATCATCAGGTAACGTCGCCGGAACAAACCCAACACACACTCCCTCCTGGCCCGCCCCCGCGGGCCTTCCACCCCGCGACAACGACGACGAAAGCCTCATCATATTCCGGCGCGCAGTCGGTATAAACTACAACCTCGCCGCCGCCGACACCGTAAGCATGGAAGAAGGCCGTCGCCGCGCCGTCGGCATTTATCGGGCAGTCATCAAGGCCAAACGCAACAAAATGTGGCAGTTCCGAGCCATGTGGTGCGTTGTGTTGTTCTGTCATTTTGCGCAGATCATTATTGGCGCTGCGTTGACTGCTTTGGGGCCATTGGCGAATGATCATGGTGCTGTTATTACGATCTTGGGGGCGCTGAATACAGTTATTGCGGGTGTTCTGGCGCTTGTTAGTGGTCAGGGAGTGCCGGACAGAATACAGAAAGATGAGGTTGGTTACCGCAAGATACAGGATTGGATTGAGGAGACGGAGGCGTTGTTGTCCGTTGGAATTATAGGTAGGAACAGAAAAGAGGTTGGAATGTTGGTGGAGGAGGCGTTCAAGAAGTATAATGCGGCAAAGTCGAATGAGGAGAATAATAGGCCGAATTCGTATGTTAATGCGCCGGAGGAGCCGTCGAGAGCAGGTAATGGCAATGGGGAGGGGAGGGGTCAGGTGGCTGCGCAGTCGATGCCGTGGAATTGATTCATTCTTCTGGTATATGTGTATAATGGGTGTATATAGTCTATCAACTCACCATCTTGGACGTAGGAAAGTCAATAGTCCCCTCAAAATAATCCTCAACTGCCAATACATTTATCTTCGGGAGACTACCTAATTCCATCACCTTACCACTCTAAACTCTCTTCATCAGTTTTAGCAGGCGCCTTTGAGATATAACCTAACCCTCATGACCCTTTATACGTCGGCGTAATCATCAACCAAAGATTCTCCATCCCATTTTCAGGGTCATCAGTCGCAATCACAGCGGCTATTGTAGCAGATTCCTTGCGGTACCTAGGTACTGCCAGGGGCGGTTGCACAAGACCAGCTGAAGCCATCGCTGGTGAAGGCAAGTTCGGTAACGCAGAACCTTTTAGTAAGGCCGTGAAAATGGTCTTTTGGGGTCAAGTGGTGCAGCGCTGTCTTCCGGATGATATATATTCAATATCTCCAACAAGCTCAAAGACGAAGCGCGCTCAATGCTTCGGAATATCTCTGCCACATTAGATATCCGTGGATATTTCTCGTACAAGCAAAAAGGAAAAGACATACTCCAATTACTCCTCCCATTCCAAACGAATGCATCTGTTGAAACATAAATATTACTTATCTTCGCATTCCGTCTTCCTGTATGCGGATTCACAAAGAAGTCTGGAATGATGATAAGTTCACCATATGCGCCAACAGCGTCATTGTAGCATGCTACCAAATATCGGCCTTCACTGTTGGGTGAGAAGGCAACCAGCCATGCACAAGCTCCAAGGTTCAGGGTCTGGTACAACTCGTAATAGTTGTCTTCATCAAGAGTTCAGATCTGCCCGGTGGCAGCCTCGGAGTCTGATACCAACTGATCATCCGACAAGAAAGCAACAGAATTACCAGTGCTGCCATGCCCTTGAAGTAGAAGAGGAGCATCACCACTCTCGGGATTCCAGATCTTGACCAACCAGTCCCCTCCACACGAGGCCAGTATACCAGGCGGTGGAAAGGCAACTGAGAAAACTGGAGTAGTATCTTGATATGACTGAAGATCACTGCCGTCAGGCTTCCGGGTGTAGATCATCTAATCATTTGAGCCAGATGCCACTGTATCGTTTGGCCCAAAGATAACAGAGATAACCCGCTGTTTGTTGTGCTCTGTAGGTATATGACGTGGATCGTCGCTGCCATCAACTTCCCAGATCCGCACTGGGTTTTCTTCGGTCCTGGATGCAAGTAGATCACCGCCCAGTGAAAAGGCAACCGGGGTAACTCCATATCCTTGGGGATCTTGAAGTTTGCGAGGAGGCCCAACGCTATCAAAGTCTCAGATAACCACCGTACCATCTGGCGAGCCAGATACAACTAGCTTGCCATTAGGCGAGAAGGCAACGGAGGAGACATAACTGGTGTGTTCTTGATGCGTACAACGAGGTCATTCGGCATCTTCGATATTTCAGATTCGGACAGTGGTATCACCTGAACCCGTGACTGCTAACTTGCCATCAGACGAGAAAGCACTTGAATATACGAAAAGATCATGCTGGAACGTCCAGAGACGTTCATTCGTTGCAGGATTCCATATATCAAGATACTGAGCAGAACCAGCTGCCACTAGTACACCATCGGATGATACAGCGGTGACTCTGTCATCTGGATTGGGGCTAGAAAATGTGTAGACACAACGAGCATCCGATTCCATTGAGAAAAGTATGAGGGGTGTGTAATAACACCCTTGTTTTTACCAGCGTAAAGATGATGTAGCTGACATAGAGAAGGTAGTACTGAAAACGCAGTAAATAACATGTTGGAGTTAAGATCCAAGTCGATAGAATATTGATAGTTTGAAAGCTACCATAAGGGTTTTTATACCTGACCAGTGGATCTTTCTTGCCTGTTTGTAGAAACAGTAGATGTACCGGTACAACTTTAAGAGGAATGACGTTTGATGAGTGATAGACGCAATAATGTGGAACACGAGCAGGCAGGAGAAGGTAGATTATGATATGACAGTAAGAACAAATTCCCGGTCTTGAAACTCTACAGATTGCTAAATTACTGTACCACAGCGGTACTGCCAGAGTGATGGCTAACCGATATGGATATCATGTCGACGTATCCTTCACAGCAGGGTAACGATCTTGGCCATATGTAGCATTCAGCGTCACAGCACCGGAGATACTACCCTCTTCAAGACGGACCCAAGTATCAGTCTGCTTTCCCAACGTCTTTTCGTCGAGCAGGATTTGCCGTGATCCGCGAGTCCAGCTACCGTATCCGCCGTAGCCGCTGTGGCGGTCGAAGCAGAGGACGACGCCGTCGCCTTTGATGTCCATTTCGGAGAGGGTGGTGTTCCATTTGAAGCACCTACAGTCCTTGACTTAGAACGATTCTTTTTGTATTCGGGGTGGGTAACTTACCAGTCATTTCCATGATCGTGCCCGCTGAATGTAGCTATCAATCCCTCCGTCTCGACCAGCGCTTTCATAAAAGGTTTATCTTGACCCGTGTAGTTAAAGGAGCCATCGGATGGACCTTGCTCAGCAAGTGGAACATCATCGTTGATACCCGGCTCGGTGTGAGAATTGGGGCCAGGACTTTCCTGAAATGCGAGCATGGCCGTGACAGGGATATGGAAGAACGCCAGTGACGGAATAGTCTTGTGGTAGACCTTATTGAGTCGATCTCGAGTCTCGGTAAACCAATCCACAACCTATACAACAATCAGCCTGGTCCATCGTCCAAGTTACAGGGCGTTGATGCATACCGACTGATCCACAAAATCATTAATAGGAACACCATCCCCATTCTTATCTGTGTTTTGAAACTCATACCCCCCTCTACTATCAAAAAACCACAAAATCACCTTCGGCGTCTTGTCGCTCTTATCAGCCGAATAGATCGGTAAGTAATAATTCGACAGACCGGACTCATAACCAATGCTCGGAACCATACTCTGCGTTAGAGAATTGGGGTATCGCTTCTCACGCGTAAATATTTCTTGTCGCGAGAGATTGAATTGACTGTCGTGGTTACCGTAAGTACACGCCCAATATAGATTCCGATCTACAAGCGGCGTCACAATTTGGTCGAGGTAGTGGCTGGAATTGGCTTCATAGGTGTTTTCGCCGGTGATCAAGTCGCCGTTGAGCACGACCAGTTGCGGACTTTCTTGGTCTAGGATGCTGTTCATGACGCGGGTTGAGTTGACGTCTTGTTGGGGACCCCAGTCTAGGTCTTCGGCTGTGCGATATTTAGTATTGCCTGGAAAAAAGTTGAAAAAAATAACTGGTTTGTGGTTTAAATGGGCTACCTTCGCCATAATGCAAATCCGAGAACACGGAAATCTGGAATGTGCCCTTGTCCGTGAAGCGCAGGATAGGTGTTGAGAGACCCAGGCCCAACGCACCCTTTGCGCCGATTATCAGCGCAAGAGCGATGGACTTCATTCTGACGAGAATATTAAATTCCTTGTATTATCGTCGAAAGAAAAGAAAGGAAAAGAAAAGAAAAGCGGCTTCCAGAACGAAGCTTATATACAAATCCTGGAGATCATAAAACGTGAGATAAGATAAAAGCTTAAACAAATTAAAATCCGCATTCTTCACCACCAAAAACCACTCGGAATATTGCATTTAGCCTCGTGGTCCCATTACTTGGGTACTACTAACTATTTCCCGGTCTAGCGGTTGCTTTCTTAATTTGAAGTGGATCTTGAATATGTTCGCAGCAACTTTCTTTAGACACGTGCTTTCTGATGACGAAGGAGTTATGAAAGTCTAGAATTTCGATCCATGCCTATATTATTCACTAAAGAGTTTATAGAATAGGAAGGTCGAAAAATGAGGTTGCATTGCGAATGGAGAGAGTCGTTGACGTATGACTCCACGTAACCCTAACCGGGAAGCCCTAATTAGGGTTATTTTGATTTTTGTCTGCTACGAGGCGATTGATAAGCACTGCTATAAAAGAGAACATCTTAGCCTGGCTGGCAGTATGTTATTATTAGATGAAAAGTCATGATTGTAGTTGAATTCAGCTTTCTTAGCTACGGTTGATTGCCTGTTGTGTGGTTAGCTAGTTCTAGTTCTGTTGTACAAGACATGGTGCAAATAAGCCTGATGTCGAACGAGGGAAAGGTGTTTGCTGGCTAGCGTTGCCCAGCTACGCGAGAGAAAATATCCAGTCAAAGTCCGTTTGTTCAAGGCTAGCTTGCCTTTTACTGGTGCGCCTCAGATAGCACACGTGACTCCCTGAAATGGAAAGAGTCAACAACTCCAACTTCCTTCTTTGTCCAAATATCTCAACTTCCTCATTACACATCTTGTGTTGTTCAACCTTGCGAGGAAAATCTTCAGAGCGAAAACCTTCCTGTGACCCTGCCAACATGGCGCCAACATCTGCGCCGATGTTTCAAAATGTGGTAACATACAAGCCAGACTACGACAAGTTAGTGTTCCTCTTAGAATATCAATTCAATGGGCCCTACTAATCAACCCACTACTAGAATATTTAAGTCATCCATGGTTTATTTCCTTGTCGGTAATGAGAGACACTCAATGGCCATTCACGCCGGTGCTATCGAGAGTTTATCCGTTCCATTGAGCGCCATGGTGAACGACTTGTCCATGAAAAACCAGACAGATCGAGTCATCGTCCTAGAGGACACTACGATCGAGACATTCCACGCATTCACGGAGTTTGCGTACACTGGTGACTATTCTCGCGTCACCTATGAGGACAGCACTGCAACTCAGACGAAGCGTAAAGCGGATGAAGCCCACTTGAGCCAAGAGAACGCTCCCTGCAAGAAGCAGCAGATTACATTGGCATTTGAGAACAGCAACGACTCCGAACAAATTGTCACTCGGAGAGGACAAAGTCGCTTTTTGATGTCCCCAAGTCCAATTATAGCAACACATGGCTCAACAAACCCCAGCTACTTGTTTGACCACCGTATAGATTCTGTCAAGACGATTGCATCGATGGGGGATCTTTTTAGATCTCTGAACTATAGCCACAAGTCATCAAAGACAGCTTTACATATTCTTGTAGCTATCGATCTGTATGTCTTTGCGAAAGAGTTCTCGATCGAGGCAGATCGTCAAAGAGCCTTGAGCTCCATCCATTCAAGACTCTGTTTTCGCTTGAACCGAGTATCACCTATCGGCGTCGTGGATTTCATCGCTTATATCTACTCTAAACCCTGATCGATAAAAGAGGTGATAAGGGCTCATTACACGATTTGTGTCTGCGATATGCTGTCAGTCAAGCTGTGTTCCTGTACAAGAATGAGGCCTTTGAGCAGCTGCTCGGGTCGGATCCAGCCTTTGCCATAGATTTTGTGAGAGCATTGACTGAGAACATGTGTGGCTCTGAAAATAACTATTGAGGGTTCTTACATAGGAGGATTTTAGTGTGACTATGCTTTTGACGTTAGTCAAAGACACCATCTCATGTTGGAACGGATGATCATTCAATGTATTATGCATTGATTAGACTATACTAGATTAGACAGATAGGGGCAAAACTTCTTAGTACTATCTAATATCACTATAAAGCACTTTTATCATTTCTCTTGTTTGTGTTTGTTCTAGGTTGCTATAGGCAATTGCTGTGCAAGACAACTCAAGAAGATTCCGCAAATTTTCTTTGACATTAACAGAGAGACTGACCTTCCATTCTTTTATTCCTAGCAGGTATTGTTTGCAGCCATTTTGACTTTTTCCTACAACTCGTCGCCATTATCAAAACCCCCCTGATACTCGACAACACCTGACAGATTAAAGGCAGACAGGGAGAAAACAAATTCAACATCACTTCTCCTTGTCTAAGGGCTTCCGTCTCAGACGAGACAACCGTGTCTTTGACCATGGCAAACCTGCCAAACTGGAGCGAGTTGAGATATCTCACACCCTGCTTTATATATGAACCACACTAACACTATCCTTTCTCCATATCAGAATCATCCAGTCCCCCCTCGTTACCTTTCTTGTCGGCGAGACAAAGACGCCCATTCGAATTCACGCTGGAGTCGTACAAGATCTATCAGATCCCCTCGCTGAGCTCATCGTCCAGCAAGTCAGCGATGAACAGCCCATCATACTCGAGGATGTAGAAACCGAGACATTCACTCGCTTCACCGAGTTTGCCTATCGAGGTACCTATGTCACTCCCATGGCCCACGACGCGGAGATGACCATCACCGCCCACGATGAGGACGGTGAGGTTTTTACCATTCAACGAGCATATCCAATTGCTGGCACGGCCAGTCCGGTCGCTCGCACAATCTCGCCGGTACGAAACACAAGCGCCTCTCATCGCCGCTACTTCGAACAATTCAGATCCCTGAATTTCTACGATGTCCCAGCCATGGTCTCTGTCAATCCAAACATCATGTTTCATGCAAAGCTGTACGTGTTTGCTACCGAGTTCCAAGTCTTGTCGTTACAGCGACAATGTCTCAGCAAGCTACACAGAGATCTGTGTGAGTTCTACATGAATCCCTGCGATGTGGGGGTTGTGCTTGATCTGGTTGACTATGTGTATACTCATACGGAGCGTCATGAGCTTGGAGAAGAGTCTTCTCTCCGCAACTTGGTTTTTCGGTATGCGATGTGTCACGTTGACAAGTTTGTGGTTGACGAGAGATTTGAGCAGGTTCTCGGGAACAATGTAGCTCTCTCTATTGATATCCTGCGGGAGATTTTGAAGGGGTTGTAGTTGGCTTCGTCATGTGAGAGATACTTTGGCTTGAGGTTATTTTTGATTCTTTTTTACTTTTGGATGCTTTTGGTACCTAGCTGAGTTTGTAAGGTATCATGAGCTCAATCAAAGGAATCTAAGATCTCTTCAATCTCGCTAACTGAAGTGCTTTCCACATTTCCTTTAGCGGATGCCTCTTTCTCAAACTCACATACTTGTCACTTGCTTATCTACTATCTGCGTCCTCAGGCTCCGAGAACGGTTTACACTCATGCTTGATCTGATTTGACTTTGTCTCTCTCTTACATCTCACGTCACTCCCCATCAGAACAGAGACGACTATCAAGATCTTTGTCATCATCCAGCTCTTGAAAATATTCCTTTCCTCCCCCTTCAAAACATCAAATCGCTCACCATAAGACAGAGACTGGTCTCGAAAACCTTATCGTTCTCAAGCCGTTGGATACATTTCTGTTCAACATTCTTCAAAGCACCATATCAATTATCATCCGAGTAAAGAATATCTCTCAACGGCCTCCGTTCTCAATGTGCTGAAAGAACGCCTTCTTCTTCCGTGCACCCAAAGATACACAGCAAATGGTCAATTACGAAAAGTACGTTCTCACTACACCCAATCCATATCAATCTGTTTTCACTGACATTCCAATCTCAGAGTAGTGCGGTCTTCGCACTTTACTTTTCTAATTGGAGAAGACAAGACACCTCTATCGATTCATGCGGCAGTCTTGGAAAAGCTTTCGGCTCCTCTACACGCGCTCGTTAGCAATGGGTATATGAAGGAATCCCAAGCTAACGTTGCGACTCTCGATGATGTGGATGTTGAGACTTTCGCCGCGTTTTCCGAATTTGCGTATACCAATAACTACAAGACGCCTGCCAGAAAATATGCTGCAGAGAAACCTCCACGATCTATTGTGCCCAAACCTTATCGAATCTCAAAGCGAAGTCGGACCTACCGTCCTAAGGTACAAAAAGCGAGGGGATATTGCAATAAAGCTTTATATCCTTCTGGAACTGGTCAAGAAGATTTTGATGCTTTTCACTTCGAAAATATTGGGGATAGTTTCCGGTCCCGAAAATTTGGCAGCAACGCAGCGAAATCAAACCCAAACTTGAATCTTCTACTTCATGCCAAGTTATACGTTTTTTCAACGAAGTACCTCATTGAGCCGCTACGTCAAAAATGTCTGGCAACTCTTCATGAAGATCTCTTGCACCTTGAATGCGCCAAGGCCTCGCATCTAGTTCTTGCCTTATTGGAGTATGTCTACTCAAACACCGGACGAACTGAACCGACAGGCGAATCATTACTTCGGGACTTGGTCATTCACTACGTGGCTTCTAAGATGTCAATCCTGTCCAAACATGAAGACTTCTTTGCAGTTCTTGATTCAAATGCGGAAATGGGCTCGGACTTGGCAAAGGAAATGGTGAAATAGACGCATGTCTGGCGCTGTCTCGGGGACTTGTACTGGAACACTACCTGCGGATCTTACGAATGGTGAAAAATAAGGAAGGGGATTCCTGGATTGGAAAATCGCGAGGAACGGGAGAAAAACTTGGGAGTTACAGGAAAGAACATGACATACAATCATTAAACAAGTTAGGTACGGAAGAGATTAGAACTAGGATAGCCAATCAATATTATTCAAGTCTCATCTTATGATCGAGATAGTCACTCTGAGACACTGTGGATAAGCATGAATGTGTCCCGGAGAAGACCATCCTATTGTCGAGTTGTGCTAAACCTGGGTATGATACCGACAAGTAAGAACCGGCTTACCCCGTCTGGAAATAATCAGAGCTCATAACCATGAAAACCTATCAATGACAATTTCGCAATCGCCTAGCCATACATATATGATTTGTCACAGTTCCAACCCAGTGGTCTGCCTGGTTTACTAACACTAAAGAATCCGCCAGAGACCAGACATTTGTCATCATATGAGTCATACAATGTAGGAATAGCTTCACGTTATGCTTTGTTGATTGATTCATTGCTTTGTATTGCTTTCCGATGATTGTATTGCTTTGGAGGCCTGCTCCATCAGAATCAGGCCTGGGAATAAGCCCAGACATAAATACGGGCTTGCTCCCCTGTAGTTTAGTTTTACTCTTCAGCTCATGTCTTGTTGGTTTTCTATACCGTATATTTTAACTTGATCTTTTCTCGCTCTGCTACACAAGGGTTTGACCAACGGTTGTGGTAAACGCTCATAACCCTACGTTCCGCTCTGAATCTCTGTGTTTCTGATTGCCTCATGATTTATATATGCGAGAGCAATGTGTAGCCAAAAGCTAGATGCCCTGGTCCCCCGACTCAGTGAATACGAGACGAGCGATGCGCGCCTGGGAATGCCCCTCCAGGCTCAATCCGCGACATGATTCGACTTGCCGTGATTCTCGACCTACTCGATTATACATATGCGAACACTGGGAGAGTCGAGCCAGCAGGAAAATCGCAACTCAGGGACCTTGTAATTCACTATGTGGCTTGTAAGTAGCCGATTTTGGCTGAGATTGAGGAGTTCTGGACATATCTCGACTCCGACACGGCGATGGCGGTTGATCTAGTGAGCGAGATGCTGAAATGAGTACTTGGATTGGTTTTGCGGCTCTCATGAATGTGGCGACCGGGAAAGGGAGACTGAGCTATGGGTGATTGGGGCGGTTGGGAGAATGGGAAAATGGGAAAACGGGAGATTGGGTGAGATATACAGACATCATACAAATTTCGAGAAGTTAGATATGAATGGGATAGTTAGGATTCAGATTGACTAATGACAACCATGGATATTCAGACTGTCTTTACAGTAGCCTAGTCGTATGGTAGGTATCCAAGGATCTTTATATACTTCAAAGGCCGTTTAAGCCAAAAGCGAGAAGGATTGCCAAACTCAGACGCCTTCAATCACACACAATTACTATCAGTCAAGCCTCTCTTCGAGCCGGACAGACAAGTGAGTAAGCGAGAAAGTCATATGTTGCGTACTCCTCCATCACAATACTCCCTCAATGATTCGTCCCTGGACGTGAACTCACACAGCCTCTTAACGAGATTTTGTTCATTTGAAACTAGCGTTCTAAGGGTTGAAACATGACCGACTAACAAAAGTGCGTTTTTCTTAATCCATCCTATCAAATACTCGTCTGCTAATAAGTTTTATCGTACTAGACTCATTCGATCCCCCATTTTACTTTCCTCGTGGGAGATGAAAAGGTCCCTTTGACAGTTCATACCGCTGCTGTGGAGAACCTGTCCGCTC
This sequence comes from Talaromyces verruculosus, assembly GCA_001305275.1. Lineage (NCBI taxonomy): Eukaryota > Fungi > Ascomycota > Eurotiomycetes > Eurotiales > Trichocomaceae > Talaromyces > Talaromyces verruculosus. Next base: position 50,561 of record LHCL01000104.1, read on the forward strand.
CTCTGTACGCCCTCATCAACAATGGCTCCACGAAGGAGTCTCAGACCAAGACCGCTACGCTCGAAGATGTTGAAGCGAGTACTTTTATCAGTTTCTGCGAATTCGTTTATACTGGTCAATATGCGACGCCGACTAGGAAGGAGACTGGAATGACGAAACAAGATCTAAACGCGGAGAGGCAGCAGTTACGAAAGCAGCCTGAGGAAGTTCTAGATGAATGTAGCGGTTTTGCACCTATTCGAAAGAAAAAGCAGCCGAAGAGGAGCAACTTCTTCGGGAACTCGGATGATGATTGGCAATCTCCGAAGGAGAAAAGAGACGACAATGATTTTTTCACCAAATTCTGGGAGAATTTCCTCTCTCAAAAGTTCGACAGTGGGCTCGCAAGACTGTCCTCGCAGCCGGACATTATTTTCCACGCCAAATCCTACATTTTCGCGACAAAGTATCTTATCGAGCCATTGCGTCAACAGAGCCTGGCAACACTCCACCACGATCTGTGTGCGTATCCTTTGTCATCTTTGACCGCGGACCGCGGACAACTGAAAAGTGATTCTTGACCTTTTGGATTTCGTTTACACCAACACTGGACGATCGGAGCCATCGGGAAAGTCATTGATCCGGGATTTAGTGATTCACTACGTGTCTTGCAAGATGCGTATTCTTTCCGACAGCGAAGATTTCTTTGCTATCTTGGACTCTGATGCAGAGATGGGCTCGGATCTGGTGAGGAAGTTGGTCAAGTAGATGGGGTCAAATATGATTACTTCATGCACTTAGACGCTACGTATAGTTGTCATGGATCGTTTGAATACCGAAAAGGAGATTCGACACGCAAATGAAACGATGGAATGAAAAGGAGGAAACTGAAAGAGTATTATTATCATGGAGAATATATGAGAACGGGGTTTTTGAGTATCTCATTGTGACTGTTGCCCAATTTCTTTCTACTTCTATGCTCAGATACTCATTGGATGGACATCTTGGTTTTCAAGCCTGTTGGGCTCGGCTGCAACCTAGAATACTTCTAAATAGATTTCTTCCAGTTCGTTTCGACATTGATGCCTGCTTCATAAGTGTCATCGAACCAATTCTTATACAAAAATCATACCAATCCGGACTGAGATTCCCGATAGTTCTAGTTCCCGTGACCAGTAACCTGTTTGCTCATAAGATGCTCTGCACGAAGTCATCGATTCAAACATTGGTGATTAAACGAACATTCCTAGGTAATTGGCTGTAGAAAAGGAACAGAATATGCATTTCTAAGTCTCGTACCTTGAAGTCATGCCAATATAGGACTTGAGGAGCATTCTCAATACTCATATAACTAATGATTGATTATGAGGAGCATTCCTCATTACTAGGTCGAATCTGCCTAAAATAGGATTGATTTGAGTAGGGAGAGACCTTCTGTTAATGCTATCGAGATTCCACTGCAAACCCCACAGTATTCCAGTTTCCTACCATGATCATATAGAAGTCCTCGAACCCAATTTGGTTGATTCAATCAGTGCCTGTCGAAATCCTGGCCCTCTTCCTCTTTGGGACAGCCGTGGTCACGTGTTGCACTAGCGAGCCTCACGCCACAAAGGCGCTGTCGAGGTCCTGCTTCATTTCTTCTCCAGTATGACCATTCGCCTAGTTAGGCTTACAACACATCCCAGTCGGGGGGCCCTATCCTGATTTCGAAAGTTGACTCTAGCCACCCAACTGGCCAGCAAGATGACATTTGATTACATCAAGCGGGTTCCCGAAATGACTCACATTCACATAGGCTCTTGCTAACGTATCTATAGGGTCTTCAAATCTCCGCAATTCACCTTTCTCGTGGGCGAGAAAGAGACTCCTCTGACAATCCATGCTGCCGTTTTGGAAGGCTTATCGGGTCCTTTGAATGCAATGGTCAACAATGGCATGAAGGAGTCCATATCCAGAGCCGCAGTTCTCAAGGATGTCGAAGTTGAGGTTTTTGTGGCATTCTGCGAGTTTGCTTATGCTGGACGCTACGAGATTACTCGCGCCAACTTGATGAACCGAGATATCGAAACGGATCAAGAGATGGCTGTGGACAAGTCGGATGGATGCTCAAAGGACAATCACAGAGAGGTCGAACGGAAATATCACAAATTACGGGAATGGGAGGGCGACGGTCTCGAGTTACACCTCAGCTGGCCAGATTTCACAAATCGTCAATTCGGCAAAGATAAAAGATGGGGCCAGTGCGCGAAGCCAGAATTCGATTTTCAGCTCAAGATATACTTTTTTGCGACAAGATATCTCATTGAGCCGCTTCGTCAGCGCTGCTTATTTTGTCTGAGTATTGAGCTTTCCAGATTCAAATTGTCCCGTGACAATTCGAAAGATATTTTTGATATGCTGGAATTTCTTTACCTCTCTCCTGACGTTCGTGAGCCAACGTCCAAATCATGTATCCGAGATCTAATCGTTCATTATGTGGCTTGCAAGTTTACGATTTTGTCTGAAAGCGAGAGATATGCCGGCCTCTTAGACTCAAGCGCAGAGTTTACTAGAGATTTACTCATGGCGATGAAGAAATGGAGAAGTTCAAGGTGAATGCTCCTGTATCATTTGACATGAAACCTATGTCTAGAACAACTGTATTAGCGGCAGTTAGGTGTCACCAAGGGAAATTAGACGAAGTATCTGAGGTTATGTTCGCCTTCCCCATTGTTGATGGTGGTAACTCATGATACAAAGCTGATTCAGTCTGCTTGTGTACGAAGGTTTGTTGGAAATGTAAGGATGCTGGAAATTTGCTTGCTTTCTCACTACTGATATATGAACAAAACCTACTTACCGGAGTATCTTGTGCTTTGACTGGCGCTTTTCTCTAGCTGAGCATGTGCTATGCTTTCATATTGTTCCATGTACTTAGAAACCCACAAACATTATTCTCCCTCCCATAATATACATCTCAGTTTATGATTCGGCAATGGAAACTCCCTTCTTTGACGTATGACTAATCTACTAGGTCTGATAACATTCCTTGAGTGTAGGTTTAGGGTAGTCATTGAAATGAGCATTGATTAAGCGGGGTAGATTGCAGGGATTCTATTCTCCTTGAACCTTGTGCCCGGTGAGTCACTTTCTCAAGTGCAGACTCTCTCGAATAGTTGAGCACAATGGATGAGGATACATCAATTTCCACCGCAATACCACTAGACAATAGTGGCCGTGGCCCTCTCCAAGTTCCTGGTTTCCATGGTATCCCTATACATTATGAGCTCAAATCCGAGAAGCGATTTGCGCACGGGGAGCGCGAGTGGCGCCAGACGCCTGCAGTGACAGCGCGTGAAAAAGCTATGATAGACTTGATAAACAAGCTTACCGACAAGCCCGAATGGCATCTTGATGTTTTCAACCATGAAGTTGTCGACAAGTGGCGCGAGAGAGCCTTCAAGACAAGTCCGCTCATGAGTGATAAGGCTTGGAGCTGGTGTCTAGCAGAACTGCGTGATAAAGCTGTCTACTTCAGTGAAACACAACACGTTCGTGTTTTAGCGGATCTGGCGTTTGTAAATCTGATTCTCCAGACCTACAATCCCTTGCTGCTTCCATTAGATGTTCAGCTACGCCTCTACTCGAACATCATCGGAAAAACGAGAATTGGCAGCCTACAACAGACAATCCAATATTCAATCTTGTTGATCCATCATTATTCCCGTTGGTTTATGGAAGAAGTTTAGTTTTGGGACATGGCGGTCATGTTGATCCACAGGACATTTTTGGTTCTTACAAGGATGCCACCATCGCGCCGAAGCATTTTGATAGACGGATAGACTCAGAGCAAATCCAAAAAGAGATTGAAGAAGATCGATCATCAAGCATGGGAGTATACCCGCCTCAATCCGATTCTGAATTCTATCGTTGGAGCTCGAATTACCAGTGGCTCCCTTGTGATGTTGAGTTTTCCAAAGACAGCGGCACCGAAGTACGTCTTACTTCGTATATTAACAACCTGCACCCTGGTCATGAGTCATTATACCGCGACATCGAAAAAATTATTTCCAAATCGATCCCATTGTGGAACGATTGTTTAGTCAGAGGTCGGGGCGGTTTTGGTGATTGGCGATTTCAAGGACAGCTGGGGCCTATTCCACTGCGAATAATCACATGGGGTATTGAGTGGGAAAATGAACTTTCGGAATGGGGTCCGGCTTTCAATGTGCCTTCTGACTTTAAAAAAACAAAGTATAAGAAACTGACCGGGGAGCTTCAACGACTCAGCACCCTGAGCGAAAAAACCGATAAGGACGAAGAAAGACTACGCTGAGTTAAGAAAAGGCTCGAAAGTCTTCTTGATGTTGTGGGAAAGGAGGACACGGAGCTGCCTCCATTAGACTCAGACATGTGGCGGAAGGCCAGGGAGTACCTGGAGCTTCCGGAGGATAATGATGGATCGACCGTACCAGTTGCGGCGCCAGAAAATTGGACACAATACCCCTGGCTTCATATTATTCGAAAACTTCGTCGTCTGTTGCATTTCAAGCACCCCGAACCCGGAATAACCTTTTTCTATGAAGACTGGAAGACCGGCAAAAACAACAACAAAGCAATTATAGACATTGTCAGCGAGCGGCCAGAGTGGGATAGCAGCGACCCCGTTAGCAAGATAGTAGTCCCGGATTTCAAACTTTACAACATTAATCTCCAGGATACATTCCGCAAACAAGGCTTGCAAGTCATCGTCCAGATCGAGAGCGTCGAGCTTACATCAGACAATCCCATCTATTACCCTGGTAGCTGGCAGCTTCCAGGGCAGCTTAATGAACATATTGTAGCCATGACAGTGTTTCCATACGACGTTGAGAACATCGAAATCCCCCGGATTTCGTTCCGTGAAGAGACTCACATACACGATTGCTTCTACAGATATAATGAGGAACAACTTACACCAGGCGGAAAAGTACATTATAATGATCATATGCACAGACCACTGCACCGCTACGGCAAACATCCTTTAATGGAGGTTGATGCCCTTGCGCAAATCCTTGATATCCCACATCTCGACCTTTGCCGAGATCAATGGGGCCCTCGGGCTTTTCGGGAGAAGAGGTCCGTTACCACACCTCAAGGCCGCTTGATCACTTTCCCAAATGTTATAGAGCACCGTCTGGAGCAATTCAAACTGGTTAATCCTACTATCGCCGGACATTACCGTGCAGTCAAACTTTACCTGGTCGACCCGCACTACCGTATATGTTCGACGCGCAATGTGCCGCCACAGCAACATTATTGGTGGGCAAGCGAAATAACTGACCGTTTTTTCCGTAAGAACACTGCGTTGCCACAAGAAGTGGTTGATGAGATCCTAAAGGGAACCGAAAATTGGCCAATGGGCATGCAGGAAGCGAAAAAGCATCGGTTAGAGATGACGAAAGAGCACCGCTGGAATGATTTCGTGAGAATCGGAAGTATGCCTTGTTATACCTTTCTGTAAATGCTGCCTCGGTGCTACTTTAATATTTTGAATACAGAAATGTATTTAATGGATAAGTTTGTTTGAATGACCTGGTGGAACTGATCGAATGAGAGATGTTTGCAAATCATGTACAGGTTTCCTTTATAATCTAAAGAGCTATTGGACATACTTTTTTAATAATAAGAAGAAATCAAGATATAGACTTGCAGATCTGTACATACCTAAATATTTGCTCAACTATCATGGTAGGGCTATTTTCGCGCTCGCCCTATTCGATCAAACTTCCTTTGCGATTCAACGCTCTAAGTCAGATTCACTAATCGTTAAGCATAAGATACAAGCGGAGCCCTGCCTTGTTCTATATAAACGTATATATGGAAAATTTGAATCTAGAGTGGCTTTGCAGGATAGACAGTAGAAAGGATACCAATTATGCAAAGTGGTGCAAAAAAGAAATAAGGAAACCGATCGGTGTAATCGAAGGATTGAGTCGGAAAATGAAGGGGAAAAGACTTGACGCCGGACGAGACTAGGTGCCGCCTCAAAGTCTTTATCACCACGCAGCCCCCCTCCCGCTAACAGGCCCAGTAGTGCCATGGGTGCAGAGGATGGGTCGGAAACAATACTCTCGATTCCCAATCCCACGTTACCTATGGTGCTGATAGTATTGAATACGCCGTCTAGGGCTTCAAGTTCCGGTGCAAGGTCGTCCAGGAACGGGATGAAAGCGAACGCTATTCCAAGGATTTCGAGAATAAGCTGGATTTTTTTCTCTCTTGCTTCCTTCTCGCCAATACTTTTAACAGTAGCCATGGTGTCTACAGCCTGCTGGATCATAAAAATTGGCATGGAGAAGGTTTGAAGGAGATCATCAAAACTCCCATTCCATTGGCCAAGATTGACATCCAGCTGTCTCGCCAGAAGTTTGTTCTTCATCTGGCTAATTTGAGGTAGGGGCGCTAGTAATGACGTCCTTAGGATTTAACACGTCCATCTTCGATGCCTAAACAGCCTGTGGAATGTTCACATATCTATAGTCTGTGCCTTCGGAACACTCGTCAGGGAAGCAATGTCCGCCGCCTTGATGAGTAGGGCCGCCCGTGTCACCAAATGTTACCCAGGTTCGGTTAATGGCATAGTTGGTTTGTAGATCATTGTAAAACCCGTCAGCATCTATCAGGGTGTATGTGATGACGAAACTGTTAGCGCCCTCCAATTGCGTATACGTGAAGGGACATTGCTGTGTTGATGTTGCGCCGTAGCCCAAGTAATATAGTGATATATAGAGACGGAGTTCGAGTTCCACCCCATCGCCTTCGCCAATTGGTTCTGTTTGTAGCTCAACTTCATTTCATTTAGGAGTCTGGGTTCCGACATCCAATTGCTTATTTCGAACCGATTGTTCAATCATCCACTAGAATGGCCGAGAACTAATGCCTTGTGGTAATTGAGAATGACCGTTTTGTCTATCCAAGTTATAAAGAAGAGTGAAAGCGATTTTAATTCTGCCTACTTCCAAGATCAAATACTTGTAAGCCATGAGAAGCCGCGACGTTCTGTTATAGTGAGAGCTGTGCTCACTTTTTCCGGTCTTGTATAAAACGAACTACAAGTATCTGTCGATTTTGCCACAGCACCAGAAAGACTTAAACACGTCTGGTATCCGGTAATCCTATAATCCGTCTATGTTTATCGTTAAATTTATGCTTATTTTTTGCTATTGTTGCACAATATACTAGAACCCAGAGAAACAGACGTCCGAGCTTTTCCCTTGCGCTTCTTTTCCACACCTGGCATAATTTTCCTGTAACATGGCATTCCTCGTGGAAAGGGATGCTTATTCTCACGACTTAGGGCTTGTACTAATTAGCCCTACAATCTCCAATGGGGAAGTCGATGCGTCGCGTCAGATATAGGGTCTCTATGGGCAGTTGTATAACGGCGACGATGTCGCCCAGGTTGCTACCTTTCGGGGTTTATCAATCGCTGGACTTGTTCTTTCATTGATCTCGGCTCGTTCGACTTGATCTAGATATTGTTTAGTTAGATTGAAGTATTAATAGAATAATTGCGATCGTTGCAAGGAGTTAGGGCTAATTCCATGAAGCCCTAAAGGCTCGGGATTAAGTCCGATGGACCGATATATCCGACCATCCGTTACATTATGAACAGTGAGCACTCATCTTCATACCGACTTCATTGCGAGGCGAACACAATACGTAGCTATTGGCTACGTGGTACTTAACCAACATCAAGAAATCAATCTACAATGTATCTGCGGTACGAGATCGAGAAGCTTTATGGTTCCTAGGCCGGCCGCGAATCCACCACATCATGCATGGATTTTGCACAGGCCAGCAGTTATATCCATCGTCGTACCATTTGAAACCATTTGGTACCATTTATCTCCGTGAGAAACATGATTGTCCGGTATTCATTACTTGCCTATCGGATCTTCTGTCTACGGCTTTATTCTGAGTCCGTGATTCTCGTTATTTTTTTTGACTCGGCTTTATGTTCGGACTTCCGGCTTCCAAGGTTCTCTCACAACCGGGAGTCCACCACAGATGCAAGCACAAGTACATTCCTTCACAACTAGCTAGTAGTTATACTTTGTACATGACTGTGTAGATTGCAAAGTGGATTTATAGTGTTTAATACTATATCAATACGTATGCTCAATGTTGAGCGGATTCTGAATGCCGTTCGCAAATAGGTTTAGCTCATCCTAAATTTCCAACATTCCGAAATCCGGCGCTATGACCTCTCTTCATCTGATAACTATAAAGAAGCCCTGCGCAGGAGACTTGGACTGTGTATATTTTGATTCATCTGTATTCAAGACAAGCACATCTTTAAACCATATAGAACACAAGCAAGCGCAATGAGCAAAGTCCTCACCATCCTCGGCGCCACTGGCAACCAAGGCAGCTCAGTCGCCAACTACGTTGTAGCAGACCCTGTCCTGAGCAAGGAATATTCCGTTCGTGCAGTCACACGAGACACTCAAAAGCCAGCAGCTAAGGCATTAGCAGCCAAGGGCATCGAAGTTGTCCAGGGTGACCTCGACGATATTGACTCCATCAAAGCCGCATTCAAGGGTGCCCATACCGTCTTCGCGGTCACCGTCACCATATATGATGAGCAATTGAAAGCACGCGAAGTCCGACAGGGAAAAGCTCTGGCTGATGCTGCTGTTGAAGCCGGTGTTAAGTATCTTGAGCAATTGAAAGCACGCGAAGTCCGACAGGGAAAAGCTCTGGCTGATGCTGCTGTTGAAGCCGGTGTTAAGTATCTGATATGGAGTACACTGTCCTCACCCACTCTAGAGTCTAAAGGCAAGTACTCCAAAGTCGAATCTTTCGACTCCAAATACGAGGTGGAAGAATACATCCGCAGCCTCCCTATTAAGAGTGCCTTCTTCGCGCCATCCTCCTTCATGCAGAACTACTCGGGCATGATGGGACCCCATCCCGTCGGCGACGGCACATTTGCGATCTCAAACATCATTCGACCAGATACCAAATTCCCGCACATTGACATCGAAGGCGACACGGGTAAATACATCGGCGCAGTCCTAGCCGAACCTGACAAATTCGAAGGAAAAGTTTTGTCCGCAGCAACCGACTTTTGGAGTATGGAGGAGGCCGCACAGATTTTGACTCGTCTCACTGGCAAGACTGTCAAGTACAATCAGATTCCGGTTGATGTGTACAAGGGGTTTCTTCCACCGCATGGAGCGGAGTGTATCGTTGAGATGATGTTGTACGGTGAAGATACGGGGTATTACGGAAGTGGTAGCAAGGAGAAGGTGGCCTGGACAGCGAGTGTCGCTCGTGGCAAGCTTACGACGTTGGAGGAGTTTCTTGCAAAGAATGTGCCAAAGTCTTTGGCTTAAATTTAAATACTTTTTGACAAGCATGAGAATATAGTACGTTGACTAAATACAAGATTCGATTGATTTCTTGCCATAGTTATGCTTTACTTGTAATGTTGTTTGTAGACCATGGGACATCTGATAAGTTGGATTGTAGTGATTTGACCGTTTGTTTATCTCCTCTTTTCTCTATTGTCCCTTTCTTCTCGTCACTTCTTAAGCAATCCTCTGGTTAACAACTGATACCATCATCTGTTGTACTTCCCCTTTAAGCTCTGGTAGCATAAATCATTTGTGAAAGAGTACCTTGGTCATTTCACATAAATTTAAGCTATGGATGGGATTCACGACCTTAGGTTGAGACAAGACCAGCTACGCGAGCTGTCACACCAAAGCTTTCTTTCAACTTTGGACAAAGCCACATCTGACGATGACCAGATGAGATTGATTAATCCCCTATAAATTTAGGCAGGGTAAAGTGCTTTTCTAATCTCCACTAATATTTTTGCATTTTTCTAACCGACATTAAGCAGATATCTTGTTTGTTGCGCGTCCCCCTCATCCAATTTTGCGCCTCATCAAAACAAAACACGCCACACTCCTCAGGAAATACTTGAAATACAGGTCGCGACAGTACCAACCCGCCTTAAAACAGTCTGTCTTAAGCTATGCCACCATGGCTCCTCCACTCCTCCTTTTACTAGAGTCCATCCTCATCGACTGTCGTGATGAGCACGACTCCAGAGAGGTTATCACCATGGCACAATCCATGGGCCTCTTCCTCACCATGGCTGAAGGCATGGGTCTCTACGTGTTTGGAGCAGTTGACGACGACTTTCTATTGTCGTTTTATCCTGCAGATCGTCCACTTACCAATTACTTCATCACACAAATCATCTACCCAGAGGGCAGTGACGAGAACAACAGGATGAAAACGAGTCATGTTACGTCAACCCAACCGTCGAGATGGACACCAACAACATGGGACTGTACGGCGAAAATGATCATTCACAAACTCGACCAGATGGGTGTTGACTGGGCGTCCGTTGAATGCTTCCAGAGCGAGGGCGAAAGGGCAGGGGTCAGGTGCACTGAAGTTACGGCTGTTATCACGTTGTACACTCTACCAATGATTAACTGGGCATTTCTGAGATTGATTTACGAAATACATGCCATGACGGAAGCTCGTGTTGAGATACACTTGGGGAAGATAGTGCGACATGATGGTGTGGTGGTTGATACTTTCACCGATCAGACCTTCTTACCACCGGGAAGTAACGTTTCGTTCCACTATGTGGTTGGCGAGTTCTCTGGAGGGACAGTTGGGGGTGTCATTGAGCTGGCTGATGGCAATGGTACATGTCAGAAGCTATGTGCGTTGACTTGCCGCTCTTATTTGCCCTTTGCTTTGCCTATGCCGGATGCTGCTGTTGGATTAGGTATGTTATGTGCAGAAATTGACAACTTGGGAACAGACACTGATTAGAAATGACTTGTAGATTCAAGCCGTACACCTTTACAGCAATATGGAACTATTACTTGCTCATATCCAAACAATCATACCTGGTTTCAACAAGTCCGTGAAGCCTCCAGAGAATTGAAATGGATTCGGAGTGAGATTGAGCAGATCAAAAGAGACTGGAAACCTGATTGTGAACCGCACATCATGGCCGAACAACGTGCCTACCTACAGTCCAAGAAAGAAGAAGGACGCAAGAGGAAGCAGCTTATATCGGATGATAGCCTCAGTATTGGCACTGTCTGCGCATTCTCAGGTACACGCATATCTCAAAATCATCATCTAGACTGGGCACTTGTGGATGTGGAGGGAGCCCGGAATCGTTTCGATAGCGTAAATACGGTACGCGAGTCGATGTCATTCAACCAGATCAAAATGCCATCCACCAGCACAGAAACCCTCAAACCCGGATGGGCGGTATACAAAGCTAAATATCCTGATCTCACGGGAGGCCATGTTAGCTATACAAAGAGCTATGTGCGTTACAAGGATGAGGACAATAGCAAAGTCAAAGTAGCAGCGGAATGGGCAGTGATTCCAGCGCGAACTCGCAAACAATTCTGCGAGCCGAAGGATTGTGGTGTTTGGGTTGTGGACCGTGTTGACAATACGGTTGTTGGAGTGATATATGCTACGAACACTGCAACTGGCGTGGCTTATGTTACTCCAATCCAGGAGATATTTGATGACATTGAGAGGGATACCGGGTTAACTGTTCGTTTGCCCAAGGGACTTGGGGTGCTAACGGGGAGTATGTAGGTTCTTTGAGAATATCACATTGATGATGTATGTATGATTTATTAAGGCTTTCAGGAGAATTTTGATGTCCTACAATCTTGAGTAGTAAAATCCGGACTATGATGTTAGTTGTCTTTCTAGTGAGATCAGGCCATCAATGAGAATGTCAAAAGAGGGTGAATAACAGTGTTAACAAGGACAAACTAGTGATGTTTGAAATTTCCTGAAAGGGCACTGATTGGGAAATGTGAGCTCCTTCATACGTCAGGGCTGGAGGCACAATAAATACAGAAGGAAAGAGCTTACGATGACTCTTACGCAATAAGAAGATGTCTAAAATAGGAAGGTAGTGATATAACGCTTTTACATCAGTTAAAGGGCATCTTCAATTTTCAAATGTTTCAAAATTTCTCTCATTCTGATAGAACCCACTACTTAACCTACTAACCCCAAAACAACTCCAATTTGGTACCAATTTCCATCACTCTCCGTTTTCTTGTCCATCACAGTATTCGATCAAGATTTATGATACAGTTGGCTTGTGGTTGTCCTCAATCAGGCACGATGATAGTTGACGGCAGTGAATCCGCGAGCCTTCTTCGCCTTTGATGGCTTGTACTCTTCGTCGTCGTCCGCCTTGCGCTTCTTATTACAAGGCTGCTCGTAGTGGTTGGCCACGGCGGCATCGTCATCGTCATCTTCTTCCGCTTCTTCAACTTTGTAAGAACCGCTCACTTCGTACTCGGACAGGTGGTTGATGCTGTGATAACGATTGTAATGGTACTTGTTGTCATCGTCGTCATCGTCGTCTTTATCATCTTCGTCCGCTTCATCATCTTCCTCATCTTCATCTCCTTCCTCAGAAGATTCCTCTTCCTCGTCCGAAGGCTCGCCAGCATGGTGGTGAGCAGTCGCGTTGCCAGCGATAATATGCTCTCCATCACAGTGAATTCGACAAGCTTCTTCAAACTCCCCAAGATCCAGACCCTTATCATACAGAGCCTGGCATGGCAACACGTAACGACGGCTGCAGGAGCTGGTCTTGTGGAACCAGTAGCAGTTCGCGCAGTTGCCGTTGCTGATGTACCCCTGCTCGTCCCATGCAATGACACATTTCTGGAAAGGGCCTTTGCCCGAAGCACATCGACTACAGGGAGCCAGGTCAGCAGCGGCGCCGTGGGTGTAGATCTTGGCGGCCTTGCGTCGGTAGCTGGTGTTCAGTTCTTGGGCATGGGGAGCAATCCATTCCAGATCACGGACAGGGTTAGTCAGATTTCCACCGCAGTGGGACAGATCGATGTCTGCAATCGATGTCACTAGGCCTGGTCGAGCTTGGGTCTTGCGACGGCGTCCGGAGGTCTTGGCCTTGGCCATGGTGAAGTCGTTCGAAGGGTGGTTTTCTCTAGACAACAAGGGCGAATGTTATCGAACGCGTGTGACACCGATATCTGATGTTTCCATCTCACACGAGATAGGATATGAGATGGATACAGCTTGGAGGTGATACATACCTGAGTGGTTTGATGTTGATGGTAGTGATGGAAACGGCCAAGGTTCACAACTCAAAATATGATTTTGGAGATTTTGTGAAGCTTGGAGGAGGAAAAGAGAAAAGAGCATGGCAGAATCCTTTTATACCCATACCAGGCAGAGCACGTGAAGACGGACTTTTCCATCAAACTTCCACCTGGGCGCAGGTGCAGGGCGCAGGCTACTTACGTCACTTATTTTGTGAAAGCAAACAGGAAAATCCCAGAACATTCACCGCGGACACACTGCCTTCCATATTTAGTTGTTCGAAAGCTAGTTTGTGTGTTCCTTGACATTCGAGGGACAAAGATATTAGTCTGGAACGCTCTAGGGATTTCTAAATTGTTGATCGATGTCTATATATGCTTCGGTTAGAATCTGGCTATCAAGAACAGAAGCCCTCCACGTAATCATATCAATACTAGTTGAATATAACGCGTTTGGTCATGGGAAGTCCTCCTGATTGTGAGCGAACTGATTGGAGGGCAACACGTCCCTGTATATTGCGTGTAGATCTTCGGAAAATCACCTGGTTAGACTATGCTACTCCGAAGTCTGCTTAATTTCGTCTCACTGACTGACAATGCATGAATATGTAGTTACAAATATAGGACGAGGAGCCCTCTGACATACTATTTCATCTCATCATTTATGGTGGGGAGCACTCGCCATGTCTAGATTGAAGTCATTCATATCAACTTGGAGCAATTCTTGTTGGATATTTGGCGTGTCCGCATACTTAATATGTGTGTCTACTTTCAGCAATAGAGATCAAAGAATGATTTATCCAAGATAGGCTGAGGAACATAGATATGGCTCTTGAGTGCTCTAGAGAGTTCTATGTTGTTGATCAAGATTTTCAAGTTTTCCGGAGGAGAATCTGACTATTCAGACCAGATGGCCGCCACACAGCCATATCGATACTTGACTATAATTCTCAACACCCTGATCATGATGGAGTGTTGTGTTGGAGAGCAGCTCGTCCCATATTAGGATGTATCTAAAAATATAGGGGTGAGGAGAATTTTCGCGAGTTATCCATAGATGGAGACCTGTTTCAACGCTAGACAGGCATCGTTGTTGGCAACTACTTCCAACCCTAGGGTCACCTGTCCGTGTGATCATGATGGATACACAGCTAGACTACCTATCCTCAACCAAAATAGAGCATTGACTATTCACGTCAACTGGTAGTCTCTTGTTCCGATTATTCTCAGCCTTATCATTCAATAATACAATCACTGTGCTAATCTAGCTGTCAAGCTCTTGATCGATACACCGCGAGGAAGTCCTTAGAAGGCCTCACAGACAGTGTCTTTGACTTGAGGAACGTGCTTGCTTTAAGTATGTGCTAAATTACGTGACTGGGGTGAGCTACTTTGAATGACTCAGTTGTAAAAACATATAGCAAGTTTAAAAATAAAAAATATATATTTGTGATGAGAAAAAAAGAGCTCTATTTACTTAATATATAAATTTTATAAAGAAACTGCTTACATAAGCTATAAGCAATACTGATATTTTGTATTATAGAATAAATAAAATTAAAATATTAAAATCTGTGAGAGTGGCCAAGCTCGCTGTATTCACCTATCTAGGCTACATACATGGAGGTGCGCGTACACGAGAATATTCAGTATGAGAGGGGAAAGGAAGAAGAGAAGAGCCTTCCACCTTGCTACAGAGATTCTATGCTCCTTTGTGCGCGGCGCTTCACCGAATCGAGCACCGCTTTGTTGACTGCCCTGATTCAGTACTGCCACGTGCTGCGGCTCTAGGACGGAGTGGCGCGCTCAGCCCTGTCACAAATCTATTTTATAATTATTAAGAGATTAGGAAGAGTTTTTCTATTATTAGGGCTGCTTCATAGGCAGTACCCAATTAGGAAAGACTAGCACACAAAGGAGAGCATATATATATGCTCTTTGCTAGGCAAATATCTTTTTCTTCTTCTCTTTCTCTCCTCATGCTTGATATTGCCTGTAGACCTAGTGCACCTAGTTAGCAAGATAGCGTCAATATCAGGTTTTGACCACTGTCACATAAAAGTACTTTTAAATGTTATTATATTTATTGTTATAATATGAATAGGATGAATAGGGAGTTATATATACATCATGGAAATGCCTATAGAGACGAGTACAATGGGCAAGAACAGCGATGAGTTTCATAGACACGACCTTGGCATTGGAAGCCATATCAATGACGTGGGGTGTCCAAGGTGGAACGAGAAGACGAAGATACCAGAAAGTTTGTCCTCGTGAAATAGTTCCACACTCGCACGCACATCCATTGGCGCTTTGAACAGTTACCCTCTTATAAGATTGTCTGCACCAGATGAAGACATATCAACGATTAGACATACATGACGAGGGATATGTTCTGTTTTCTCTCTTCGTGCTATGTCTTATTATTAGATGTTCCAACTCAGAGATCAAACGGGATATTGCCATTTCTAGAAAGTCACAGATACATGGGTACCAAGTCAGCCGACCTGTGCTAGGGTCACAATAAACATCTTCTGTCTCATAGCTCTGTTCATATAATAGTCTCTGGTTCTCTCTTTGGTAGCCCTTGGACCTAGCGGTCATACAAAGAAAGCCAGTTGAAGACCCAGTCTATTCCCGAATCGCTTCGTCCTCAAGAATAACCCTAGTCGACTCAGAGTCAAGGATCTCTTTGATCAATTGAATCCGGGCATCTGATGAAGCCAAGAAAAAAAATATTTGTGTGGGTGGGGTTTCCTTTAGGTGATCTTCCAAGACAGTTGTGAGGGCCTGAGAATACGGTACCTAGTGTTCAGGAGGGTTAGCTGTGCCTCATGTTTTCTACTGTCTGGGGTTTTAAGATACCTGACATCCAGTCTTAGAATCCTTTTTAGTCACAATCCCCAAGAAATAATTAGCCTCCCCCGTCGTAATATGTTTATGTGCTGTAGACAGTCTGTGATACAACGAAACGTGCGTTGGACCAGTCTGGGTCAAGTTGTAGGCGGCGTCCAATGCCCCGAGAAGCTCAGAAACGCTTCGATACAGAGTTTTCCAAGTCGAAGCAGGAAATTCGTTTGCAACAGCAGGAGAGTGAAATTGATTGAAAAACGCCTCGTACCACTGGCGGTGCTTATTATCCCGTTCGACGCCCCTTGTCAACTGATCGTAGTACTCTTCGGCCTGCTTCTGCTGTAATTCCTTCCTTTTCTCTTCCAGGTACTTGCGGGCATACTCGTCCCGCTGTACTTGCTCCCAGTGGAGTCTTCTTTGGCGTGCTTCTTCAACCCATTTATCCCATTGTTCATCACTAATTACCTCAATCTTCCTACCTGGTCTGCGTATCTCATTAGATAGCTCGTCGGCTCTCTTTTGTGCGATCTCACTGGGGGTAGCTCCAACCCCATCCCAACCAGAAAGGTGTGCCATTTGGTACCGAACTTGTACAGTCAATTCGAACACCAAACACTTCCAGGCTAGTCTTTCACGAGGCCGAAAACTCAGTGTTAAAATTGTCAATATGCTGGGGACGGCAAGGTTTGACAAAGAGATAATGGTAGATAAAGTGAACGACACAATTACCAAATACTTCTAAGAGGCAATTTCGATGCCTTTATAGGTTTCTAAGGTGAATATCAAAGTGATAGAGATGATGGGTCGTGGGATGGACAAGTTGGCAGATTCGTCTCATGCATCATGTTCATCCGCCCCACGCAATCCCCAAAGTACTAAACTGCACGTCAAACCATGATCCATATTAAAACTGGTCAATAGATCTAAGGGTACGCCAGGATTCTAGAATCTAATACTTGTCAATCACTAGCGGTCAACAGTTCCGTTGGCAGGTCTCCATTCAAGTCAATTAGTTTGTAGTACTCATATGCGAGGTTTTCCCTTACTTGAGGTAGTGCTATGTGGCAAATACTGGAAAAGACCTCTCACCTGCATGCCTGGCTGAGTTGGTCTTGGACACATCATGCATATATAGGGCGTACCATGGTTGAAGGCGGTGATTTCCCTAGTACGTTTTTATCTGTAACTAATATACGGTCATGTAATGGTTATTATAATACCTTAAGAAGAGATCGCCTGCTCTAAAAGGTAAAGCCTCACCACTCTTAAGAGAAGTTAAGAAAAAATCTATAGTAAGTCGCTAGAAGAATACAGCCCTAGTTATAAGATCCTTGTACGACCTCGGACTAAATTAGGCAAAGTTATTTTTAGTACTTATAATGATGGCCAGTGAGGACCCAGGGGGAGATTTTATCTAATAATATTTTCTTAACTATGCGGTGCAGCGGCCACGGCCTCCCTTACTATCTAGCTGCACATTATTTTTTCCTTAAGCATCCAGAGGAACACAAGAAGCTGCGACCCTAAATACATCACCCTTCTCCTCCACGCTGGAGATGACATTTTTTCATCGCCAACGGATACTTCATTCTGCGGGCAGCGCATCAGCAAGCATTGCACATCAGAGCCATGTCCACAACTACGCGTAGCTATGGCATGTGACCAGCGAACCACCTTCATGTGTGCCAAACTCTGTCCAATCACACTACTCGCATCAGTAGGGTTTTATGATATACCAGCAGTACTGCCGTATTCGAAGTCCACCGCCATTAAGCCCATGGGGGGTGACGGTACTACGCAGAGTTTGATACAGCATCTCGAAAGCCGTCCAACACATACATATGTCCAATACGGAATGATCTGCTGGGCCAGACACTGGACTAGACGCTGCATTATGCAAGGACGAATGATTTCGTAGGAAAAGAGTCTCGTGTCATTCTCTATATAGCAATTTTGGCCATCCTATCACAAAGCATGCATATGATACATGTCCAAAAGTATGGGTTTAAGACATTGAATAAGACCGCGCGGAAGCTGCTAGCATAATTTCAGGAGTACCAAGTTCTACACCTTCCCTCCAATCATGTCTAGAGATGTGGCCGATAATTTTAAGGATACGTCGCCAGCACTAAGTGCTCTGGGTAGGAAATCTTTGAAGATAACAGATTCGTTAATCTTATGGCCCATTCATAGATGTCGAGTAACCTGCCCGCTCATTCCATAGATCTTCTACATTTAAAAGCATATATCTGAACTTCAACAATACATAATAGCTAGGCCTGGTGCATTGAATGTAATATCACAGTACTTGAAATTATCTATCCCCCAGAAAGGATTGTCAAATCAACTTCGTCAAGAAAAGCGGTGTCGTTTGTTCGGTGAAGGCGTACGCACAAGGTGCATATGATATACATATACACAACATATACGAGCTCACGCATGCATCATTACTTACTTCGGTAACTTGTAGCATTCCGTGGGGAAAAAAACCCCATAGTATTAGGCCCTGCGGCACTCCGACAAGCTATTTAAGATGACCCCGAACCACTTTTGAATCTCTGATATTCTAATAACCATACTTAGACCGTATTCTACACACAGTTCAAACTTATCCATATACATACAATGCCTTTCAAACCTGGAAAGCTTCCACCAGATGTCCTCACATCCGTCAAAAATAAGCTCACCCCAGAGCAGATTAACAATGCCAAGATCGCCAGAAAGGCTATTGAAGAACTTTTCAAAGAGACTCCCGAGGTTAGAGAATCCCTTGTGACTTATGTTCAAGCTAGTCGACTTGCTACTGAAGCCGGTATTTAGGATGTCTATTACTCGTCGCGCATGATCCAGGGTTTCCTTGGTATCTACGTATTAGCGGTAAGCAAGCATCATCCCACTCAAAGCATCAAAGGGTACATACTGACGCAATGTCTCTCGTTAGGACCGAAACCTGGACGGTAAGTGGGCTAAGCACAGGCCCATTAAAAGACTGTTCAGCTGACCGTCAAATGTTTTTATAGGGCAGGTTGAACTGCACGAACTAATTAGATTCCTTGACGAGTTGAAGCTGGAGGAGAATGTTAAGGAGTTCATGAAGGAGTTTTTCAAGTATGCGGATGTTTCCGAGGACAAAAAGCTGAGTCTATCCGGTGCGCAGGCATATACCGTTCATGTACTTGTGAATCATTTGAGCTAACTGTATTATCGTCTATAGAGTGGTTTATTCTCGGATTCCTGAGCCTCAACAGCAACAATGACTACCCATTTGCTGAGAGGCTCGTGGACAGCTGAGTTGAGGGGATTTTTATGTCCACTACTTACTATGTGGTGTACATCCGTACTTTTCAGTTTCTCTATGTGAATGACTTAAGTCCGAGGGTTCTATCAGCCGTAGCGATCACAATGACCTTTCAATTGATAATATCAATTTATACGAACGAGCTGCCAGATCTTTTTACTTCCTATACTTGTAAATCATTTGGAGAGAACGTCTCCATGAATGCAAGCCGTGCCTTTGCTGAATGCCAAGAAGGACTCTTACAAAGAGAAAAAGAAAAAGAAAAACTTGTTATCGGATAAAGCCAAAGCTTGGTGTCTCATTCGGTGAGTTCGGACCCGGTTTAGGAAGTATTGGATCTCTTAGGGTAGTTAACATAATCGGTAAGCCACTCGTCTCCGGCTGTTGGGCGTCCCGTGGCTCGTCATCCTTCTTCGGTGCATTAACCCCTATGCCCCTCAACTGACCCTGGGTCTTGTTACTGGGCGTTTTAAAAAAAATCCCTTAGAGTGCTTTTTCGAGGATTGCCGTGTTGATATCCATCCACGTCAAAAAAAATTTCTGGATCCGCGCTAGTGCGCAATGCCATATGGATGAAGAAGTGAACATTTATCCCCTCCCTGGAAAGAGTGTTCGAAGCACCATCCATGAGTGTCATCGCCTCCATCCTTAGAGCGCCGCCCATTTGATCATACTTCCTGTTTTTCGTTTGAACTATGATACATGTCATCTCCTTCGTCTTTGGCAGGAGGAAAGGTAGAACCAGATCGTAGTCAGACGTGCCTGGAAATGAAATCAAGGCGACGCCATGGGCCCACGCTCTTTCTAGGACATCGACACTCATTTCCCCTTGCAGACGATTAGATGACTGAAAAACATGTATCCATCGTCCCAGATATTCTTCGCATTCTCGGACCAGGATTCTTTGAGCAATTTCTGACTTGCACCTTGTCAAATGCGAATAACAATATCAGGGATGCTGCGATTCGACCAAGATCCCCGAAGTCGATGGTCCGAAGGCTGCATTCGTGATGTAAATTCTGGAGTATGCACCGGTGGCCCCAGAAAATACAATGTCGTTTTCTTCCTCGCATTGCGTTTGCGTTTGAGGGGTACCCTCTGCCACAATCAATTTCTGTCGAATTGCTTGGTTTTTGCAAGACATGGATGATGAAGAGTGTATCATCTACATGATCTACTATGGTAAGATATAGCTAGTAACTGTGATCACGTAACGTGTAGCGAGGTTATTAGAACCGAGCATAAGATATACTGTGATGACAATGGGAGTCTCGTCTTCGTCATCTGTACAACAAATCAGTAAGTTTCCCGCATACTCTGAAATGCGGTTCAGAATATGCGTACCATTGTCACGACGACATTTCTTCATAGGCGTAACGGGAGCTCCAAACTTGCGCTTACGGTCGCTGGATGGTTCAGCAGGGAGAAGGGGGGGGAGGCTACACAGTCAGTGGCTTTTCGAAAACGTTTGAAAACATGGAGAAGGCTACTCACAAGGCGGTGAAATTGTGTCCCGAACTTGGCCACAAACGCGGGATCAGCTGCTGCAATTCGTTCACATGCAGTGGCATAGTGCTCAAGAATGCCGTTGGCGATAACACAACCTGGTTCATTCACGTATATGGCATCACGCCAGCCACCGCTCAAAACCCAGTTCTTCAGAGCGCTAGAAAACAATCACGACGCACAAGCAGATTCATGATCGAATCGTTGGTTTGGGTCTTCTTCTGGGAAGTCTGCGTAACGCCGTCGATGGCGCTATTGCTACCGAATAGCCGGAACATTTTGACAGGAGCAGTCTGGTTGCCACGATGGCATCAGGCATATGACTGGCGTTCCGTGTTGCGATTCCACCAGCTCTCGGTATGGATCATAATGGAGGCACTTTGGAGGTTCAGTCCAACACTTCCGCATCCGCTGGTGATGAGTAACATCAGCGGGCTTGCTTGCAAATGCCAGTTGCACTTCTGTCTTTTGGGAACTGCTCATATTGCCATCATAGCGAAGAGCATTGATCTTGAACTCCTGCTTCATCATGTGGCGGAGGATATCAAGGAAGCGGAGATAAGAGCTAAAGACAACTATCTTCTCGTCGGGAAAGTTCCGTCTTGCATGCCGCAAGACCTTGCAGAAAGCTTGCACTTGAGAAGATTCCTTGAGTTCGGACATCTTCATGCCAGCAAGTGCACCAAACCAATCACTACGTGATTTGACTGTCTTCCGTGAATACATATCCACCAGTCGAACGACCAAGCCATCCGGCATCATCATCATCAATCTCAATAGCATTGATGACTTTTTCATGAATGTCATCGGCCCGCTTTTCCAAGATGGCGTGAGCAGCATAAAGCTGCGCTTTGGCCGCAAGAGTCATGACCTGACTTGCACTGTCACTAGACTGAGCTCCCTTTTCTTCCGACGCCGACCGTGCCCTCTCGTATTTTCGGTGGCATCTTAAAACCAAGGAGAATGAACAGTTGCAATTCCATTGGCGTTGGTCTCATATGTTGGACCCGAGATAATGGTTTTTGATGTACGCATGTTGTATGCATCTAGTAAGGTCTCTTTGTCGTTCATAGTCTGGAAAGGTAGTAGACAAGTGATAGACCAATGCCCCAAAACCGAGGCACCTTTAGAGGGAGGATAATTGTGTGGTTGATATAGACATAGTTTGGTCGAAGGTTTCCGCAGATAATTTGCCATGATGAAGGGGTCCAACAACCCTGTGGTCGTCGCTTCGAAAGTCGCTTCTGGGACCGTACGATGGCTCCTCAAACTTGGTGACCGTTTCGTCGGCATACCTCTTTGCCTTCTTCCTAGGCAGCTGTTCTTCTCCCGGTATTCACAGGAACAGTTTCCAAACACGCAATCTTGTAGAGTTTGACGAAACGCGTTGTAGGCCGCCAGCAATGACTTGCATCTCATAGAAGTCAATCATCGAAATGTGAGGTTGTGGCATCGGCAAAGTTCGACTTGCCGCATATTTGCAGCAACGTAACATTCGAATTTGGTTATCATTGCCGCTCTGTCTTTTGTCCATATCGATATCGGTTGGAGCCGAAGTCGCTGGAGATCCAGTTTGAGACTGACTTAGATCAAGCGGTTACCGTTGGGTTTTGCAAGTGTCCTGGTGATATCCGAGTTGAGGAAGGATGTTCGGAGACTGTTAAATTGTTAGCACGTCATAATCTTGCAGCGTATCGATGATGTACTCACGTTAATTCCATGCCAGAGACGACAAAATAATGTATACTTCAAAGAGTATGATATACTAAAGCCCTCGCATAACTCAAAAGTATGCATGCCATGTAGGTACTAGAAAGTGGAGGTGATATACCACTGCCAGGTGGCTACGAAGCCAACAGACAAGTGAAGAAAAATATTTTGAAGGAAGAAATGAGGCAGGCCACCAGAAAGCTTTTTATATCCCCTCTCGCCAGCCCACAATGTCTCAACGAGCCAATCATTGAGTGTATACAGTCAAACAAAAAAGTCTTTTGGCCGGGATGACCTGACTGTAGGGCAATGAGCCAACGCCCGATCAATTGTTTTATTTGTATCATCCTACTGGAAGCAGGACAAACAATGGCATTGTCATCGGTTACCTAGGTAGGTATCCGGATTTGGTGCCGCGCTGGGCGCTGGGTGCAGGTACGGTGGTGATATTCTACGTATCCCGATATGAAGCTTCTGCGGACCATCTGTATGTATCGGTAATCAAGATATAACTACGAGACAGATATCAACTCCAGTCACCACAAGGTAATTATGTATTCATCTAATAGAATCTGACAAAGAATCCGGAATCCATCAATTCCTAGCACTCAGCTCCACAGCATTCCACCTCTCCAACCTCTCATCATCCCACAGCACATACCCCCATTTCCACTCCCTCCTATTCATAGTCGGATACGAACTATAATGCCCGATTCCATTTCTCAACCACGAATCCGGATGAATCTGTCCCTCCGAGCCCGCCCAATGCCTAATCCAGCATTTATTAGGTTTCTCCAATGCATGCACCGTTGTCAGGAAAGCGGCAAGATCGGCACGCTCGTATTTATCGGCTGGTGACACCAAAGGGAGCTTCTGTTCGTCGTTGAGGCCGGTGACTTCCCAGAGTTTTGTTGTGAAGACGCTGCGTAGGTTGTTGGAGATGGCGATGTGGCGGTCTTCGTAGGGTTGCTGCAGGATTTTGTAGAGGAAGTAGGGGCCTATTTCGATCATGGAGTAGCGGAAGGTTATTGCTAGTGACCATGGGTCTCCTGTATCATATCAGCGACTTATCTAATTCAGTAATGTTGATGGGGGTAACATACCGCGTAGCTCATAAATCATATGAATCGGCGTTCCCAATGGCAACGTCCCAGTAGGCGCATCATCCAGGATCTCTGACGAAGGCGCAGCATCATTATCCGTCGCAGAATTACCAGGTCTGTATCCATTGATAAGCGCAGTCGTAATCTCCTGAAACACCTGGATGTATTTCGACATGAAATAATCCAAAAGTGATCCCACTTCCTCAATCTCCCAAGGCGGCATTGTGCCCCATATCAACCTCCATGCCTGGTCCAGCGTAAACGTCCGGTCCGTCCACTCATTCTCAGATGGCCTTTCTAATCCCGCCGAAAAAGGAGATGGGAACGAAGAAGGGGAAGAAGAAGAAGAAAAATGACGTCCATACTCCGGCTGCCCGAAAATATGGCACCATGTCTGAAGCCTATAAAAAGCGCGAAAGAATCTCGCTCGCTCCGTATGCGAGAGTATAATTGGAGATTCCCATTTGCGTGATTTATGATCCCACCACGACGGCGCTGGGAGGGTAGCCGCATAATCCTCCATAAAGTAAATAGCCGATTCATGCATTTTCATCATCTTCATAATCTCGTCGGTTGTGAAAGAGTCCGCTCTGAATTTGGTTTTGCTTTCTTTTGCCCCCCTACGCCGACAGTCTAGTAAAGCGATAATCTTGTCGCGATTACGGGTGTCTTCTGCGATGACGCTCTCGGAGCGCATTGCGACGGCGGCCTCGGTGATGTCGACTTCGTCATTGTGTTGGCGACGGAGAAGATCATACAGGACTTGGGAATGGAATTGGGTGTATGTTTGGAAGTATTTGGTTGATGCGCGGGTGAGGGCTTGGATGGATTGGAGGTTGGGCAGTTGTTGGAGGATGCACAGTTTTAGTTCGACTGGGAGGCCGTTTAGGGTGTTCATTGCCTGGATGGTCCATATGTTAGTCATGATTGATTATGGATGGGGGGCGCACTCTACCATTGCGTAGTACAAGGTTATATCAGTGCTTGAATGCGTCGATCTTCACATTGAGCTGGTGATGGTTATCTGTATGCCTCTGCTACCGGCTCTCAGATAGCAGATAGCCCTAACTTTCCGAATCGGGTGATTGATCGGGTCAAGTCATGCCGTAATCCTGATCCTCAATTGATTAGAGAGAAAATAAATCCAATAAGTGTGTTGTAGTATTTCAATCGCAGAAACGTTTGAAGAAATAAAAAAGATAAGAGTGCGGGGAAGGTATAACAAAATCCGAGTCTCTTAAAAGCTGCGGACAACGGACCAAGGCACCAAGGCAGCAACTTTAGCATATGAATTATCCCGGGTTTTGGCCCTTTCAGCCTCTCACTCACTCTTTGACTGACCATGTATATTTTCTTTGATTCTGTGTACAAGTACAAGGATAAGGTTTTTAGGAGAGTAAATTTCATCCATGGTCCGACTATACAGTCAGATGGCATATTTAGGTAGTTAGATCAGCCCTGTCGATAACAAGCTAGAATAGATTCAATAGCACCTCGTTGAATCCTGATGAATAGTAAGAGAGTATCAGCCGTCTTGAATGACAGCAAACGAAACTGCAGTTTACATATGTACTGTTGAGAAACTCCGACTCCGAGACGCCCATAGACTATACAGTCTTAGCCGGCAGCGATATAAACGCCGGATATGCAGTAGTCGCAGATCAAATATGTCATGTCTATTCATATAATTTGATTTGAACTATTTACCTGACAGCTGAGTTTTTATGAAGCTCAAAGAAACCTATCATCACCCATGAAAACTGGAAACCTAATCACGCCAGACTAAAAGCCTCAGAATACGCCTCCGCCACCTCCTCCGGCAACGGTCCATCGTCCACAATATCCATATTCTGCTGCAGCTGCTCAACCTTCGACGCACCCAGAACAATAGCATCACCGTACTTGGCGTCCAACACGCTGTGGTATGCCACCCATCGAAGAGCAGCGGCGTGGCCGGAGATGCCGTGCTTAGACGCGATTTCGACGGCGGCGTCAACGGCGGATATGACGGAGGGTCGGAGATACCATCTTGTGTAGAGTTGGCCGATGGGGAGCTATTATTACTCTTAGTATTTTATATAACGAATAAGGCGAAATTTGGGATAGGACATACCGTAGTATCATATCGATTCCCAGGCTCCGTTTTCGTTCTGTGGTTCCCAGAAAACATGCCCGCTGCAGCGGGACTGAACGCATAAAACGCAATCCCATGCTTCCTCAAGACCGGGACCAAATCCTTCTCCGCCGCTCTCGCAATAGCATTATAATGTCCCTGGTACACACTCGGCTTCACATACCCTTTCTCCTCACAAATCCTAACCACCTTCTCGATTTCTTCGGGTGAATGATTCGAGAGTCCAAATCGGCGGAATTTTCCTTCCAGGTACGCTTTGTTCATTGCTTCGCATGTCTCTTCGAATGGTGTTGAGCGGTCTGGGTCATGTAGATACTCAATATCGACTTGCGATATTTGCAATCCGGTTAGACTCTCGGTGATGTTCCACTCAATCTTTTCCCGTGTATGAGGGCGGTCGCCGCGGGGCATTATCTTTGTGCTGATTGCGAAGGGTGGTGTGGTGTCGCCTTTGTAGGATTGTAGGGCTAGGCCGATGACTGGTTCTGCGGTGAAAGGAGCGTGAGGAGGGTAGTTTCGTGCGCTGTCGAGACTGGTGTAGCCGCGAGCGAAGAAGGCGTCGAAGAGCTCTTTGACGGCTTCCGGGGTGCCGTATCGGGCCATGGGGTCTTTGGATGTATCGCCGACCTGGATAGTTAGCTAAGATCTTAGAAAACTTGATGAGAGAATCATACATTTGCCAGGCCCAGGACGAGTTGTGGTGCTTCTGTAGACGGCATTTTAGTGGTGAGGTTGATGAATCTGAACCAATATCTCAAAATGAATAGAAATTTAAGACAGAACTGTGATTAAATAGACAAAGTATCCCTCTCTATTCATCAACCAATTGGATACTAGGGACTCAGGCAACGTTCTTTGTTGAGCTGATGTGCAAGAGTCTAATTGATGCGCCGACCTATGCAGCAATAGACAGTTACACCAATCGGTCGGTGCGTCGTAGGTCGATCAATGGAATGGATATAAGCGGATGATCCGTTTGGTCTAATATTCTGATGACGTGAAAAATAATAGTTAAGCATAATACTCGCTCAATCTGTTTTCGGGGCTGGCGTGATCGACGAGGAGTTTTAGGGCTAGGGCTAGATCCCCGTGCCCTAAACTCAATATAAACGACGTTGTTCTTTTGCAGTATCAGGGTAGAATATCCGCGGATAAAAGAACTTTTGGAATTATATAGTCCCAGTCAAAAGAATACTCTGTTACAGAGAACTCGTTTGGAGCAGCTACAACACTTTTATCTCAATGCCCGATACTAAGCCTCGCTCTCGTTCTAACTCTTCCTATCCGGCAAACTATACATGTACATCAGTGAGAAGTTGTCGGGGGAAAGATGAAAAATAAAATAAACATTACTAGATTGTGAGAAAAGAAATTCGACCTTTTTTTTATCTCACCCTGTTGAAGTATATGTTTGATATGTAGTCACCTATAGTCCAAGCACACAATATGAGTCGCCTGAATGCAGAGTGCAGAATTTCTAGCACAATGCAGATTCGTGTAGAGCAATTGAAGTTTACGTACAACTTATGGCAGTTCAGCGGACAACAGTTGAATCTTTGCGAGCCCTTCTGCAGAGTCCGAGCATAGCCTGTATTCCGCAAGTGGCTGTATGTCTGAGACATCTTAAGCCTAATCTGTTATATTTAGAAGAATTTCTATGTTTTTCTCTGGTGTTGCTAACCAATTCGCTGCCCAAGAACACGAAATAATAACCATCTATTCTCTAAATCGATTGAATGTCACGATTGCGCCAGATGATGGTTGTGTATCTTCGACCTCACGCCGACATTAAGGGTTGCCAAATCCTATATCTGTATCGGTCTGAGTAAGAGGGTGACTTTTCAGTTTATTCACTTAGTCAGCTATAGGACGTTATTTACTTTCTAGTTGTATGTGGGAGGGATGATCATGTACGGCCAAAGGGCCAGGTAGGTAGAACTGAGACCTTTATAAGCCCCAGCTTTGAATTCCAATCAATTTGCATGCTCTACTTCAATTCTCATTCCAATATCCAACTAGAAGTAGTCGCCAGTTTTCTGTCTGTTACTGTCAATAATCAAGTGCTGTTACGGAAGTGGATTCACCAAATTGCGCTCAGCCCTCACTCTCATCCTCAACGCCCAGCTGGCGGTGGCTGCTCTGGCGGCAACAGAGTGCCATTACCATGCCGGCACTCAAATCCTCAGTCGGCCAACGACGCTGAGGCCAGTAACCTTCAACGGCGTCGCCATCGGTACCACAGAACTCAACAGAACAGCTGAACCTGATGCTTTCCACTCCCTTACGGATGGTAATCACTTCTTCTACGAAGACTGGTATCTCTCCAACCCTTCCTCCTCTGGACCTGTCTGGGAATATCTCCCCACCCGTCGAAATGCATCCTCACCGCAAATGGCCAAACGACAATCAGGAGAAATTAAGGTTTACCTCGACCACAAGAGTACGCCATATCTCGACGGTGCCTTTGTCGACGTTGTGGATACCCTCGAGGACTTGCCCTTTACAGTCCAGGAAGTGAACTGGGTTATGAGTGGAGTGGGTGAGATATTTATGGATATATTTGGTGATGGGCCCTTCGTGACATCTTCGACCTCCCTGATTGGGGATTTGGTGGATATTTTTTGTTCGGCTCTGGAGATTTTTGCTTGAGATTTCTCACAACTTGGAGCAGGGCGGCTTGCTTCTAGTACACGATGCTCGTTGATAACTTTAGCAATGCAATCTTGGAATAATCAATATTGATCTTTATGGCACCTATAACACATACGTGGTTACTTCTTGTTCACACGTTGGATTTAGTACGTCGACCAGCCTTTATGCTCTACACATCTTAGCCGACCCAAAAAAGATCCAATTCAAGATACGATTTGCCTCGGTGTGGGCTATAACTTCTTCCTCTTCCAGACGGCCTTAGCATCAGTCGACAGTGGCCGCGTGCACGAATTATGATCACACCTAGCGTCCATACAATAGCTATTGCAGTGATACGAGGTGACGAGGAAAGCAAGTTACTTACCATCGTTCGTACATAGAAATTCGGACTTATCGGGCTCTCATGAGGTTAGGGCTTGGTGCTCATGCCCTAGATATGAACCTTCCGCAGAAACGGTTCTATTTCGACATGACCAGTGCATGACAGTGTACAAAGTTACTTGACGGCAGAAAGAATATATCAGAATAATGGATAGCTGACTGGAACTTATTTTCCACCTACCTGGTAATTTGCAATAGGCGACCATCTCCCTAGGTAAGTGCGCACAATCCCGCACTCATCGATGAATTTGATCAATATCAATTGATTGTCGATGTTCTTCAAGAGCCACCACCCCTTCTGCTTATTAATCTCCTTTCTGCTTTTTGCTAATTCTAGCACTCAACTCTCCCTCCCAGCACCTATATCTTATACGGATTTTGATATGTATAGTAATACGGAGCACTCCCCATATTCAACGAAATAATAATTAACATAATGTCAATATAGTGATAAGGGGGCCTTCTGTTCGCTATATCTAGGTTCTACGGTATAATTCTGGCAGGCTGTGAACAGTCTGGTCACGATCTCGGAAAATGGATTAGGATGAACACCTTTGTCACACAAATGAGACGACAGAAGAAAGCAGATTGGGAGACTTATTACGTAGCTAGATTCGTGACGTGGGGGATGAGCTCCCCGGTGAGCTCTCTAATGAGCCACTCAGCAGCGATGGCAAAGCCCGGACTACCCCTGACGGCTGCGACGTATAAGCAGACCATTTGCGAAGTTCTGAACAGTCTTATAGAAGACATTAAAAAGGGTCACGAACTTCATGTAGAGTTTTGTGATGAGCAGAAAAAGGAGGAGGAGATAGAGAAGATAAAGGAGTGGAAAGGTCACTGTTCCTTATAGCCAAACTGTATAACAGCTGTACCCAGAGCGATTGGACGCTTCAAATTCCATAGTGTAGGAAATAACATTGAAGCACAATGTGCCAGAGGAGGGTACATATCCTACGAGGCCATCTTCTTTTCCATATAATGAGAAGTGCTCATTGCTTAATAGTCCTATTATAACATCTATATAACGTACACAACTTCCTTCTTTTGACCAAGATTTAATAAACTAGACAGCAGATAAGGCTCCTCGTCTCAGTACTTCAACTACTGTCACTCGTCTTAGCTCAAAATATCCAATCCAAAATATGCTGCCACCAGGTATTTGGCTTGTGATGAGCGACGACTTCCCCTTCTAGCAAACGACCTGAATAAAGGTCAATAGTAGCAGCGCGAGCAAACTACGAATTCAGTCAGCGTCAAACCATTCATGTTACTCAACTTACTTAGTAAGAGTTTAAGAGGACTAACCTTGGTACGGTGAACAAGCTTCCACACAACAATCGGAACGATGAAAATCGGGATTCCAATATAAGAAGCAAAGAATGTCGACGTATTCCAATTTCCTTTTAAGAACACAGGGAAACCTGCCACCAGCACAATGATGGTCGAACCAATAAACCCGATCCATGCAGCATATGGTTGAAAAGGGGATTTCCAGGGGAGAGTATCTCGACTTATGCCCTGGGCTTTGAGCGCGGCATGAAAACGGATGTAGCAGAATGAGAGCGTGGCCCAGGCGATGAGGCCAGCTACGGTGCTGAGGTTAAGGAGCCAGGAGAAGGCTTGAGCGGCGCCGCCGGAGCCGAGACCTATCCACACGTCAGTATAACAGCTCATGTGAATTATTTAAATGGAACTTACTCAGATATGCAAAAGGCCCAAAAAGCCACGCAGTAATTACTGCCACATATGGAACACCCTTCTTTGTCACTCGTCCAAACACCTGCGGCAAGTAACCATCCGTCGTCATAGCCACAATCATTCGTGACCCAACCCAACAGTAAGAGTTGCCGGCTGACCAAGCAGATATCAGAATACAAGCGTTCACAATAGATGGAAGGGCATGGATGCCGGCTTCTTTGATAGCGATGACCCAGGGAGAACTGGCCGCGTTCCCACTACCCGAAGTGAGATCAGGGTTCGTTGGGCTAACAATCATGCCGATCATTAATGCGCCTAGCACGTAGAAAAGGGCGATGCGGTAAGTCACACGTCGAGCCGCTTTGGGTATTGATTCGTGAGGGTTGACGGCTTCAGCAGCGGCAATGACAACCGTCTCGACACCGATGAAACTGAATGATGCATTGACAAACGAAGACAAAAATCCGAGAAAGTGGCCTGTCGTTCCCGTGATACCATTATAGTTAGTCCATGCACCAGGGTTGTGCCAGTATCTGAATCCGGTGGTTTCGTGATTGGGACCACCGCCCGCCGTAATGACGATACTGGTGATGAGAAGCCCAAGGAAGCAGAGAACCTTGATCGAACCACTGACGACTTCAACATCTCCATAGAATTTCACGTCGACGATATTGATAGCCAGAATCAACACCAGGCCCACCGTAATTACCACAGCAGGCGTCAAATCCGTCCAGTACGAGACCACAACCGCCGCAGCAGACACCTCAGAGGCAATAGCAATCGTATAGCAGTACCCATATGAAATAGCCAATGAAAACCCAACAGCCGGATCAATAAACCGCGTCGCCCAATGCGGGAAAGATCCTGCAGAAGGCAACAGCGTCGCAAGCTCAGCGATACTCTGCATCACACACCAAAGCACCATTCCGACAATGATAAAGGCGAGCAACAAGCCAGCCGGACCGGCTTTTGCATATGCGGCACCCGTTCCAACGAACAAACCCGTCCCAATGCCGCCAGAAATGCCTATCATCGCAATCTGATAGTCACGAAGTCGGCGTTGAGTGGCCCCACGGCCACCAACATTGATAGCGAACTCATTCTTCTGGCCGGACAGCTCATTGCTGTTACTATTGTATGTGTGCTTCTCCTCTATTTCGGAAGCCATCTTTTAGATGGATCCCACAGTAATGTTGGATCAAGTCGAAAGTCGTTCAATTTCGAGAAACCCTAATCCGATGGGGTCGGTGGAGTAATTATACGAGAAAATTTTTTCGTAAAAGCGTCACGACATCGGTGGACGGCCTCACGCCATAGTGCAATGTGAATCTATTACGTATTGGATTCAGAAAAAGACCTCAAAATAATGGTCTTTTTTTAATATAAGATGTCTGAGGTCGCAGTTTGCTGTCGTATTGATTAAATGAGAGAAATAAGTTGTGATATCAGCTAATAAAGGCGTTTATGAAGGCTGATTGACCTGCCAGGGAAAAAAATTTGAAGCTCCGTTCCAGACATTTGAGGTGGATACCTTGGGGTTTCCACCATACAAAGTCATGGGAAGGAGAGTAACAGGCGAATCATATTTTGATAATGGCTTATATAATGCAGATCATAGAGAATTTATTTTGCCACGCTTAGAGCTAACCGACCCTTGCTTAGCCATCCAGGGTCTCGCTTATAGCTCGACCCCGCCAGCTCAACGTACAGCCCGGCTCAACGTACAAATTATATATCCAATATTTG
>LHCL01000105.1:0-81462 GCA_001305275.1 Talaromyces verruculosus
GAGCATAGTAAATTGCCTGATTCGAAGACGAACAGGAGTAGAGACGGCCCGCCTGCATGGGATTCATGACACGTCTCTGTCTAAAGTTCGAGTAGTGCGGTGATATATGTGTCGACTATACTTTACCAGAGATATCTACTTATTATTTTGAAGTCTATCCATCAGCTCATAGTGTTATGAATGTGCAATGTTTCACGGAAACCCTTCCCCGACCTGTTGAATCTGAGCGCACAATGGATTTCTTTGAAATTTTCATCGGCCAAAGGTGGCTCTCCCTTCAAACTTCTTTTCTTGTGGGGGTTTCACTTTACTTTTTGTATTGGTTCATCGTATATATCTATCGAGTCACGCTACACCCTCTGGCTAAGTTCCCAGGTCCAATACTTGCTGGAGCTAGCTTTTGGTACGAATTCTACTACGATGTGTGGCCCAGAAAATATCGATACATGTGGAAGATTGACGAACTGCACAAAAAGTATGGTGAGTTTGAGTCTGAGATCTATATGTCCACAAAAACAGCAATCAACCGTCCAACTGCGACTGTGTACAATGCTGACGACTAATACGTAGGACCAATTGTGCGCATCAACCCAATTCATATTCATGTAAACGACCCCGATTTTCTCGATCAGATATACGCACCTGCTGGGAAGGAGAAACGCAACAATGACCCATGGTTTAGCATGGCGACTGAATCTGGGATGATGGCGTGGTCGACGCTGCAAACCATGGATCATCACCAACATCATCTACGAAGAAGTGCTCTCAGTCGTTTCTTCAGCAAAGCCTCTGTACGCCAGCTAGAGAGCCTCATCTCGGACAAGATCGATCAACTGTTGCAAAGGTTGGCTCAGATGCACGGTACAGGGAACTCTGTCATAAATGCTACGCATGTCATAGCTGCGCTGACCATGGACATCATATCGTCGTACTCGTTGGGCGTCGATATGGACAATTTATCCAGAGATGAATGGGGCCGTGATTGGTCTGAGACGTTTCCTCAACTAGGAACTATCAGACCGTGGGGCCGACAATTCAAAAGTCTTACAGTCATGTCTCTGAGTATTGACCCAAGCATCGTGCGCTGGTTCAATCCGACTGCAGCTGCCGTGGCCGAGAAAGCGAAATATCCCATGGAGGTCATTCAGGCACATGTCGCTAGGCATGAAAAACATAGTGCAGCTTCAAAAATAAAAACTAACAGTAGGACAATCTTCATGGAGATACTAGACAGTAGCCTGCCTCCCCATGAGAAATCGATCGAACGTCTAAATGCAGAGGCCTTCCTGCTTCTCGGGGCAGGTACCGATCCCACTACACGCAATTTGACGGTGATAATGTATCATATCCTAGCAAACTCGGAAGTTCTACAGCGCGTTCGTGATGAACTCAGATTGGTCATGCCACGACCGGACTGCCCAGTAACTGTGGCCGACCTGGAGGCTTTGCCATTTTTCGTACGTGTCGCCTAGGGGCAATAACTCCTTTCTCCCCACGGAGAGCAGACACACTGCTGACAATCTCTTCATAGTCTGCATGCATTACCGAAGGTCTCCGAATGACTAACGCGGTTTCGACGCGCATTCCACGCATTCCACCTGATAAAGCAATTGTGTACAAGGATTGGATCATCCCTAAGGGTGTAAGTGTTTCATTTTGCCCCCAACGGGCATGCTCAGAGCTCATGAAGCTAATATCCTCTTGCCTATTCTTAAGACGCCAGTAATGCAGTCTCTGTATCTACTGCACATGAACGATGAAATCTTCCCCGATTCTACTAGATTTAATCCTCAAAGGTGGCTAGACAATCCGAGCCTCAAGGCACGTTACTTGATGGCGTTTGGTCGTGGCAGTCGACAGTGCCTTGGCATAAAGTGAGTCAACACAGGGACACGCTCATAGAGGAATTTACGCCCTAGTGTTACTGCATACTGAAGCAGAAAGGATGAAAAGTTTCACTAATACATGAACTTGGAAATAGTCTTGCCAATGCGGAATTGTTCCTCACCTTAGCCCGCCTTCTCACCCGGTTCGACTTGGATCTTTACGATGTTATCAGAGAGCGCGACATTGATGTTAGTGGAGATTGTTTCAATGGCATAGTACGAGATGATAGTCCAGGAATTCGATTGAGGCTGGTTAGGGATCACCTGGCCGGAATATAGCCAATATTATTTGACGCCTTTCATTTCCTTTCTGTAAGATCTAATTTCCCGAATTTGAAGGGTCGATCGTCCATGTATTGGGCTCAAGTGCTGTCTATCTGATAGAGTGTCCTATAACTGAAACCCTAGATAATACAAACGGTGCACGATACTTATAATCCCATTGTGGAAATATATATCTAATACCGTCATTTTATTTTTAGGGTTTGAATTTACGTGTATCTATCAATAGGATTATGTCCACAAGAAAGATTAGTTCTTCCCTAAATACCTGAGGAAGCTAGCACCTAGTTTAGGTACATTTGTTTAGGTTTAGAATAGATGTAATAGCAACCCTATGGTCCTGCTAGCTCAATTCTTCAATCCTTCGACAGTACTTGTCTATATTTGCTGTAATTGGGGACATTTCCAAATAAAGCTCGGTTGTAGATCGCCTTCCATTGATCGTTACATACAATCTAGTTGCTTTCCCCAGTCTTAATCGTTATATAGGTATTTGTTCAGGCCCCGCCATCCACGCCAATGACCTTGCCATTGACCCATTCTCCCTCCTTGCTGGCCAAGAATACCACCGCGTTAGCGATATCTATGGGATAACCGTTCCGAATGAGAGGCGAGGCATGAGCAGCCATCTGGCCCAGGAGAATTAGCATATACTGTATGCCGCAAAAATCTTCGTCTCAAAGAGTGGATCGGAATGAGACATACCTCTTGCAATTGTTGGGGTTCATACTGATCTCCATTAGGGATATAGTGCTGTGCAACGGCGTGGAACATGTCGGTCACAGTTCCACCAGGAGCAACAGCATTGACCGTGATCTTCTTTTTACCACAGTCTATAGCAAGCACTTTGACAAAAGACTCGATGGCGCCCTTTGAACCAGAATAAACAGAATGACGGGGGACTGCAAAGGCATGGGCTGTGTTCGAGCTCATAAGAATGATACGCCCACCTTCGTTCAGGTTCTTATAGGCTTCACGGGCGACGAAGAATTGACCGCGCGTATTTATAGTAAAAACACGATCGAACTCTTCCTCGGTAACCTCTTCAAGATGACCGAAGGAAACGACACCAGCGTTGGAGCATACAATATCCAACCCGCCCCAGATTTCAAGGGCTTCCTGGAAGAGTTTGACTGTCTCAGAAACCTTGCTTACATCCGCTTGCAGAGCGACGGCATCGGAGCCGAATTTTTTGATTTCAGAAACAACTTTGTCAGCAGGCTCTTTGGACTTAGCATAGTTCACGATGACTTTGGCACCAGCATGACCAAGTTCGATAGCTATAGCAGCGCCAATGCCACGCCCGGAGCCTGTGACGAGCGCAACCTTGCCATCGAGGCGAAATGGTATGTGGACGTCTTGAGAGGCCATTGCATGTAAAAGTTCTGATGATGATAAATACAGATGCTATGCCGACGACAGTTGGGTCTCCCTGAATTATCGACTTTTTATCTTCATTCCGATTTTCAAAGAAAAGGACCAGGACTAAATTTGAATGCGATACACTGTCCATCCAGGGTAATCTTTCACTTCCGGTTTTTTACAGAAGGCCGGCATATTTACATCTATTTCCGATTCATAATATTGAGTAGATGGCCAGTTAATATGTCCGCTTTTCGACCAAAGCTACCTATTCAGCTGTTCCACCTCGGGGAGCAGAAGCTTAAGCATTTCCGGAGCCCGATGTCCACTATCAAAAGAGCCGAGTTCTTCTACCAAGTTAGCCAATTTTTCTCGTAAATGTATTTAGTCTGAGAAGTCACGCCTTCTCACGGAAATATTTTATCACCTTTGTTTTGCTTTTTTCGCCGGCTTATGCCATTTACAGAATTGCAACGATGCCAGAGCAACCTACCCCCGACGAGGTTTTTAGCTGCCTAGCTGCCTTGTTTGAGTGGGCTGAAAGTTTTGATACCAAGGTAGGTAGATCTTTATTTAGTTTTCATACTCGGAAATTGACAGAAGAGTTTAGGATTGGGAACGTTTGCGGCAATGTCTCGCTCCCATTCTCCGCGTAAGGATTCGGACCCAATCTGTCCATTCGTCCCAATAAATAGGAGCTGACACACAAGCAGGTGGATTACCGCCAGGTGATGGGCAAGATTTGGGAAGAAATGCCTGCAGATGAATTTATTCCGCTAGCCTCGAGCCCTCAGTTCCTAGGCGATGAACTACTTAGGACGCAGCACTTTATCGGCGGCGCATCTAGCTGGAACAAGGTATCTGATAAGGAGATACAGGGCCATCATCAAGTCCGAGTCGCTCATCAACGCTATACGGATAGGTCGATGAAAGAGGTCGCGATTCAAGGCCATGCCCACGGCGGCGCAACGATGTGGTACAAGAAGGTCGAAGGCAAATGGAAGTTTGCTGGGTTAAGTCCGAACATCAGATGGGGCGAGTTTAATTACGATGAGATATTCGCTCCACAGTGTTCCCATTAGAAAATGTTTGAAGTGTTTCCTGGACTTGATACTTTTGTTCGATCATAGTCCAACCAGAAATCAAATACTCTTGACTAGTAGTAACGACTTCCTGCCCCCATGGCTAGGAATTTTAATAGGAACCAGGCGAGGTGAGCTTCATAGATGTTCTGTACTTAGAAAATAGAAAATGGAGTCAGATTGACCGACTCTATCTAAAATTATCATACCTCTCATGACATATCGGCATCGTGTCAATCTAGAAATTGCTTCTTTTCAAAAAGATAGTTACTAGGGCTCCAATGATTGCCCATGGCCATGCCGAATACCATCAGCTCTTTTAGTAATCTATCCGTACTAGAGTAAGGTCATGCGTCTTCTATTGCCCGAATACCCTTCTCGCACTTCTGCATCTTAATTGTCCGATACACATGAGTTGAAGATCCGGCGACGTAGCAAGTTCCACCCACGTAATCTCCCTCACCTTACTTGGACACGTTTGAACGAGCTCAGCTATAGCCTGATGATAATGCAGTAACACAGAACAAATCAAGTATACATCAGGGTTCTCGCTACGAGTTGGGGTCGATGATCTGATATTGTTCACTCCTCTATGCGTACAGAACCTATTCATAGCAAACCCTGTCAGGATCGTATGTGTGTTTTGTGCTTTTAAATTACTAGTGCTTAGGTACTCATACATGCCGCTTCCTCACCCCGTTTCATTTATTGGTGTTCGGTCGATCTACCTACATATGTTGATAGCCTGTTTCTCATTCGGGGACACAAGTGCTAGGATTAGGGTACGGAAAGCATGGAAGATCGTATATATTAGGGGAATTTTAGCCACAACGGTCGAACACTATCCATGTATAGATAGCTAAAGGTCTGTCTGTATTTGGAGCTGACGGAATTGTATTCTGCTGTGATGAACCAAAGAGTAGCACTTTCCTCATTCTTAAGGTATGTTTCGCGTCCACCTAGTTACCCTCTTTATGGTAATATCTTTTGAATATTATTCTCGCATACTTGATCTATGCCCAGCGAGAAGAAGCTGCTTCGATGTTGTAACGAGCCCACGAGAAGATTTCGGAGATATACCTTGTTGATCTATGGGAGCTTTGGTCCGACTTTAAGATGTCCTTAGCTGCCCGGTTGGCAATAGCGTATACGGCGGATTGAGGATGACAGGTCGTGGGACAAGGAAATGTACTTGAATCGACTACCCGAATGCCCTCGAGGCCTCTCAGCCGCCAATCGTTACCCAGAACCGTCCCCAATGCAATGGTACCTACAGGATGACGGTACGACAATGTCTGCGCTTGTATAGCTTTCCATATATCCTCATCCGTCGTCACGTTGGCTCCAGGATAGATCTCCTCGGGAAGAATGGTCTGAAGTGCAATGTGATCCATGACATCACGCAACTTCTTGTAAGCCCAGATAATCGCTGCTTTATCGGCATCAGAGCCATAGTAATTAGTCTGAATCACAGGATTATCTCGGTAGTCGGATGATTGAAGGCCAATGCGCCCTACCCCTTCTGGTTGGACGATAGATGCCCACGCCGTAACGGCGCTCGAGTTAATGCCGGCTAGCAGAGGAATTGAAGTAACTTGTATCAATGCATGGGGTCGATCGGCAGGCAGCGTTGTATAGTGGCTGCCATCAAGTCCATCGAATGTGGAATCTGGAACACGAAAAGCAGCATAGACAAAACCATTACCAGTGCCAAGTGGGCCAGACTTATTGCTCGCGTACTGCTCATTTGCAATGACAGCCTCTGTAGCATTTTCAGTCCATTGCCATACTGTAAGTATCTCTGGAGCAGCATTATATATCATGATGGAGAGCGCATGGTCGTGAAGGTTAGATCCGATCTCTGGTATATCAGCGACAACAGGGATGCTATGTCTTTCTAATTCTTCCCTAGGTCCTACACCAGAGAGCATCAATAGCTTGGGTGAGTTGATAGCACCAGCACTAACAATGATCTCGTTGCCTCGTAGAGTAAGAGTGCTGTCCTCTCCGTTGAGGGATTGCTGAAGATACGTTACGTTGACAGCTCTGTTGCCTTCGAAGCCAATATGAAAAACCCATGCGTTGTACAAGACCTGTACATTCGGGCGGTCATCGAGTGCTGGTCCGTATACATTAGCGGCATAGGATCGTGTGCGGTTTTCAGCGTAGATAGACAGCAAGCCCCGGTCGATGCCGATGCCAGTTCCATCATTCATGTCGACCTCCCGTAGGCCCATCTCGTCTTCCACTATCTGTGAGACCAGTGTCTCGTAGCCTACCATGCTACTCGAGCGACTAACTTCAACTCCTACACTTCCATGCCCATAGACTGTTTGGTTCACTAACTGTTGCCGATCATCCCTGCCATTCACTGTCTTGCCATAATGACTGACTTCTAGAAAATCTTCCAGTATCGACGTCCAAGCAAGACCCTGGTTCCCAGAGACCGAGGCCCATTGATCATACACAGAGGCCGCACCACGGCAGTAAGCCATTCCGTTGACTGCAGTACCACCTCCGGCAACTCGGCCCTGGGGAATTTGTACGGAATTTCCTGCCAGGTTCTCATCCGGCTGTCCTGTGAAGTTCCAC
The DNA here is from genome assembly GCA_001305275.1 of Talaromyces verruculosus. Taxonomy (NCBI): domain Eukaryota; kingdom Fungi; phylum Ascomycota; class Eurotiomycetes; order Eurotiales; family Trichocomaceae; genus Talaromyces; species Talaromyces verruculosus. Next base: position 7,205 of record LHCL01000105.1, read on the forward strand.
AAAGGCTCTGTGATAAAAGGGAAGAGGGCAGGAGCTAGATCATGTATTGTCTGTTAGCTCTGAATGAAAAAGGGAAAAGGGCAGAGATTATGGCCGGTTTATGGATTTAAGGGTTAACTTACTATTCAGCAAGGTAGCGTTGAAATCCTTCGGGCCAGCTTCAAGGAGTACAATGCTGTTTGTGCCATCGCGCGATAGTCGTTCAGCAAGGACCATACCTGCAGGACCAGCGCCGACAATCACATAATCAACAGTTTGTGCCGCACTTACGGTGTCACGAGCAAGCGCTGTGGTGGCTGCCACGCCTATGAGAAGCCAGGTTAAAGAGCGATCTCTCCTCATTTTTCAGGACAGGTCTTTTGTGAGCGAGACCAGCGTTTTCTGTGTCCAATAATACTTGTTTATGCCATGTAACTATGATCGGCTGTGATATCAACCGGGCGAGGAGTATATTTACATAGGAGCTGGCGGCCTAAAGCAAAATGATCGTAATGACCTGAGGCCCCCTTAGGTATCTGGGTTTTCTGAAGGCGTGACTGGAAAAACAGCGAGAACACGACATTTGAAAACATCATCGGAACGCGACCTGCTATCAAAGTTCCGATCGGCCAATTTCATATGTCGGAAATCAGAGTCCAAATCGGAACATTACTTGCATTGAATAACTGACTAATTAGGATGGTGCCATATGTCCCGAGGCACAGGTATTTGAATAATCTCCAAACAACAGAAAATCGAAGAAGAAAAAACAACCACTTACAGAAAGCTGCAGGAGGAGCTGTCCAATTTGCAAATTGCTAGTACTACAAGGTTGACGTCTGCAACTAGAGTAAAAGACCCGAAAGCAAGGTTAAGTTCTATTATGTATGTCATCTTCTGTGTTGTATATTGACCAGAAGCCTTGCTTCCTCCTTTATCTTTCTTTAAGCAATCTTGCTCAATGGAAACAGACAAGCTCAAGCCACTCGGATACCCCCATGGCCGTTATAATTCCAAATTTAAGATGATCTGGAAGCGTTCTAAGCACGTACTTATATTCTTTTGGTGAAGATAGTACTACAGGAATGAAGGTGGGATGGCTAAGGAGACAGGAAATGAAGGGGAACATCTGTTGATCAATAGATATGTTCGTGCCGTATAGCGTCAAGTAATTCTGATGTCCTCACCAGGCTGGTCGACAAGATGCTTCCTCCTGATTACTGTGCCTTTAGTTGGTTTGTCAATTGAGCTGCAAACTAGCAATCCGTAAAGGATGGGATTCTGCTTTTAACTCGATGTCCGGCAGAACAAGGCTAGTTTACCAGCCAAGTCTCCCTTAACGAAGAATATCCACAATCTCTGCGGACAATTTGCGTAATCGTTCACTCAAGTCAACCTGCAACTGTTTCAACAAGGGGCTTGGAAACGGGAACATCGTCTCTATGTATTTGGATATTAGAAGAGCGTCGATAGAGTCAACTGCGGTGGCAGATGATGTAGAGACTGGGGACGCGAAGTCCGACGATTTAGTACTTTCATCATCTGTCTTGAACCGTTTTGACAATCTATTCACCAACCGCTGCACCCGATGGAGCTGACGAAAAATTTGCTGGGCAGTCTTCCGACATAGATCTTCGTTGTCGGTAAGGTAGTTATCTACCAATGCATGGGTAGCTGCCTCCTCGAGATATTGCGGTCTTTCACGATCAGTCGTGTCACCATACTCGTCGTTACTGTCAAGAGTAGGTATCTGCCGCACCACCGCGGCATATGAAGCTAAGACCTTCAATGTGACAATGGACAGGATAGCCAGAAAGTACTTGTCCTCGGAGCTTTCCAATTCTAGCATTTTATCGAGGGCCTGGATAGCCTGCTCGTTTCCGGTGATTATTGATTGAACGGTATTCTGCTGATCATGGTTGCCGAGATTTTGTCCATTGAAAGCACGGAGAGGTGATGAAGATGGTGAGGTCGCTTGCGTGAGGAGACCAAGCGCACCAATGAACTTGTGCGTCAGACTCGACTGCAGCCCATCAACAAGAGTTGGCCGGTCGTCCTCTCTCATGAATGGGAAGGGTAGTTGAAGTTCTGGAATCGCCGCACTCCTCATGGGTACTAAGGGGGCATTGTTTGCAGCTTGGGAAGTTGCGGTCCTACCGATATCGATCAAATCGCAAATATTGTTGTTCAGATCGATTTGGCAGACATCGGTAAGATTACCGAGATTGGGTAGATCCGGCGTGGATATTGAGATGGGGGATGTCAAAAATTCATCGAAGGAGACGTTGGAATCCAACGTGGTGGAAATCAATCCCGTATGATCTGTTACAGATGAAGCTCCCAGAAACAGGTCTGGATAAGGTAGTGATGATATACCGGGAGACTGTCGAGAGTTCTCTGCACTGAAAACAGGGCCGGTTGTCCAGTTTGAAGCCGTCTCTGGGGAATGAGGATTGATTTGGGATGCGGTTTTTTGACTTGCCGGCTGGTTGCCTGAGAACTTCTTGCGACCTGCTCGTCTAGTCATAAAGTACTCGCAGACCATGCCTCGGCTTGCACAACGCGCGCATGTCGGTTTCTCTTTGCTACATTTGAGCTTGGAAGCAGCACACCGGTTACAACTATCTCGTAGTTTTGGCCAACCCGGTGTCGGAATTGCACGAGCTGAGGATTGTAATGTGTCCATAGGAGGAGGAGAAAGGCAAAGTGTGACTATCGACACCGTATGCCCAGCAAGATGTCACGTAGTTATATTACATTCTGCACAATGCCCTCTGATCACTTTCATGAGTGCTCTTTGTTCGTGCGGTTCGTATCCGTGCTTCTGTCAGCCTTTCCTATCGAAACTACATGCGGTAAGTTGCGATGTCCAGTGTCGAGTCCTCCGTTGGGTTCAAAATACGTTATGGTTACACACATATTTATTTGGCGCATGTGGTTGCATTCGACCATAGAATTATGCCAATCGTTGGTTAGGTATCCGATAGCTGACCCGTCAGCAACCAATGAACCAAGCAGCATGGAGCCATATTGAGTAGTTGGCGAGCTGAAGATATTTCAGCCAACTGCAGAGGCAGTTGCTTTTTATGGAGAATGCAAAAAAAAGAAAAAGGTCAAATAGAAGCGTAGCTCATAGCACTAAAGCAATTAAACAAATCATGCGGGCACTCTGTGTAAAGATACTAGGTACATCACTTAGCCAATCAAGGCTTGTACATAAGCGCGCATTATTAGTTTCATTAATTAGAAATACAATCTTTGACACATGTTACTGAACATAACATTGTGCAAATTTGTGCATGCTCGTCTAGGAAGGTCTATCCGTAAGCGGTTTGGCAAATCAGGAGGCAAAATGTCTTGTTGCAGATCAAAGTGTGCGTACTGAAGCTTCTAGGCTTATTCCCGAGTCCAGAATTAGGCAGTACTATATTAAAGATGAGATGGCTGTCCTTCAGCCCGGCTAATGTATGCAATTCTTAATGCGCTCATATACGACGTAGGATTCGGCCTAGGGGAATATGCAATTGCTTAGGTATGCAGTCATATCTTACCAGCCGTCATTGGCTAGAGCTTTTTATCATGAGGGGTAAGGCAATTTTTTTTTTTTTTTTTTTTTTTTTTTTTTGGCATTTAGATAGATAATACGAGCCTCCCAAGAGCTATGGTCACTGAAGGCGAGGTGAAGGCTCTAGGGCTCCGGCTGTGATACAGTTTATATATCAACATTTGAAGTCGACATCACGCAGATCCAAACGTTCGAAGGGGATGAACAAAGGAAGTGTCCGTTACGTATATCTATCAAAGATCTACTAGATTATAGTTTGAACTATACCTGGGTAATTTCTAAAATCTCGTATCTCAGACTGTGCGTGCTGTACTATGCTAACGCTTCTGAGGCAGTCTCGTATCCCTTTATGACTAATGCTCGTGAGATCGGGGTTGCCTTGACGAAATTTATGGCAATCGAATGCGAGCAGATAGCTGCATGCATGTCTGGCCCCCACAAACAGTGGATGACTCGAGACACTTCACACCATTCATGGACAAACATACATACAGCTTGCTTTTGTGGCACTTGCTCCAGGTATGTGGAGTCGGTACAAATTGCCTCAAAAATGGCTCGCTAAACTATACCTGTGATTCATCCTATTCTATGATCTTAGAGCCCTCTATTGGGTATGTATGTGTTCTTTACAATCTCTTCCGCTATCTTCACCTTCGTATGGTATGCATAGCACTATATAATATGTAAGTTGACGGATTACAAGCCTGCATATGCCTGATACTTGAATTCAAGAGCCATGACGCCAGCCACAGACGCCGACGTCACCTTATTAACCAACATGAGCCTTCCATCAAGATCACCCACGCCATTCAAAAGACTAATAACCTCCGAGATCTCCAGTACCCGCTCACCTGCCAATTGGAAAAATGACAGGTCCCTTATCCGCGAGAGCAACGCCGTGTCTGGGCATACGCCTACAGCCTCGTGTTCGGACAGAAAGGGCGTGATTAGAACCAATTTTGCGGCTTGGGTAAGCCGAAGAACCCTGACATGAGCCACCAGCTCGGCACGAATCTGTTCCAGCACAGATGTGGACGATCCGTCCGGCTCCGGAACGGGGAAATTCAATATATAGACTTCAGCCTGGATGGGTTGCGGGGAACCTAGCACCCTATGATGCACATCGATACGCGAGTGTCTGGTTCGACTTTTGCGTTGATACGTCGGATGTAATTGGACCGTGAAATGAAGTGTCGGATATTGGTCTATGAGGGCTATCGCGCGTTCTATTGATCGGGCTCCGACCTACATAACCGAGCGATACAATCAGAACAATGAACAACAGCCTTTTGTCGTGAGGTTGGCAGGGAAGAAGAATCCTCTTACCTCGACAATGCGTGCATTCCGTAGCGGCTCAAGGCATGTGAGAATGTCAGTAGCTGTGTCGCAATCCAACCCTGTTCCGTGTCTAAGGTAAGCGTGCCATTGACGGCGAAGCCGAGGCAGCTCATTTCTATTCACAACGGAAAAGGCAGACCCGTTTGACGTGATATTGTTTGGCAACCCCCCAGAAGACCTTTGGTTCTTTCGGGTGTTTCGTGTCATCTCCAAAGCCGCCGGAGCTACTGTTCCAAACAGGAATATCGCTGCGTCTTGATAGGATGGATGTGCCACAAACGACGCTGATAAAGCAGTGTGAGCGACACGACCAGGCTGCGGCTCGTGGAGGAATCCGTCCGTGGCGGCCATGCGTGTAATTCGGCAAAACTCATCCTCTGGGACGCCAATGAAATCGGCTACATCTTTCATCAATATGCTGCCGTCCAGAGGAATGTAGGCGGGAACTTGAAATTCTCCCAGCCAATATATGCAGGCTAGTAGCTGACTCTAGACAGATAATCAGAAACTACATGTTTTGTCACCGTAGATGTAGGTCGTTGTCATTCATACCTGACTCGCCATATCCTGAAGGAAATCAGCTGGTCCCACTAGCATGGTACGAAGCTTGGTGAGAGACGCTAATGTGGATTCTCGTGCTCGATGTGCCTCCACTGGTGCTTCGGGAGGGATCAGTTGCGTCGGTCCTCCCATTGTATCATATAAAGAAGCATCAATATTATGAATATGCTCTACCAAGCTCTTGGTAGCTATCAGTAACTCGCCAGCAAGGGCTTCCAGCTTGGCCAACTGGTTCATGTTGTATTGAGGAAAGAAAGCCAAGTTGTGAGGCACTTGGACAATATGGGTGTAGTTGAAATCAGCTCTACTATTTCAATGTAGTCAAAGGCAAAGACTGGCACGATCTGGTCGGTGGTACCCTTTCAAGTTTATACGAATTACAACTAATCCTGTCTCTATGAATTGAGAAGGTTTTATACATGAGGTATGGGGAATCAACTACATCAAAGAGCTCTACGCCTAGACAAATCATCTCTAAAACGTCTATTTGTGCTTATATTGTAGCACTACATAGTGGTAATTTTGAAAATGCCAGCCCTAATGCAAGGATAGTGACCGAGTTATTATAAGATGCCCAAGTGCAGAAGAACAACCCCATTGCATCAAATGCAGTGGCGGAATATGATCGACAGGGAACACCCGGTCAGTTTCATAAGCACACCATCTCGTTTAGCACTGCAAACATGTCTCATCCGGCGGGGCTAGGGCCTCGGGAAATAGTCATGATGTCCGTTAACACCGACGGTGGGCGTTTCGGATGATAAAAAGCTGTTGTCACTGCCCGGTCAGCGAAATCGTTGATTGACAGCTCTCAAAGTTGTCAGCTAGAGTGCATATACCCACAGGCAGATATTTCATTATGGTGTAATTGGCCTCGGGTGTCTCGTATTCGTATGACACCCGGATTGTTGCTAATGATATGATGGTGGCCATTCGTACTTACCGTATGGCTTCTAGACCCAGGAATCTCTATAACCTAGTCCTAGAGCTTGATCTTAACTTATACTAGGGCTTAATGTCTTGTACATTCCAAATTCAGTTACAATTCGGCACGTAGGTTTAGAGTTATACCGTTGATAAACTTGTCATAATCATTAGTACTCTGCAGATATTGTCACTTGCAACAATTCAATCCAGGATGAAAGCTCAAGTATCGTTCAGGGAAGCAAAGATGTCTCCTCCCAAACCACTTCCATAATAGCCAGAGCAGCGCCAGGAGGCTGTATCACCCGCTTCAACAAAAATCTAGAATCGGCCTCTAACAACAAATTTCTCCATTCGGCCTCCTCCCTCTCTCGCGCATTGAAGAGGGCAGCCATCGATAGGTCCTTACACCTATATTATGCCACACAATTAGAAATCACCACCATCATCATTACGAGTTCAAGGCGGCATCCAACAACCTACCTCATGTCCAGCTCAACATGCGCCGGAATGGTTCCTGGTCGCGGCAGACACATATCGTTGATAAGTATTTTGACGCCAGGTTTTAAGACAGGCACAAGCGCGCGCAGGATCTGAATACAGTACTTGTCGGACCAGTTGTGAAACACGGTCCGGAACAGGTAAACGTCGGCGTCAATGTTTTGTGCAAAGAACGCGTCGTGGGCAACAAATTCGACGCGGCCCTCAAGGTCATGCGGAAGATTCGCCTGACCCTTCTCGACCACCTTTGCCATGTCCTGGACAACAAAAGTGAGGTCTGGGTAGCGCTGCGCTAGGGCAATGCACAGGTGGCCCTCTGATCCGCCGACATCCACGATCTTAGACTTGCCTAGCGCTTGCCACTCGTACCCCTCCACGGTCCTGTCCATATGGAACTGGGGGAGATTCCCAAACACCTGCATACCTGCAGCGAACCGTAGAGCTCCTTCGGGGTTTCTAGAGAAGAGCTCATACAAAGAGGCTATGCCGTTGTGTGCAAGCGAGAATGCCTAAACGGCCGTATAGAGCAAAGCATCAGTGACAATTTTTAAAGACAGGAACTAAAATCGCTATTACCGTTTCGCTAGGCTCTTCGGATCCAGGCCATTTTTGCCATGCTTCGAGTAACTACAGATCGTCAGCATGGACTTGGTATCGATCTTTATTATGGTTGGCCGGGGATATAACTTACCTTCACGGTCGATGGCCAGGCAATCTCTGGATGGAAGCTCATGAAGGCATTTGTTCCCGGGTCCCGGAGCAGTCTAGACGCATTAGTATGGGCAACCATACCTTGCTCCGGTTCCTGGAAGATGTGGAGGGCCATGGCGTGACGTAGAAGGCGACGCATGGTAGGTTCATCCAAATCGGTCTGCCTGGCAATTTCATCGTAGGATATCGTACCGCCGGGCGGAACCATGCAGGCAATGTTGAAGCGGCTGATCACCTGCAAACTTATAAGGTTGTAACACTGGGATAGCTGTTAGTTATACAGCCAACAGAAGTTTGGATTTAGTGTGGAAAATACTGTCATGTTCTTGTATATCAAACTCAACGGGTCAAGTAGAAGATCATGGAGCTCATCGGTAGCATCTTGAATTCACACCAGTAAGTATCTACGTCTAGCACACAAACATATACTCAGTGACTGTTGTCTCGTACCGAGCACTGTTCGCTGGAATTCCAGAGCCTCGTCTGGTAGGTATGCAGGAGCATCTTCTTCAAATGATGGCAATGGAGTATTTTGATCTATGAGCACTTGATCCAATTTTGCCACGGAATCTTGAATCAGGTTTGCCAGCTCGACAATTCGCCTCGCGTGTGTACCGTTTGCAACTGTCATTTTTCAGTGAAGAGAGGATGAAGGTGTACGTTCAAATTCCTGGGCACTCCCCGAGGACGTGACGAGCTGATGGCGATTGGCACGCTATAGATAGTTATTCTTTACATAACAAGTATTGTCGGCAATTATCCTGACCTGCCCTGGCTGGACTCGTATTAAGTTGGCAGTGGATGCAATGCAGTCCACGTATCTTAGTCAAGAGAATCGGGGTCCGTTGACTTTTACGGGCAAATCAATCTTGGATGCCCTGCCCCCAACCTCTCAAAAAATGGATCCACACCTCACCTCGGTATATTGCATATCCAAGGAATTAATCCCATGTTGTCCGAGGGCTAGCAAGATAAGTAGGTTGGCTTGATGGCCCGCATTGAAGGCGGGTATTATTGAAGACTGTTTCCGAACAATGGTGAGTTCGTTCACCGAGAACGAAGACGCCATGCTATTCATCCATACCTATCCAACGTTTGAAGCTTCGTAGTCCAGGTCCGTTACAATCCACCATTCATTATTGACGATTTGAGCCCCGGTCAACAGTGAGGATGATTTGTTCATACGGTTTTCGGTCAAGGTGAAAATCCGGCCCGCAGAGACAACCAACTATTGTACCGATGCAACGACAGAGAGCTTAGCGTTTTTGTACAAAAATTGACTCTAATCCTCACGGGTAGTCTCTAGTCATCGGTATGGCTGGACGAAACCGTTTACACAGTCTCTCGTAAGCACTTATCTGGGAAACAAGGCAGACACCAATTCTGGCGCTCAATGGCTGGAATCGACTGCCATCAAACATGGCTATCCAAAGGTTTTCATAATAGGCTAAAACAAGGAACACTAAGTTCATCAACCATCGAGACGTGTTAAAGGCTAGGCTAGAAAATAAGCTTGTGAAGCTGCTGCATCGCACAAAACATGGTCAAGAGAAAATGATTTAGCAATAAAGCAGTTTCAGAAATACGTTAACAGAAATATCTTGGAGAATCCAATCCAGAGAACGAGAACGAGTCTGAGACGATCCTTAAGAAATCCTTTTTGATTTTATAAGCAGCACTCACTCTTTTGCGGTTTAATGGCATACAATATATGGGGCTAATGCTCAAGAGCTAGGCATTACACTCACGGGTGCATCGGGCTCCGCTTTATATGTGTACCATTTATACAATACTCTCAGGCAGGAGCATGTAATTGAAAATGTGTGGAAAGATATGGAGTTGTTCATGAGGATACAGGGCGAGAGGATCTTTGCTGGGGTCCAGGATAAATGAAGAAAAGACCTCATATGGATGGTTGAATGTACACCACAGAAGACAACCAATGCTTCAACTCGAGATATAGACAAAGACGCATCTTCAAGTGACGAGCAGCAATTTACCGTCTTGAGGAGCGACTCAATTATCTAAATAATTTGCACGAGGAAGGACAAGTACGAAATTGTGTTCATGCCGGATCAAAGACAAGCCGGTCTCTGTAGGGAACCAGGAAATTGACTCGACCTTTATCAAAGATCAAGACAATCGCAATGATATTTAGAATAGTAAAAGCCTCGGTCCGGATCTTATAAGTACGGACAGAATGCCTAAACCACGTAGACTTGACAAATTGCTCTTATGATGTCTAATATCCCACGAAGACCCTGAATTGTGGTAGGTCTTCTGATTTAAGATGAGAATACAACGTGCATTCATTGGTTTATGAAGCTGGTTTAGAACTTGATTTTGGGAGATTTTGGGTAATAGAAGACTGACAAACCATGTCTCACATAAAGTTGACGCTCCTGTAGGCAATTCGCAGTGGTAGAGTCAATTCATTTCATTTACAAATGCAGGAGACAATTTTACGAGGCAAGCTGATTTGATGGCATTACTGGGACTTCTATCATAAGCTGTTGGCGCGTGGTTGACTGTGCCAAAGTCTACGCGGCAACGGTTCACATTAGGGTCTAGTCAGCTCACGTCGCGTTTCATTTCAACATATATGAGCTCTAATGGACTGGTGAGTACTGCATTAATGCACTCTGCTTGAGCAGCCAATCTTGGAACCACCCCTCTTCCAGGCACTGCAGGGAGTGCAATGATGACAACTAGAAGGTACAGTATGTGGGGGAGCAATGGTCTCTGTGAATTTGGGGTGGGAATCCGTGTGATATAGAAGAACTATCCAGGTGTTAAAAGGTACATATTAGAGAGCACATATACATACATGCAAATAGCCCGGCGCTAGTGAGTAAGAAAAGCAAAAGAAGAAAAGAAAAGCGCCGCTCATAATTGTGTTTCCTGAGTCGTCTGTGACAGTGCTCAATTCCTCTATCTATGACCAGCTAATCGACGGAATATCAAACATACAGAAGGAAGAAAAAAGGAAAGGAAGGCTGTACGCGCTCGCTACAGCTCTTATACGGTGCACGAGCCCCGCGGCGGTGCCTAATTGGGAAGCCATGAGGTCGAAGGGAATCTCCGTCCTTAGGGCTTAGGGCTTCCGCACGAGACCGGGCTGCACCGTACAAGTCACTGAGCAGCGAGCGTGTACAGCCGTCACATCTCATACTAGTACTTCATGGCGTATAATGTCGGTACAGATAGCATCATTGTTCTCGCCCGAGCATTGCCAACCTCCGAGCCACTTGGGGCATCCCGCAACTTCGCCAAACTTGATATGGCCAGTAGTCGTTACGCTCATGCTCGAACATCTGCTGAGGGGTGTTCTGTCTCCACTCGTCTGTGACTTCGTTGCCATCTGTTAGGAAAAAAAGCACGCCGGGTGCAATAAGAAAATCCGGCCGGTCAACAATAACAAAAAAGGTATGGTAAGGCTCCCTCTCCCTCAAGGCAGTTTCTGGGTAGTCCTCCTAGCGATCCTGTGGGAAGATCCGTGTTTCACTTTCATGCTTATAAGCACCCACGACCATCTCCAGTCGGGCGTTCATAGCATTCTAGTGTAAATCTAGGATAGCACTCAGGGGCTGAGAAGATACTGAATAAAATTCAAAGTTGATTGTCTTTCCACGAGGAAGGTTTTCGATAATGGCCGCGGTAAAAGCAAGCGCGATGGATGGGAGCTGCGAGCTGGTATGAGTAAAAGAAATATATATAATATACTGCAGATCTGGCTCTACATCTGCCGCTTTTGATTTGATTAGGATAGCTTCCTCAGAAGCTAATTGAACAGAGAAGTCATCACGAGGGTATGAATTGGTCTTGGACTGCCAAGACTCTATCATCTCTAGCGCTGGTTGTTGATTTTGCGAGTCTGAGTCTCCTTCATCCTCATTGAGACCATAATCAAATCCACCCACATCATTGTAACTTTGCTTGAGTACAAAGTGTAGCTTTTGCAGCAGGTAGTATATATGCCGACACCTCCTCACTATAATTTCCTCTCCCTCAGGAGAGATATCCGAGTCTTCAACTTCTGAAGGGTTGTAGCCTGTGGGCCGCACCCACACAAGCCGTGAGCGCATGTCTACCTTTGCCTTGAGCGGGAAACTCCTATTAAAGTTTACCCATAATGGGCCAGTTTCATCGTAGTCGGGCGCACGAACACCTTCGCGGTAGCTGTGGGAGGTGATCACGAGAAGTAATCCTTGAGGAAGCCAGGTTGAGCGGTTTGGTACTGCCTTGGCAATTCCTGGGAAGAATCCCACTCCCAGAGTTGCAGTCTTCCGGTGGGCAATCTCTCGTCTATGATGCTCCACACAGGCGAATACGTTAGGCTGGGGACTATAAATTTCGAACGACATAGAAGGCTCGGAATTGATCTCTTGATAGAGATATTCACAAAGGGTGGTATGGTCAGAATCAAGGGGTATAGTACTGTAGACTTGCAGAGCAAATTCTGGATTTGCTTCGAAGTCCCCCTCAGCCTGCCTGATCTCCTCTGCGTTTATCACTTTATGTACCATCAAAACAGCAGGCTGGTTTGCATGGTCCCGGTACGGCTGCGCGACCCATCGTGTTTTGCGACGGACCTTGGGTTGATTTCCTCTCGCCATCTCCAATCATGTCGCTTGCTGTTCTGTATAATCGCTGTGGTGGAAATTCGCAGATTGACAGCCTGGGTGAGGGGCTGGGGTGGGGTAAATTTGGCATACCTGTTAAGCATGATCGTATTCCTTCAAACCCTCGGCACAATTTCAAATCAGTTGCATGACGGTCCAGGACTGATTCAAAGTAGTGTGTTGTCTTTTCAAAAAATTGTACCTTCTCCTTCATAGCAGCAACTTCTGCCGCGCATGTTTCCACGTCTGAACATCGCTCAATATCTGACTCGAGCCCTATTATGCGTGACTGGTACAATCTCCGCATGAATTGTAGTTGATATAACATGAACCCAATGCTGGATAGAGATGAGCCACCATAATAGTGGTTTGTACTATCATCTGTAATTAAAAGACCTGCTCACCAAGTAAGAAAACTTATTGATAACTTAGATAGATCGAGGGAAATTCACCAAGTATGTTAGATGCAGGCAGTCTATTGGCACCTTTGAGATCTGGCCCTGGATATGTATGTTTCCAAATTTGATCATGATCATTTTGATCCTGCTTACCAATAACGATCCAATCTGGTTCACTTCGTTGCAATTCTAGATTGTAGAGCATTTTCTTGAAGAAATCTACCTTCTTCTGTGGGGTGTAGGATATCAACTCTGCTTCACGCTTACCGTTGGGTGACAGCAAGAAATACGATTCCCGATTGATCTTTCGAGTCATTGAAGCGATCTCTCCGTCAATTGTTGATTCCTTGAGTATATTCATTATGAGTTATACTTAGGAATCACTTCCCGAATGGAGTGAGAGCATGTAAGAACAGCGTATATCGTAACACGGCTGGTGAACGACTTGTGGTATTTCAGAAAAAAAGATTGAGATTTTTATCATTCAAGGCACTAGTTAGTTATATCGAGAGTTCAGTGTGTCACGAAAGTTTACAGTTGATACTGCTAGAAAATTACGCTAGTCTGCTTGTGGCTTAGCTGCCCATCAACCCGTTTTCGGAAGGTCAACGACCTCGCAACTTCAACCTTGAACCAACACTCTCCCTGTTTTATACATACACATCTTGCGCAGTTGATCAAAGACAAGTAATCCTATACCATCGCACAATGGACCCAGACATCCCGCCAGCCGAACCAGCGCCCTCCGCCTTCAACTACATCCTCTCCTTCATCCTCGTCGGAATCGCATGGGGCTTCACCACACCCTTTATCCGACGGGCCGCGGTGGACTTTAATAAACGACAAGAAGAGACCATTCGATTATCTTCTGCCGCCAATGCTGTTGCCAATGACGATGACGATGATAATACGATCCCTGTGCAGCCGCAAAGGGGAGGATTCGATATTAAGAAGAAGATAAGCGCTGTGTTTTGGACAGTTGTTAATTTGCTGCGGACGCCGGCGTATGCGATTCCGTTGATTGTGAATTTGACGGGGAGTGTGTGGTTTTTCTTACTTGTGGGCAAGCATGGTATGTCTTTCTTTTGCCCTCGGTGGAAGGTCGAAGTGCCGATTTTTAGGTGTATTGATGCTGATATTTACGTCTGATGATAGAACTCTCGTTGACGGTCCCTATATCGAATTCAATGGCCTTCCTGTTCACGGTGCTAGGAGAATGGTATGTGGAAAGAAAAGTGATTGCGAGAGAAACGTGGTTGGGTATGTTTTTGGTACTCGGTGGTATAGCGTTGTGCGTACACTCGAAGACTACTATTTGATCATGGAAATCTATATCGTGAATGTATATATGTATAGTGATGAAATTAATTTAGAATTGAAATATGGTATTCAACGCCCAGTCTATATCATCAGGCAGTACAATCATTCCAATAAAGTAAACAGACACAGTTCAAGCGCCAGAAAAGAAGAGAATACCCATTCTGAACCATGTGCTAGGATGGGTATTACGAGAACAAATCATCAACCGCACATAATGGTATCAACGTCATGGTCGAAGAGAAAAGGATCCGACATATCAAAAGTATTGCACAGTCGTAACTACAATCAATGCTCGGAATCGTCATGCATGGTGAAATGAAAACTGGTATAAACACATAACTCCGGAAATCTCCGAAGTGAAAGAGAAACCTGACAGGCCTATGATGTCCCGGTCCTCTGATATCGTCACATATACATTTTGCTGGCGTAGAAACCGATCAAGTCTAAACGCCACGGAACTATGATTGAGTTAGTCAAGAGGTTACACGTCGAAATTAGGACAGATACTCACCATTCGTACAACCAAGAACCACATTGCTCCAATAAACTTGATCAAGGACAGAGCGGCGACACTCCACAAAATCACCGACATATAAATGTCAGCCCGCTTGGCATCAGTGGTAGACGTCGAACTGTTGGAGTTGAGATTCTCCAATCCAGCGGTACTTAACACGACAGCGCCTAGTGCAAAGTTACAGAAGATCCACACCAGGACGACACCACTACGGAATCCCTTGTAATAGTCTTCTTGTTTCTCTGCATCGGAAATTACCCGCACTTCTTTGGGCGGTTTTGTTGCGAATGCCGACAGCTCAATATCGTACTGTGCATTCAAATCGCCTCCATCCTGCGGAATACTAACGTCGACTTTTCCACCTGGTTTGACGGTAGCAGAGGGCAGTTTTTCTGCCTTGTCATCCCCTTTGGTGCCCCATGTGACATCGTGAGTATTGCAAAATGCGTACACGTTGAGCACGTTGGTATAAGTGGGTGTAAGCAAAAGATATTGAATAAACTGTTTTCGTTAGTAGATGTTTTGAAAAGACCGAAGAGGAAGGAACATACACAAGTAAACATATGCCATGGGTCGAAGAAAACTAACGACGCCACGAACCACATCACATAGGTAGATGCTAGTGACACAATAATGGTGAAGAAATGCTCATTAGTAAAAAGATCACTGAAAGTGAATCCATTCTCCTTGGTTTGTTGTTGAATGGATTTCACCGTGACGAAGATGGCTGCAAAGGTCAAGTATATCATAACGACAACCCAGAAGTACACCATTGTCATGTAGAATTTGTTTGATCCTTGCGGGCGATTACCGAGCGAGAGAATAAAACATGCCACCAATGTAGAGAGATAGATCCATTCAAAGACAACACCGAGAATCGCTCCGGGGGTACCCAAGAGGTCTGTAGAGCCCAGGTACTGCGTGAGGATGTGGAAGACAAGGAAGAAGTTACCGATTGCGAACCAGGCAAAAAGCATGTTAACAGTCTGGAAGATGAATTCAAAACCGAGCATGAACTTTCTCATGAAACTGTGACTGCTGCGTCCGATTTGATAAAAGTGGGCAATGGCATAAACGGCAGCAAAGAAACTTCCGTTCAACCAACGACGACGCTGAAGAATAAACTCGGCCATGCGATCTGGCACGTCTGTTTCTCCTGTAGAAGACTTCACATAGGAGAGAACCCAGCGACAGTTGCGTTTCGTGACAATCTCGAAACACAGAATACGATCTTCGGCAAGATACATGTTCGCAGTGAAGATACCGGCATTTGCACCATGCATCTTCTCACCAGCAAAGTACTTCTCGAGAGGTCCTTGGCCGGTTTTGTCGTTTTGCAAAGCGACGTATCGATAAGCGGAAAAGGCACCAGGCAACACGGAAATGAAACCAAAAGCCGACTCCAGGGGCTTGTCAAGAATATTGCTCATTTTGTATTCGAAATTTTGCGCGGCAACCAACGGGTTGATGAGGTTCTTTCCCTTGTCCAACATGACTTTGATCTCACCACAAGCTCCACCACACATTGGCTCCAAGTCGAATGCTCGCCAAAGATGGTAAATAGAGTCCTTGCCGGGTTTCGTACCGGCATCAAGCAACACACAGATATTGGGATCGAGTACACGGCCGAAAGCCTGGAAAAACCAACGATGAGAGTTGATCTTTTTTTGATTCTTTTCCTTCAGACAAAAGATCATCTGCACAGGAGTGGCCGAGCGTCCTTTGATAGAGACTTGTGTACCCTTCAAACCCAGTGCCAGCTGAGTGGTGTATTCGTAAATATGTGCAGTGACGTCCTTGCCGTTGACTTGTTGTTTGGCAATTCCATCCTGGTAGACCCCCAGAGCGGCTAACACAGCACGCGTACGAGGGTTAATCTTGGCACGACCGTCACTGATGACACACACGACGATTTTCTTCCATGCATCCTTGCCCCAGGTCTTGCTGTTAGTTCTCGAGCACATGTACTCGATGTTTTTGAAGACACCGATCAAGGTACGTGCGAAAAGGAACTCGTCTTCGTTATACATGGTAATGACAATGAAGAGTTCAGTATGTCTGGGTTTGGCGAACAGGCTCTGTCGCAACGTAAACCGATCGTTGTAGAACTCTGCTGGATCGCAAGTAGCGGCCGAGTAACGCATATGGGTAAATTCATCACGTTCGGGAGGTTGGGCATGAGGCACTTGATTCAGCAACTTGGGGGGTACGGGACAATCGAGAACCAAATTTCCGCGAAACAACTGAACTTCCTTGACCGTCTTCCAACGTCGAATAGGTGCCGGACTGGGAGTCACTGCAGGCGGAGTTGGGTTGTGCTCAGGCTGGCCGCTTGCTTCGTTGGCGATATAGTCGTCGCCATGTGTATACTCTGGTGGCTCGTATGGGTTTGGACCGTACGGGTTATCTGCTTGAAGGATGGGAACTCGGTCTTCTTGGTAAGGGGAGGGTTCTTGATGAGGGTAATTTGATAGATCGTAGTCCTCATGCGGAATACCTGTTGGCTCATAAGGTTGGTTATAGTACGCGTCGTGATGATCTTCAGGGCGCAATGTATATTCGTGAGGATAGTTCTGTGCATGATGTTCCTCGAAGCGTTCGTTGTGACCATACGAGTTATTGATTCCTTCGACCGAGTACTACATTAATGCTGTTAGCGACATTCGATTAGCGCAACACATGAGTCAAGCGCACCGTTGGCTGATCTAGTAGGTGATCTGTCGAGGGCATCTGCAATGGTTGAAATTCTGTCCCCTGCTGATATGGCTGTAATGGCCGCCCCGGCGAGGGGGTGCGATTGTCCGTATAGTGAGGATGCATGACCGGCGAGTGACTTCCATTCTCTGCATAGGGATCTGTTAAGCGCTGCATCAGTATTGCGACGGGACAAACGAGGATTTAATCAGACGGAGTCGGGGAAAGCGGAACGCAAGTGACAAAAACAGGCACAAACACAATGCCAACAAAGAGTGCATATGTGGTACCCCTTGTGCGGTTCTGGTGGAGAGCAGCAAAGCCAAAGAATCTGAGAGTTGAAGCGGTGCCGTTTTAGCCAGCAACGGTGGCCCCGCTGTAAACAAATAGATTGCGAAGCTCTGAAACGCTAAGATCGACCATGGTTGCTGTGCCGTGGTTCGAGGATGTTTAATATTAGTTAAGGAAAAAGACACACTTACCTAAGCGATTGTAGGAAGACATGGTGGAATTGATGGTGATGCAGAGAAGGAGGGGATGAGGCAGAAGAAATGAAATGGAGAAGCAGCAAGTATATGACGGAGGATGTTTGACCTGGTTACTAGGGGAAGATCCTCAGGCATTCATTCGCAGACACGTGATTGGCTGCTGTGCTGTGTCCAAGCTGTGGCTGGCCCACTCTCCGCAGATTGTATCAGCCTTGCCGAATACTCTTCTGCTATCAACTGTGTCTTGTCGAGGTTGTTATGGCACGTATTGTTATGGAGATATTGATCTCTCTGACTGAAATCTCAAGTCATGGACTCTACCCAGAACACATCGAACAATGCTGTTGACTAGAGATCTGTCACAGGCGACGTCATGGAGTCCCTGCGCCTCGTCCAGGGTACGTACTATGTACCCCAGTCATATCCTCTGATCCTCCGATTCCTCACGCGAAGCAGCCAGACAGAGTCCATCGTTTCAACCTGGCATCTCGAACATCGTCCATCCTCGCCAAAAGACTTGGCAGAGGCTGTGCTGTTGCTAAGAATAGCCTGGCTGTATTACATAATCCTCCGATCCATGGCTGTGTTGTGGCTGATGCTCTCTCGACCATCTTCTGCCAGAACAGAACCCTGGGACTCTCTTTCCTGGAAAGATCTCTTTGGCCGGACGCAGGTCCAGGAACATACTCACTCCATTGGCTACGACTGACTCAAGTCATGCCGGACAGACCTCTTATCGGATCCGCAACAAACCAATCCCCAGAAAACTCCGAGTCCAGTCGACTTGCAGAATCGTCCTACATACTGCTGTACCTGCCTGGTACTGTAGCACAGCATGAAATCCTTTGACTTGAGGAATAGATACAGCAACATTTCACGAAAAAAAAATGACAGATTATATCATGGATCAATGGGTTTTTATAGGGCTGCTCACTCGGTCAAATACGTTGCTTTGCTCCCTGAGATAGAAAGCTCATCAGCAATCGTTTTCGATTGATCGAAACATACCGGGGAAAAAAACATGTCAATGTCAAAATGCTAGTTCCAAGGTTTCCAGTGGGAGGGACCCCAACAGACCAAATTGGCAATCTGGCCAACAACGACCTACAACCTGTTCCTAGAAATCTCTCTTGCAATCAGACCCTCTCCTCACTGCTCGTATCTCCGTTGGATTCCTTCCTCCCCAGCCTAAGAACAGACTTGTACTTCCTCGGCTCAAAAACCTGCACGTCATCATCCGCAAAGACCTTTCCTTCCTTCCGAGCCTGTCGTTTCAATCTCGCAATCCGAACAACATCCATCTCAACATTGCGTGTAAGCCACCACGTCAAAATATTCGCAAAAAACGCAGCGATGATTGCTGCTGCCGCTATTGCGAAACTATTCTTGTACCCATTATACGCCCACTTTGACTGAAAGAGCTGTGGACCAACGACACCCCCGACTTGTCCAACACAATTCTGGAAACCGAGTGTGAAAGCGGCGCCTGTTGAGCCTTTGAGGGTGGATGATCACCAGGCCCAGAAGGGGATGAAGTAGGCTTGGTAGAACATTGTGCCGAGGATGCAGGCAATGTAGATTCCGACGCGGTTTGAGATGGTGAAGAAGAGGACAAAGCAGATGACCATTCCTGTCATGATGATCCTATTGCCAGGTGTCAGGAAACTTCAGCAGATCATCGAAAAGGGAAACATACATTATAACTGCAGGTCGAGGAATCAGCGCCAAACTAATCACATAGTCCGCAGCAATCAACGCAATCACAGCCGCTGCGGCAGGCGGAATATTCAAAAGTTGATTTCTAGGCAACGAGGCAAATCCCAGATTTGTCGTGATGGTTGGCAGATACCACGTTAACGCATACCCACCCATATTCACCAACATCTGCGACAGCATAAATGACCAGATAGTGGGTGTCTTCACGGATGCAATTACTTCCTTCTTGCTGAAGATTGGATCGCTTGTCAAAGGCGCATTTTCAGGTAATCGTGTTTCGATGAATTCTTGTTCGCGCTTTGTGAGCCATTTGTCGCTGCTGGGGGATTTGGGATAGTCTGGTAGCACGAAGTATACCACGGCGGAAAACAAAATGGTGGCAAGGCCTTCGAGGAGGTAGACCCTATATCGAAAGGCGTCAGACACGTTTCAACCAGGAATGAATCATGGAAGACTACCATCGCCATGCACTCAATCCCCGAATGCCATCCATGTAACTAATACCATAACACAAAAGAGACCCAACAATCGTCGCTGCTGTCTGAATTGCGAAAAACCACGTAATCGGTCTCCCCATCTCCTCCGTGCGATACCAGCTAGCTAACTGAGCAACCACGCCGGGGAACATGCCTGCCTCCATCATTCCAAGTAGGAATCTGACGGTATAGTAAGCTGCTCTATTCTGAATGGCGGCGTGACAAGCGACTATGACTCCCCAAGTGAAGAAGATGCGCGACTGCCAGAGATGGGGTCCCATCCGTTTAAGGATTAGATTGCCCGGAGTTTCGAAGATGATGTAACTGATCTACTATAATCAGCCATCCTGTGGCATCATACAGCTGGAGAGATCCAGAACTTACATAGTAAATGGACTGTACCCAGTTGTACTGGTTCGCAGTCATATGAAGTTCATTCAGGATGTTACTCGGCTGTCCAACCTGTAGAATCTTGACACTAGCAGCGTTGATAACGTCGATCTACAAGAATTAGCTTTAGTCCTCTCAAGCAGTGATCCACAGAGTAACAGACCTGCTTGATCATATACATTAACCCAATCAGGACAAAAAACCGCTTGTTAACCTTGTGCATGATTGCCTTTTCTTCTTCCGAAGTAAAAGTAGACAAAAACGCTGCTTTAGCCTCTGGGTCATCGCGGACATCACCTTCGGTTCTAGAGATTTCAACGTTGATTCTCTGCTTTGTATGGGCCGCGGCCTCGTGGTTGATTTCTTGCGGCAACAATGCCATTATGAAGTTATTTGTTGAATTTGCAAACAAAAATTATTTGATTTGGACTGGCCTTATTTAAACCCTCCATTATGTGATTGATTCTTCGTGTTTTGCTGGGGTGTATCGGATCAGCACCAGACAGAATGATGTGCCCTAACTAAATATGACAACATCTGGCCAAGCCATTTGCCAATCCGATAAAGCATCCACAACAACCTAGAGTTGGCCTTGGTTTTTCATATCTGGAAACTTTTAGATCTGACATTCACGGTTATCTGTCCAAGAAAATATGGTGTAGGTGTTGACCAGACTACTTACTCCATCCAGCAGGTGTGGATGTTATCATATGCACGGAATGGCAGCGACAAATACCGACTTGATAGCCAATTAACATTAATTTAATAGTCAAATTAGACTTATAAAATCATATACCGGCGTGATTGCATAATTGAAATTCGACGCGTAAGCATGCAACTCCATTGATAAGAGCGATGCGCATCTGCGTCCGGGGTTATGTTAGGGCAAGGATTCCAAGCCCTAAAACAATCCGAATGGATTTATGGACGCAAATTGTACCCTCAAATGATCATTCAGGAAAAGTCTTGTTTTTAAAATCATCGTTTTTTGTTTATATCAATTATTAGCTATCCTATCTAGTGGCTATTTCTAAAGTTTGAAATTGTCTAACTGAAAGATCACAGAAACACATCGATATATATTGCGCAACCAGCCGGATCCGCCACCTTGCGCAAGGTCTCCAACAATAAATCCAGTCAATTGCACATCAATGTAAACTTTTAAGGTAAAACAACCGATATTATTGCTAATTGTGTCAATAGATCTATTTCTATAAGTACTATTCGATGGTCTACATAGAATAGAGCATGAAGGTCAAGTTGCTAAAATACCTATTTAGGTAAGCCATCGGCCTAGTCTCGTTGCAGGGAAGACTAAAACAAAACAGCACAACTAGCAGGGAAACACGCTCATTAAAAAAGGATTGGAACTCAGCGATGTCGCTGATACTAATGTATTGTATCTCATGGTATCCGATTCCGAGATGGTCGAGTCAAACTATTTTGTACAGACCAGACGAGCTTCTGGTCTACAAACATGTCACACTTGGTACCATACTCTAATACTTAATGAAACTCGGCATTGTAGCACCTAGAGTATATCAAGCAAACGGTCAATTTAAGCAGGCAGTCAATCTGCTGGAATATCTTATCATGATATATAAAAAGTGATCGCAGAAGACTGTCTTTCGCGGCTGGCATCGTAAGAAGGATAGGGTCAATTTAGGTATGACATACGTTCTGATGTCGTGTTTCTCTTAAAAATTTCACTGATCGTTCGGTTCATTGGAAGAATAATACAGTTTATTGTTTCAGCTCACTCCGTAGTGGATACTTGTGTAAACGCAAATTGGTAGGTTTCGGGGTTTAACAACGCAGGTGCAAGAATACCCGCAGATGAACCCGACTTTGCTTCAATAGGAAGCATATCATAGAAGACATTAGCAGCAATAGCTTGTAAAGGTGGCATGTTACCCATCAGGCCTTGTGCAAGTTCTATATGGTTGCCGTAAAACGCCTCGTGTGAGGTAAGCCTCTGTCAAGGAGTAAGTGCGAATTTACTTTACACAGATGTCCTTTGGACTTACTTGAGCTTTTGCATGTAATTCATGGTTACCCACTGGAAATTCTGTTGACTGAGGGACATTTGTCTCTGCTGTGACTGTTTCAAACACAAGCTCCTCAAGCTCGATGCACAGATGCAGCATGTGCTCAACCTGAAGCACTCCGGATTTTTGGACATTAATAAGAAACTTCACAAAGTCATTAATGTCTCTTAAGTGGGATCGTGCTCGCACATCAGTGGGGTGCTTAAGCAAAATTGCTACTAGCGCAATACATGCTGACAGAGGATAGGACAGAATCTGCCTGCGAACCACTATAGTTAGTATTATTCGATATCCATAAATTACACACATACCAGAGATCACCAGGTGCCTGGGGTGGTAGATACTGAAGAAGTTGTATCGATTCCTGAGCCATAGTCGTATGAATGAAGTTTGAAGAAATGGATTGCGAAAGAAAGTTGATATCGTTAACAGGCATGATATGCGCCGCGAAACCATGAAGTGCACTCATAGCGCGATAATAGACAAAATGTAACGAAAGGATGGGTTCCCTAGACGGACTGACAGTCGACCAATTGATGTGGCCTGGTTGTATGTTTAAAGGCACTTGTTCTTTCCAGTCCCCAAGCTGGTAATCCAGCTCTGCGACTGCTTGTAAACACCTATCTGCACCGCACTTGGTGGCCTTTTCGGAATACAACTGGTTCTGAATATTTGATTCGATCACAGCTAGCTGGGCTCGCAGTCGAAAAACAGTAGCTTCCACACGTATTTCCGAGGCAACAATCTTCCCAGGACAACCGAGTGAATCAGAACTTGTATACCCAAGACTGATATCATCGTCGTTGTAAGCGGACGGCATTCCAGTTTTGATGGAAATATCTTTGTCAAGTATATATGCAACCCAGAACGCACGCTTGTGTCGCTCGGACATAATAGGGTCCATGCCCACGTAGAAAGAGCGCCTATGGAAACCAAGAGTTATGGACAGCCTCGCAGCCTCAGATATTAAAAGTGAGCTTGTGCGTGTATCACTTGATCCTTGCATGAACAGGGCCATGGCAAGAAGCGCCTCCAGGGCCGGAAGATCTGTACCGCGAGAGACAATTGCTGGGAAAACGCTAAACGAATTTTTAAAGAAGTGCCATGATAGATCTATCATGTCACTATATGAATCCTCGGCTGCCCTGGATTGAATTGCAATTGCTATGGCGGCGTTCAATAGACCCCAGCGTGCAGGGCTCTTGTGAATTGAAGAGCTATCACTCGCGTATTCCTCATCTAGGAGTGGTATCAGATTAGAATGGTCGAATAGTGGCCACTGGCAGTTGATATTGTTGTAGGATACTTTGAATAGTGATTCAAGGTGGGCTTTTGGAGGGAGATTCGTGAATATAGAATTTGTGAACGGACCACGGCGAATCTGGACACGGAGTCGTCTCACAATTTTCTCGTCTGGGAGCGACGCAAAGAACCTCTCTCGAACGGCTGATATCTCACTATTGGTTCCAATCGAGGATTTCGGCGAAGGTAAATTCAATCCCGAGATACTTGTTTCATAAGCCTGCCCAACGACTCGGTGAGTCGAAGGTTCCTCAGTAGGTGGCAGGGGTGTGCTAGACCGCCCGTCTGTATGCCCTAATGGTCGTACAACGGCAGACCCAAATTCTGAGGTCGAGCCGAGGGTCTTCGTGGCCATCTCATCTGAGCGGTGATCCGAAGCATGAGATGGCCAGGAGTTTACTTGATCTTGTATGAGCCCGGAGTGAAGAAGGGAATTTTCCAGTCTTGCAAGCTTCCTCTCTAAGTTTTGGATATATGCGTTCCTGTTTATAACATTTAAACCAACCCAGAGCATTTCACACTGTGAATTCAACTCACGCTTTACCCTTACCCCGTCTCTTTGCCTGCAAATATGTACAAGGCAGTCCCTGCTTCAAACAAGTAGAACAACTTGGTAGATTCCCATCGCATCGCCTCTTTCTCGTCCGGCACTGCTCACATGCCTAGATACGTCAGACGCTGGACTTGGGGCTGTTTGGAGACTTACATTTTCAACTCTCTTCTTCATATAGCTCTTCAACCCCAGGGTCCCTCCGCTACCAGATGTAAGCTCCATCAAATCAAGTTAACAATATTTGCTAGTGGCAGGTGTTGTTTCGACCTCGAAGAGACTGTTCAGTCTTAAGGCGTGGGGCGCCAAGACAGGCTAATCCACTCGTGGCTGAAAACCCTAAAACTGCCTGAATAGGCTTAGTGCTACAAGAAACGCGCTAGTAAGTAGCATATAAGAAGCTGAATCATTGTAGGTGCTAACTAACCAGTTAAGTTAAGTTGATTTCTAAATTACGGAAATCAATGAATAATTCCTCCTTAAATTAAATTAACTCTAAATCAATATCGAGTGCCTTCACTGCCTTTCCGAAGAGAGGTGGATCGGCTTATGTAGTTGTTAGGTAATCTGATTGCGGATGTATTTTGCATCCGCAATGAGATCAAGGTCAACTTAGGCCGGATGCGGACTCTTGTTTATGTAAGGCAACCTATGCGAGAGATTTCATTCCTATATAGACACAGAATACAACGCTCGGATTCTCAATTCGCATTGACCTAAGAATCTATCCTTTTGGCCGCTTGGTATCACGGACGAAAGTCATGGATCGCAAGAAAGTTCTCGTCCTCGGCGCTACTGGGCCTGCTGGGATTTGTGTTTTAAGAGAGCTTCTCTCTCGAAGTGTTCCAGCATTGGCTTTTTGTCGAAATCCCGGCAAAATTCCAAAAGATCTGTCTGATAACGCACTGCTCGAGGTAGGTCATGGGAGCCCAAGTGCCAGAATTGTCTAACTTCTTATTGTACAGATTACGAAGGGGGATATGACTAACCGCGAGGACTTGTCTAGGGCAATTTCTAAATCTCGTGCCATAATATCTTTACTCGGACCTAGTGCTGATCGCCTACCGCGGGATACTTTCGCCGATTACTATCGAACAATCGTCCCTTTAATGAAGCAACATGACGTACACCGCCTGGTGGCTCTTGGAACAACCGCTATTTATCGCCACGATGACAAAACATCTATTTCACGTGCCCTTATCACGGGGCTCATTCGGGTGATCGCCAGCAGTGGGTACCACAATATCATGGCTGTCCAAGAATACTTCGACTCTGTCCAGGATCCGTCGGTCGACTGGACAGTATTTCGCCTAGGGTGGCTCTCTGGAACGAGTGATCCAGCTGCCTGGTCTGAGGATCGGAACAAAGGCGAGGTCTACGCAGGACCTGTCGGAGCACCAGGTTTCACTTCCGGAGTTAACAGAAGTATTTTGGCCAAGTGGCTGGTCGATACGTGTCTGGACCCGAGCGCCAGATGGAAGCACCAAATGCCGGCTGTCAGTAACCTGCGAAAGTAGGTAACCGCCCAACATTGGGGAAGTGAATTTATGTTTATGCTATATTTGGTGCTGTATACAAGGAAGTGAGCATGTGTGTAATTCAAGGCAAAACTCCGGTTACGTCTGATTTATCATGGAGATGGGTTGGCCAATTCTTTCACTAGCTTAGGAATACTAAAAGCATAGACACAGGTGGCCACTTTCTTTTCCGTAGGTTTACAACCAGGTACTAGAATAGCGATCTCTCCTGCAAGGGAGAGTATACCCCACAAATTATGGCGATAACATATACGTATCATCAGTCAAAGGTGTACTCCGGGACTCAGCATAAACTACCCAAACTATGTCAGCATGTCTTGTCCATAGAGAGATCTATTAGAAGTCGATAGTACAGTATGTACCTGAACGCTGAAAGTCAACAATTGCGCCCAGTGGAAAGTCTGAAGAGTCCAGAATGGCATGGCTGTACGGGTCTAGATACGAGTAATAAGAGCAATAGGCTTTCTGCATTAACTTCCTAATGCACAAATAGAGGCTCTTAATGGATCAACCCTCCCCAACTCACATTTTACCGCCGCTGTTGATATTTGATTCATTTGCCGGACGATTGGCTAAGTTCCTCTGGGGCTGAATGATTGAGAGTTGTTGAGTTTGATTAGGAAAGGCGGTATTCAGTAAGTACGCGTTGAATGAACTATTAACGAGTTATCTAGGGACATATTTGTCATTCGGCACTGCTTGATAATAACTGAAAGAAAATTTTGATTTAATCATAGTAGTAATGAACGGATTCTATTGCTTCCACAGCCTCTGGAACCATAACGTGGCGGGTTGCTTATTCAATTGTAACTTCGGCCAGGGGGAACTCGAGTTTCCACAGTTTGCTATAGGATACCATGATTGGTTTGCCAAATGACGCGCACCACATCTAATTATTGTTAATCTTTCATGCCAGTCTAACAAGGTAACTCTGCTTACTGAAATTTCTGACGGGTCACGCCGGTACAGCTCGGGAGCAAAAAGCAGCCGCGCTTGATAATCCTTTCACATTAACTTAAGAATACAGATAGTTATTATAATAAATCAACCTTATTCCCACGGACAATTGCTATAGCATAATAACTATTTCTTGTTCCTTCGTTTAAGCAACACCATGTCATCTATTCGAAAAGTCGCACTCATTGGCGTAAGTACTCTACATAGGATTAGAGCTAGCTTTTTCTAATACATTCTTACAGAAAGGCGTTTTGGGCACTGCTGTTCTCGAGCAATTGTCGAAAAATGGCTTGGAAGTAACGGTTCTGAGCCGTGACCCTTCTTCTCTCGGTGCACTCCCTGCCGGAGTGTCCGTCTCTGCCGTAGATTATACTTCCATCGAGAGCTTACTTAGCGCTCTACAAAACCAAGATGCGGTGGTTGCCACCCTTGGAAGTGCTGGGATTCTTGGGCAGAAGGTTATTATCGACGCTTGCATCAAAGCCGGAGTCAAACGCTACATCCCGTCTGATTGGGGCTCGATCACGACCGATCCTGCAGCTCGTCACCTTCCAACAAACTATGCTTCAGCCCAAATCCAGGATTATCTGAAGGAGAAAGCCCAGAAGGACGAACTCGAGTACACTATTTTGTCGGTTGGTGGCTTCTTGGATCTTCTCTTTGATATGCCGTTCCTGCTGGACCTCCCTAATTCATCGGTCGAATACTTCGACAAGGGAGAACATCCATTCAGCGTAACTACCCTCGACGGTGTGGGAAAGGCCGTTGTGGGTGTACTAAAAGCACCGGCGGAAACTAAGAATCGAAATATTTTCGTTCATCAAGCTGTTATAACACAGGCAAAAATGGTTTCCATCGTTAAAAAATACTGTTCACCTGGACGTCAGTGGCAAGAGACGTACGTGGACGCCGAAACCAAGTTCCAGGAAGGCCTGGATTTAGCTACGAAAAACCCTGGTGATTTCCTGGCTATCATGGCATTGCTTAAGGCCGCGCTCCTCAGTGGTAAATTTAACTCTGCCTATTCCACAGTTGATAATAACTTGGTTGATCTTCCAATGTTCGGAGACGAAGAATTGGAGAGTATCGTGGCTGGCAAGCTTCGCGAGAAGGGCCAATAAAGATCAAAGCGAACGGGAGATTTCATGGCTGCGCTGTCTACTGCGGCATCATGTAGTGACGTTTCTGTTCAACCTGCCCTCGGCTGCGTCTTGTTTTTCTCCTGGATTGTTCTTCTGTTCGAGCGCATTTCAGCATTATGGCCCGTTCCTCCGACGAGATGTCGAATTACCTACATGACAAAAATAACTACTGGCAGTCCTATAACCCGACATCGAAGAGGATTTGACGTTAGAGAAGGGTCAGCCCAGGTTCACTATCACGACCTTAGTTAAATTAATCTTAGAAGTCTTAAATATAGCTAGTTGTCCTTAACTTGGCGTCTTTCATATCTACACCCTGCATGGCAATCACCGTTACCAATAACCGAGTGAAATTTGCCCCTAGAATTTATGATCCTCCACTCTCCTCTAACGCAGCGGCTGGGATGCTATTGCTGTCCTTGAAATTATTCAGACATAATACTTTACATTATATTACATGATGCCCATGCGTTGGTTCTTTTTTTTTCGTATCATCGTCAGGTTTATCTGTTCAACCAGTTGATATGCGCTATCCCTGCAACTGATACAAGATAATACCATAGTACGTAGTATAATTCTAGGCTTACACACTACGATTAATTTTGTTAGCTATATCTTACCATAACAAACTATCTTGTACTGTAAGCGAGCAGCTTTTCGGCCTGCCGTAGTTGAACGGTTTCAACATTAACTACGGCAACGCTACCCAAAATTCGGTGGCGAGATTGTCCTCGAGACCAAATAATAATGCAGGTGAGTAACTATTTGAGTCACAATTTGACCTCCCCGCTTTAAGCACATGGCCTGTTCTAGAATATCTTGCGCCTCCCATACGAACATCCGTACGTTCCGGCCGACAGTACATTCCTATGCTGGAGCCGGAAAACGCACCGTGGTATGGAAATAAATTGAAGAAAATAAGTCAAGTTAGGAATGTAAGCAAGTAGGAATGTAGATTTTGGAATGACCATAAAGGAGTCTCTGCCAAAATGAGATTGAATCTAAGAATAAATTTCGAACCAGTGATCATGAAGAGGAAAAAGAGAGCTGGTGGTGAAATTTGGTTAGTCCATCCTAGCTCTTAAACTGAGCATCCATGGATGCAAATCTGTCTAACTAAAGGCGTTACATGCAAAGCATCCCGCCTGATACCAAGAATAGTAGCCAGATGCAGTTGATGCTAAAAATGAGCTTGGAGAATGGAGATTACAGTAGCTGTTCTCCATGAAGTAGACGTTCGTGCGGCCGGATGTTGTCAGGCACTGTGCACCACAGGCAGCAGCAGTGGCAACGTATGGACTTCCAGATGTGTCTGAAATGAGTAGCGTTGTCGAAGGGTCATTTGAGAATCCAAATGAGCCACATGCCTCGCCTGAAGAGAAGCAGGATGCCTTATACCAAAGGTAGTAGCCGCTAGCCGTACTTGCTCCGGAGGCTCTTGCCCCTTGGTGTAAATTACAGTAACTTCCCTCAATGCAATACAGATTGGTGCAGGAGGGCATAGCCAGACATTGGGCCCCGCAGGCAGCAGCACTTTCCACATAGGGGCTTCCCGCTGTATATGATTCAATCAACAGCGAAGTCGAGCCATCGTGTGATAGTCCAGGGGCACCACATGACCCCGATGAGAAGCAGGATGCTTCGTACCATAGGTAATACCACTAGCGGTACTAGTTCGTAGGTGCTCGCTCCCTGATGCAAGTTGCAATAGCTTCCCTCAATGAAATATAGATTGGTACAAGAAGATGTAGTTAGACATTGCGCTCCACAAGCAATTGCGCTTTCAACATAGGGGCTTCCAGCTGTATATGATTCAATTAAGAGCGAGGTTGAGCCGTCGTGTGAAAATCCGGGAGCTCTGCAGGTCATTCCATCTCGCACAGGTGCAGCAGCTAGAACGGAGGCTGATGTGCAGTCCTCTACTCCAACACACACATAATCACCGAGATCTAAGTACGCGCATGTATCTCCAACAGCTGGATTCCAAGCATAGAAGTCCGTGATAGATATTCCATAATCTGCTGCAATAGCGCCACATTGATCACCTTGACCACTAAATGGAAGTCTACGCAATTCTTTGCCATTCCTGTTTGATAAGGTGTTGGCGTCGGGATGCCATTGCCAGTAGCAGTCGGAATCGTAGTTGAAGTTGTAGTGACTATAGTGACTGTAGGCGTATAACCAATAATGTCAACACAGACGTAGTCACCTGAATCTAGGTACTGACAGGCAGTTCCTACGGCTGGGCTCCAAGCATAGAACTGCATGAGAGATATTCCATAGTCTGCTGCAATAGTACCACATTGGTCACCGCTAACCACCAGGTGAAAGCTATTTCAATTTGCTGCAATGCCTGTTTGATAGGGTGTAGGTGTTGAGATGCCATCACCGATAGTTGTTGTCGTTGATGTTGTACGTGATAAAGGTGGTACTTGGTATAAACCCAATAATGCCAACACAGACATAGTCACCAAGATCTAAGCACTTGCATGTTGTGCCAACTTCTGGGTTCCAAGCATAGAACTGTGCAAGAGACATTCCATATTCGGACACAATAGTGTCACATTGGTCTCCGCTAGCCACTAAATGGAAATTATTGCATATAACACTCATGCCAGTTCGATATGGTGTAGGGGTTGAGATACTATCCCCAGTCGTAGTTGTTGTGATAGCGGTTGATGTCTGCGAAGATGTAGGCAAAGCGGATGACACAGAGGGCGAAGCAAAATTTATTTGTATACAGTAATAAAAGCTTGCGACAAGAGTACAGTCCAGGCCTAGTTCTGTTGTAGTTGGGTTCTGCGATGTATGAGTGATTAGCAAACCAAGAAAGTGGACAGAAGAAATGACATTGGAATACTCACCCATGCCTCAAACTGGGCTTCTGTCAGTCCATAAGTAACCTCAATATTGGCACAAGTAGAACCAGCAGATCCCCAAACCCATCCACTGCAATCATCAGGTGCACCAGGAGCAGCAACGCCTGGAGGGGACACTAAATAACCTTCTACAAAGTGAAGGCCAATAGCAGAGAAAAGCAGGTTGGAAGCCTTCATGATGGGCAGCGAGAGCAACAGGAAATAGGGCCTTTAGTTGATGAGCTGGATTACTGCTTAGCCATAAGATGCCCCCTCTAATATTTAGGTATCTTGATTATTGACCGGAACATTCAGGACATTTATATAGTTTTCCAAGCTTGTTTCGAGCATCGGGAGGGATTCGAGACCTCCGTATTCTTTTCTTCTCGCCTATTCGAGTTCCTACCCAATCGCAGATCGGAACATCCAGTTATTGCTAGGAGGGTAGTCGGACATAAAGCGGACTAAGGTGAGCTATTTTGTGCACCTAGCGCAATCGAAAAATAGATGTCAAGATACCACCTGGTCAAATTTGGCTATTCGCGAGTAATTGCCAGTAACCGAAGCATACTAGGCAATATCACATAGTGAATCCTGGTATTATACTGTTACTACCTCGCAATATAGCGTTCCTGCTTCTTTACAGTGGCGTTGTAGCGTTGTTTTACCCTTCGTATGTGTTCAGTAATAGTTACACTAGCTGCACCACTAAGATGTAAGTATGGTCTTCTAGTGTAAATTTAAAGTGCAAGCACTCCAGTCCGTACAGCTGTGGCAGACTAATATTAGGCACTCGCCTAATGCGTACCACCTTTGGGCCAAAAGAGGGTCCTATGTATTACACCTCTTGATGAGACTAAAGCGCTATTGAGCTGGTGAGTTTGCTACATAGTTTGCTGTTCTCATAGTGCTCAGTTACGTCTGTAGTATTTCATACTACTTGTGTCGTCCTGTCGCGCCTCGTCTAGGAGTCTCCAAATCCTCCGACGGTTTAGCAAAGCTCCTGGAAGGCATTCTAACACGCTGCCGAACTCAAAGGAATCGTACCGCGCCAGTTGTCGAACCAATAGCTCCCAATCCCAGAAGTCTTCGTCTAGTTCGATGCTAGTCATACCTGCCCGACCAATCTGTTCATTCATACTCAAGTCTTGGATTGATGCTGAGAGGACATCTTGATCTGTTGCTGTCGATTGTGGTTCCTCTAGGTCCCATAGCCAAGGAAGAAGGTGTCCAAGTGGAAGGGGCAAGATGGCGAGTGCATTCAGTTGGTGGATTCTCGAATGGGTGCAAGTATCTGTATATTTGCTGCTGAATTTCTATGGGAAGTCGATTCATCAGGGACTGCATAGTAGGAGCTGCAATGCTAGCTGCTGCTGCGGGAACCGGTTCAAGATAGTACAATACTTCTGATACTAGATCCTCAATTGGGAATGGAGCAGTTTCGTATTCCTATTGTTGATTTATCATTTTTTTTGTCAGTATAGAAATCCAGGGATAGGCAGAATCGAGGACCCACATACAGCAGTATAACGAGATCCCCATGGCCACTGGACCGTTCCAAAGGTCTACATGTTTACCATCGTAATATTGTCCATTATAATAATACCGATGTGGCTCTAGAGCTTTCCATAAGGGAGAACTGTGTCTCAAGCGCCAATGGACCCCAGTCATATTATAGATTCGAGATTGATAGACCTCATACATCTCACCCAGATCTGTTGGAACGCGAATGCTTTTGTGTCCGGTCCGAAGTATAGTGCTATCTTGAGTGAGATGCAGAACATTCTTTCTGTACTCAAGAAGTCTCTGCATGAGCTCAAAGCATTTCGTATGTATCCCAACCCAGGGGAACGATATAACACTGTTATGAAGTAATCTGGGTCCTTCTGGTGCATGCAATTGATAAAATTCAAAATTCCCTTTCTGAGGTTAAGTTTTGTTTGAGAATCATGATAAAGAGGGAGCACACACCATGAATAGGAAGAATTTCCAATGGTTTCCCATCACCGTGAAATCGTTCTGTCTTGGTATTTCTATCTGGATGTGATCTTGAAGTTTCCCGATCTGTACCTCGTTGTAGTGATGTCGGGCAAGTAGCGATCGCATCTAAGCACCAATTGTATTTCTCTGTCTCAATTTCTAATATTGGCGCCTCAATTTATAATTAGACTAAGCATCATTCGAAGAGTCCAAGCTCTATCACTTACCAGCACATTTAAGGGGACACCCCAGACGGCACAAAAAGTGTCATTATCCTCGCCATAATCATCACCCTGTCTATCTGGGAATATGCCAAGTAGCGGATCGCTCGGCTCACGAATGTCATCTCTGTCATCGATGTTGTCCATATTGCCGCTCTTGTTTCGCACACTTTGGTTGATGTTGTGAGGGGACAACCCGGCCGCGAAGCGAAAATGACGTCCCTTCGACCGCCTTAGTACAGTCTTAATTATACATGACTTAATAAAAGGCGGGTCTCGTCAATGTGAATTTCGAATGGCTAGATTCGTACGTACGGTATCTAGCTAGTCATTGGAGACCGCGTAGCGCGTTAGCGTTGTAACACTGCTTGGCTAGGTAACAAAATCGTATCTCGAATGCCTCGGGCCCGGCTCGGGCAGATACCTATGCAAAGACACTACATGTACGATACCATAGTTTTGTGGGCTCCTCAGGTTATTTATAATGCTCCTCGATTCAACTGGTGAAGATCATCCCTGTCTCAAAGGAATGACGCTTTCCTGGACACTAAACACGGCCAATGCTCGGCGATCTGAAGTACTTGAACGTGACACATGTTCCACTCGAAACTTCCTCCTCATCAATGAGGTGGAAATGATTGAAGGTATACCGGCTTCACAGCTGGCTGGTTTGATCTGCCAAATGAAGAAAGTGGCTATAGTGAATTGTGTGACTCGGGATATCGAGTAGCTGGACCTGAGGGTTGGAAGCCATCCGTACTACCCGGAATACCGTCCTTAGGACCGTTTGATCTGAACGAGGGAACCTACACAGGGTTGCATGTACAATGGTTATGGGGACCCAGGTCTTAATGGAACTTTGACATGCGATGGTGGCAACGGTTGGCCTTGCGTCACCGACTTTGAGGAGGTTCAAACTTGTGGCGACTGGACGTTGTCTATTTGGCTATACTGTCCTTATACCTTCTAGGCCAAGCCACCTACGCAGTGAAGACAAGATCGGATTTTGAATAGGGGGGCATATATAAATGGAACGGATCTGTACACTTCGATCTTGCAAGAGGAAACGATGCAATGCCTTTACTACGAAATCGTGTTTCACTACGCTAATATTGTAGTATCTGTATTTTTAGTAGATAATTTGGAAATATAGAATGAGCATATCTTTACATGGGTTCGAGCAATAGTTGGAGTCTTATGACGAACTAGATGACACAATATATGTTTACATATGATGCTGGTAACTCTGCGCTCGGATAGGGATCAACTGGTACCTGCTAGGTAGCAATCCTAAAAAATAAATTAGTTTCCCTAGAGTTAGCCCTGGTACCTAGGTATGGACAGCGGCTGAAGAATTTTGGTAAAAAATAAGGACAGTATAAAAGCAATGGCACTGGGCCAGCAGCGACACTCGTGGAGCGCGTAGATAGGTGCTAAGAGAAGCTCACAGGGATTTGACTATGTAAGGCGAATCTCAGAATCAATGTGTAAGGAGTAGGGTTATCAATTCCTGCGTGACGGTCTGTTTTTCTTAACTTCGACATCAAATGGTATTGGTTGGATGATAACAGATACGAGGAGAGGCCTGAAGTGTACGATACTTTACATAACTACAAACTTACCTTCGCTAGCAGCTGGCGATATATGTACTATGTGGAATAAAAATCCTCTACGTGCTGTTTGGGCGGATCTGCAGACAATGTCTGAGCGGCGTTTGATAACCTCATGCAACACAGTCGTTCTGACTAGTGCAGGCATGGGCCGGGCAAATGGATCTCACACGGAGAAAAATGTACGAGAATGCACATTGGTCTGTTCGGCAATGATTCAATTTTCTAAGCAAAAGCTAATTCGATCGAATCATCACCCAGCCACCACGCTGAAACGCCATTTGGGTTGCGTCGATGCTGGTCGTTCCTGCGACCAAGCTATCGAGCCATGTCTGGGTATCTTTTGTAATCGTCCTTATCCTTCCTTCCAATGAGTTGGTCCAATCAAGCGACGAGAATGGTGCGGCCACCGGCTTCGGTGATCTTGCGTTCGGCTTCCTTGCTGACATAGCGGGCCTTGACGACGACAGGGACGTTGGGGAGGCGGCCTTTGCCGAGGACTTTGGCGTATCCGAGAGCGAGAAGGTCGATGACGGGGGCGGTGTCTTGAGGAGCACCTCCGGCAAGGTACTTGTCTTGGGTTTCTTGGGGAAGCAAGCTCCAAAGCTGTGACGTCTTAGTATTTGCAGCAGATATTCAAAACGTGAACATTACTAACCTTGTCCAAATTGACGACGGGTTTCCATTCGTGGTTGCGCTGGAGGTGGAAGTGGCGCATACCGACTTTACCGAAGTAACCGGGATGGTACTTGTCGAGGTTGGTACGGTGGTGGTGCTGACCACCGGCCATACCACGACCACCGGGGTGCTTGCGATGCTTTCCTACACGACCGTGGCCGGCAGAGACATGGCCGCGGCTGATTCGTTAGTACATTGAAGAGAAGAAAAAGTAGAAAGTGAGACTAACTGTTTCCTGGTCTTGGACAAATGGGTAGGCATTGTGAGTGTTGTGTGGTTGATTCACGAGATGTGTTTGATGTTTTCTGAGCGATGGAACTGCCCTTGGAAATTGACATGAACAGAAGAAGATTGTTGTGTGGTCACATGATCTGCCGAAACAACCAGAACAAACAATGCAAACATGCAAACATACAAACACGGCTCTAGGCAGTCGTGCACGGGCCACCCAAGCTGGTATATAAGCAGTGATTTCTCCCGCGCATTTCCATTTTCTTTCTTCTTTCTTTCCTCAGCTCTCTTTGCCTTTTGGCTTAGATCAAGTGTAGTATCTGTTCTTTTCAGTTTAATCTCTGAAAGTGTTCTAAGGAACACAACATTGATTATTCTCATTTTTGGAGATGGCTCGAGTCTCTGCGCTTGCGTATGCTCTCTTGCATTGTGTCCTTGGTCCTACACTACCATCAAGTGACGCGAATCCCCCTTTTCATCATTCCATCGGCATGCTGGTGGCCTGGAGAAGAGGTTCTGGAAGGACTTGAATTTTCCTAGCTGGGGTTAGTATTGAAGTTCTTGTTCCTGGAGGTCAAACTGGTGCTGCGAAAATTTTTATAATTTATATGGGTATCTAATCCATCTACTGCTGCCTGTTCTTGACATTCGTGGCCACATCCTGTTCTCATGGTATATACGTCTCTCACTGCTCTCGTTTGTTTTCCAAATATGCAAGGAATCCCTTTGAAAACCTGAGCGCTCGATCATACGCGATCTCAAAGCCGTTGATTCCTCCATAATACGGGTCTTCAATTTCTTGACCACCGCCGACTTTTTTGTTGACAGTGCCGTCAGGATTGAAGTCTCCAAACAACCGTACTTCTGCAATCGGTGGTGTCACTGTATCCTCTGAGGTGGCATCTCTGGTCGATCGCGTGTTATTCGCTCGTCCTTTGGTCCTTCCTGACTGTGCGCCCAAGATAATATGATCGCGTAGCCGTAACAAGTCCTTGAGGTTATACTCGTCCATGGCGAGTATGTAGTCGAATTTCCTAAAGTCCTCCTTGGTGATTTTCCTGGCAGAATGATTGTAGTTCGTTATGCCATGATGTTTCAGAGTGGCCATTGTGCGGTAGTCGGGAGAATCGCCTGCGTGGTATGCGCCCGTGCCTGCGGAGTCGATTTCGTCGATGAGATCGCCGTATTGCGGCGATGAGGAACATAAGGAGCGAAAGACGCCTTCGGCCATAGTAGAGCGACCTGTTGTAAATGTCTGATTAGCAACTTGTAGAAAGCAAAGCTGAATGAAGCCCAAAGATTGCAAGCATACAGATATTTCCTAGACAGACAAAGAGCACCGATACAGGCGCAGGAGCCTGGTTGTCCGACATTATTCTGGAAGTTCTCAACGATGATCGTATATATTCTGCACAAAAACGAATGACACCTTCTTCGACGGGATAGCGACACTGCGATGGATTCAAACTTTGAAGAGGGGCGATTTGGCTCTTATCAATTTACAAATCTCCCCGCACGACCCACCCAACATCTGCAAGCTTCCTTGGTAACAGCTGAGCTGTTCCTGACAACTCTACACTCAATCTCAACGCCATGGCGCACGTACACCACCGCGGTTTACTCCTCACCTTCGACGCGTTCGCGACTCTCTTTCATCCTCGCCGTCCCATTCCCGAATCATACGCCTCGGTAGCCAACTCGTACGGACTAAGCGAAAACCCCATAGCTCCCGCTACGTTGCAGACAGCCTTCAAAAACGCGTACAAAGCCGAGAGTAAAGCCTATCCGAACTATGGCCGAGAGATGGTACTGCGTGGCGAATATGGAGGGCCAAAACAGTGGTGGGCTGGTGTGATCAAATCGACGTTTGCAAATGCGCTCGACAAGCCGGATTTGCAGTTGCCTGCTGGGATGGTGGATAGGTTGATTGAGACTTTTGCTAGTAAAGAGGGTTACTCGTTATACGAAGATGTCCCGCCATTTTTTAATCAGCTCAGGAAATTCAAAACTCAGCAGTCTGAGTTCGACTGTGTGGTGACGGGCATTATATCAAACTCGGATGATCGTGTTTCTACAGTGCTGAGATCATTAGGTCTATCGGTAGGACGGACTCGTGCCGACGAAGATCGATCTAGTACTTCGCTACCGGGATTCGAAGAGGCTGCTAGCAAAGATTCGGAGGATAGAGGATTCCATTCGGACGATCTCAACATGGTTATTACAAGCTACGAGGCAGGGCAAGAAAAGCCGAATCGATTAATCTACGATGTAGCAGCGCGGCAAGTCAACCGCCTTCTGAGCACGTACAAATGGGCCAAGTACGATCTGGACAACATCGACTGGACGCGCATACATGTTGGAGATGATTTAGCAAAAGACTATCAAGGCGCGACTGACGCTGGCTGGCATGGAATTCTACTCGATCGAGACAATACATTCACTGGCAGTTCGGACGTGGAAACCATCAATTCGTTAGAGACGCTGCTTCCGAAAATCCAAAAATCTGCCACCGGGTAAAAAATGAAGGAAGGTATAGACTAACAAGCATAAAGACTATGAGGAGGGCACCGCCGGTCAGCTGCTCGTATACTACTTTGGACTATGTGGCCCCTCGCCATGCCGAGACAAGCCGAATCCATACCCCAACTCTCTTCCATCTATGACTCGAATCTTCTCACTGGCAAGCATGACGAAGAACATCCGCGCCCACCCGTTGTTGTCTTCTACTGGCGTGACATTCTTCCACGCATGCGCCGTACCTCGCTGTATACACACATCACCCTTCCTCAAGACTTTCGTCTCTCCCGAGTCAAGCTCCCACTCAACCTTGCCGTCGATGACAACGCCATAATCAAATGTAATTGTCCGATGCATGGGAGCCGCATCTCCCGGCGCCATCTCCAACAACCGACATGTCGTCTGACCTCGATGCGATCCATCCGGCGGATGAGGATGCACAAGCTCATCCTCATACGCCTTAAAATCCAGATTTGCGTTCTCTTCAGGAATGACTTGCGACGCAGGCGATAGCCCGTCAACAGGGAAAGTATTCGTAGAGTAGACCCTTACATTGCGCGAGGGCTCGGTCTTGGCTGTCATGCTGGGGACTTCGCCAACGGGTGGGATTTCGGGGAGAGGGCTGAACACCGCGCGGCCGGTAGCGGGGTCGTGGGTTGAGATGATGCGACGAGAGGCCGTGAAGGGGTATGTTGATTGGGATCGTTCTGCCATTGCTGGAGATCGTAGACAAGAACAATAATGTATAGTAGATCACTTTCTGTGGAAGCCCGCGGCGTAATATGTGCGATATCGAAAGATACCCTGAGAAAGATTGACACATGGACTCATATTGATGAGATCGTGTGCATACCTGCCTGTCCACATCATGTCGAAAGCTTAAGCAGTGAACTGGCAGAAAGTTCCAAGGAGAAGCAGGTTAGGGACGTATGCCTCATCGCTCTGACGTCATTGATAGTGCCTTATCTATGTATCTTCTCATTCACATAGTAACTAGTATGTACAATTATAGGAGTTGTCATACAACTAATATACACGATACGATATATGGACGTTATGATCATTCCACTCTCGTCTCATTAACAGCCCACTCTATACAATCATGCCACTCCGGCGCAAGTATCGCATGCACCGCGTCGACCATTTCCTTCCCCCATCCTTCCAACCATATACTATGTCTCAGCCGGTGAATCGTAACAGCATAGTTTGCCAAAACCGCTAATGCCAACGGATCATGATTCAGAATCATATTCCAGTATTTGGCTGGACTCAGCATTGGAAAAATGACTAATGTGACATGTGGCGGTCGAGGAGTTGAGGCGAGGATGAGAACGTATCGCAGGCTTTGGATGACTGCAAAATAGGTTTCGGCTTGACTAAATGTTGTGGCTGTGATGGAGGCGCGTTGCAAGAGCTTTGCCAGCATGGCTTCCATCACATCAGGTAGCTTTTCGTCAAGGGTTGGATATGGCTCTGGCATCATCATTATGGACCACCGACTATGTCTCAATGCCTGCATGTGAGACTTGGTGATCGGTCTTGAATTTGAAATCAATGTTAGGATTTGATGGACCTTTTCGATCGTATTCGCGGTTGACTCCGAACATCTCTGTATACCGAATGCGTATAGCATGACTACACACGTAAATCCGAAAATCGATTCGTAGTTTTGAGTGAGAGCCGTGGTATTGGTGAGGTAGGGGCGGAATAATGTCAATCCTAGATCGTGATGGTGAATTGCCAATATGGTATGTCGTGGTTTAGAAATGCCGCTCAATGCCAGATGGAGTGCGCTCAGACTCAATAGACCGTGAAGCATCAGGTCATTCTCAAGAGCTAGCTCAACAGCAAAATTGTGCCAAATTGTTTGATCTCTGTCTGCGGGAATGCTGATGTCTGCCAGAGTCTTTGCTGTGTGTAAAGTGTAGTGGTGCATTAATCGAAGTCGCTCCCTTTCTGTATCGCTAAAATGTGAGTCGGCGGCATTGCTATCTGAAGTGAATGTAAAAGATGGAGAAGTTGATGTGTCGGCCGGCGAGGTATCAGTGCTTGGTCCCCGGAAGATTATTAACGATGATTGTGTCAGATCACTATCAGGTCGTGGCTCGGCAGCACTTGCGCTCTTCTTGTGACGCTCCGCTGTAGGATCAGTGGAAATGAACATCAAGCTTGAAGACACTTCGGACAGCGAGCAATGCTGTTTGGTCTTTTCGCATCGCCCGCATTGAGGGTGAATCTCGTCGCACTGGATACGTCAGTCAAGAACACCAAGGTATCTTTCCTAATGTCTTACTTTCTTGCGGCTTTGCTTGCACTGTGCACAGCCATGACGACTCTTTGTATGGAATCGTCTATGAGACATATTGATTCCCAGATCGAGGATATAAGTAGACGGATCACTTTACTAATGGCAGAATGTGATCTCATGTAATGAAGTAAGTCGAACAGCAATTGAAAGTATCGTGAAAGAGATAAACACTAGCGCTAAAAACCCATGGAGCTATGATAATACTAGGCAGCATTATTTCAACTGGGTTTGAGATGATTGATGAAGTTTGATTCATGGCCTGTCTGTCTCATGAAGCTTTCGTAGGCGCCGTGATGATGACTCTGTTGCCTCTGCTCAAAAATATGGATTCGATTTGACTCGGAGTGAGGAAAAAGTGATCTGCAGAATCCCCTTCAAAACAATCCAGTTGATGGAGAAGGAAAGGTAATTGAAGTTGAACAAGCTGAAGGAGGACATTGCCCCTAAAAGGGCCGCTTGTCTTGAAACAGCAATTTATACGCTGCCGGATGTTGATTGGTTGAACTGAACTTTAAGCGGATCTCAACTTCTAGTAGTAGATCGGAATGGCCAAGATCAGCCAATAAGCTTTTGCCATTCTTCCGCTAGTCCCCATTTGGCATTCTTTACGCTATACGCTATACGCTATCAATCTCTCTTGTCTTCAAGCTCCAACTTACATGTTCGAGCTATGTATCGCTACAAAATGATGATCGCGATTATGAAGTCCTGGCACATCTCCAAAAATGATGGAACACCTATAAATATGAGTGATAGACCTCCCGTGGGAAGCACTCGTCGTTCCCGAATATATTTCCGGGGAGATCCTTGACAATCAATTTATACTCCTAATTGACTGGCTATCACCATGGTCGAATTAACAGAAGTTCACGAAGCAAATGCTACCCTCGTCCAAAGCCAGCCCTTAGTCGCCGTCTTCTTCGGAGGCACATCAGGCATTGGACACCAGTCCTTGCGTGCCCTAGCCGCCGCCGAAGCCGAACATAAAGGCAAAGGACTTCGTGCATACATTGTCGGTAGAAATGCTACCGCTGCTGAAGAGATTATTGCTGAATGCCGTGGATTATATTCACAAGGTCAATACCATTTTCTCAAGATCGATGATCTTTCGTTGATCAAGAATGTCGACCGGGTATGCGCCGAAATCATTCAGTTGGAACAAAAGGAGAGCTCGGATCCGAGGATTGACTACTTGATGATGTCTCAAGGTGGCTCGATATGGCTTTCGAGAACAGGTACGTATTCAATGGCCAGCACTATGCCATATGAGATTCTGACAGCTTACAGAGACGGAAGAAGGACTTGACCTGACCATGTCTCTGATGTACTATTCCCGAATGAGGGTCATCGGCCAATTACTTCCCTTGTTACTCAAATCAACCCTTCCTGCACGAGTAGTCTCCGTCTACGCCGCCGGACTCGAAGCCAAGTTCTACCCGGACGATCTCTCACTTCGAGACTTGAAACTCTACACTTACTCGCAGGCACGATCACACATGATCTATATGCACACCCTGTTCATGGAGACACTAGCAGAGAAATATCCCGACAAACTTGCCCTCACACACATCTTCCCGGGTCTCGTCATCGGACCGACTTTTTACAGTTCCGAACATCCGTTGTGGTTCAGAATCATGTTCCGTCTTCTCCATCCCGTGTTGGGAAGATTCGTCACTGTCCCTCGACAGGAAAGTGGAGCCAGGATGATGAGTCTCGCTTCCTCTCGTTATCCGGCTAGACCTTCTGACCCCTCGAAAGTTTACCGAGAAGGCAGTGTTGCGATTGCTACAGATGGGAAACCCGGTAGTGGCGTGTATTCTCTTGGGTGGAAGGGTGAGAACAATCTCAACCTTTCGGCCTATGAGAAGTTTGACAAGGATGAGATGCGAAGGAAGGTTTGGGATCATACAGTGAAGGCTTTTGAGGTTATTGAGGGGGGGAATAAGTTCACCGAGTGAGTTTAATAATTTTAGCGTTAAGGGGATAGGTAGGATAATAGAGAGATAAACATGTAACAGAATGCAATTCTTTGGATGTGTTTTCTAGGGAGAGTCATTTCTCCTATTTGGCCTTTGGATCGCCAATCATGGCAAGAAATGATAGCGTCTAGGTTCTGTTTAGAATTAGTCACAAGAATCACGTAAATAAATTATAGGTCTATCTTCAAAACATCGACTTTTCATTCACAGATATGCTCTTACTTAATCTGGAACATCCATACAACACCATCAAACGCCGCATGAAATACGATAATTACATACATAAAACTCAAGCCTTCGTCTTGGCCGCATTCTCAATCTTTCTCCGCTTGCCGCGCAGCTTCTGAGCCTCCTCCTCTTTCTTCTTGTTGGAGTACAACATCTTATCCAACAACTTGCGCTTCTTTCGGCTCATCATCATCTTCTGTCTTTCGAGCTCTTCCTCCTCCTTGCGTCTCTCGGCTTCGTATTTCTTGGTCTTGGATGACTTCTTGGCCGATGAGCTCTTTGTCGATCCACTGAACGGCAGACCGGCGGCTTCAGCTTCGAGTTCTTTCTGGTGCTGAGATCTCAGAGCCTCGTCCTCATCTTCAGATTCAGAAGCAGCTTCTGCAGCATCATCGAATCCGCCAAATTCGTCGTCCTCTTCTTCCTCTCCTTCATCCTCTTCTTGCTCGGAATCATCAACTTCCATGCCATGGTCATCCTCTGCTTCACTCGCTTCATCGCCGTCAGCCATCTTCGAGTCTTCGGCAACTTCTTCCTCTTCACTTTCTTCCTCGTCCTCTTCCTCGGCACGTTC
This sequence comes from Talaromyces verruculosus, assembly GCA_001305275.1. Lineage (NCBI taxonomy): Eukaryota > Fungi > Ascomycota > Eurotiomycetes > Eurotiales > Trichocomaceae > Talaromyces > Talaromyces verruculosus. The sequence continues at coordinate 50,123 of LHCL01000105.1, forward strand.
AGCTTCGCCCTCCTCCTCCTGGTCTGCGAGACTTGCCCGAGGATCGTAGGCACCTCTTGTGGCCTTCACCCATGGGCTCAGATGGGGTGGGAGCGTTGCCCCAGGTGCATATAGATCTGGTCGAAGAAGCTTGCCTTCGTTAATACAATCCCAAACCCACTGGGGTTGGACGTATGTGCGACCTGGAATGCGGCCACCGGTTCGGATGCGCACCGAATCTGCATTCGCATCCTCAGGCACAGCTGGGAGTGCTGATTCCGGAAGAGGCGGGCGATCAACGATCTGGTGGGTGATACGCGGGTCGGACTCATCGTTGGTGAAAGCACCTTCTCCGGCAACTGCGTCCCAAGCAACCCGCTTACATCCGAATGAGCGTAAGAGGAATTCCAATGGCGCCTTAGGAGCCTCTCGTGAGATGAAGAAAGTAAATGAAGAAAACAGACTTCCAGCTTCGTTCTCACTACCATCGGGTTGGGGCAGGGTGTCTGCCTCCGGAGCGGCGGGCTCAAACTTGTCGATCGCATATTCATTCGTTGTCTGGTCTTCGGCCACAGTAGTATCTTGAGTTTGGTCAAGGCCAGCAGACTTGACAACGTCGTCCACCTTCTTTTGGATCTCCTTTGAAACCTCGTTGTTGGCTACACTGCCATTTGTTGTTGGTTGTTCAAGAGCCTTCAAATGTCCCACATTCTTGCTCTCAAGTTTGAAAGCAGCCAACTCAGCTCCTCGCTCGTCGCTAGCAGAGTCGAATCTCGGTGGGTAAACCAAACCAATGGACGTGTACAATCGGTAGTTGACGAAGCCGAGAAGGGTAGTGTAGAACTCGACGAAGGTGGCCATAATACGATAGTCGACATCGCCGTTCACCTGCTGGACGAAGCGGTATGGGACGAGCCAGAGAATATCCTGACCCTGTATGGTAGCTTGGTAGTAGATACCTTTAATCGAGAGGAACGACTTGCGCATCGAATGTGTGGTGATGAGATAATGCTGGAACTCGTGGCAGAGTCTCTGGCATTTTGCAATCGTCTTGGGGGGAACGTTTGTGGTAGATGGAAGACTGGCAAAGAGAAACAGTAACGAGAGGCAGTCATCCAGATCTCTCAATGCGTCGACGAAGGTCGGGTATCGTTCTTTGATGATGTGGTCGAGAGTAAGCTTTGGCGCAAGGTTCTTTTCTAGTCGTGCGGCATCTCCGACTTCACCACGACCGAGGGAACGGGCAATTTTCTTTGCAAGAGCCTTTTGGTCGCGAAACTTTCGGAGCAACGGCTCATGGAGAAGGTACTGGATATCTTTGGTGTAGTAAAAAGTGGTGCTTGCCGTGGAGTTCTTGGCCGCCTTCTTCTTGTTTCGGGGTTCACGGGGATAGATTCCTATCATTAATAGATAAGCAATTGCACTATACTTAGAGCTATAGAGCTATAGAATTGCAATCTTACCTTTGAAGATACATAGTCGTCGGAAATCTGGAAGTGAAATCTGCAATTTGCGCACAGCTTGTGTTCGCGTGATATAGTTTTTGGCCTGGCCAGTGGTTCCTAGGACGAAATCAATACTTGTCATTTGTTATCAAAGCCAACCAGAGATAACCGACCTTTCTTCTTTATTTTACCCATGGTGTATGAGAGCGCAAGACTGTATATGTTGTGGTGAAGTGAAGTTACGGATAACGGAAGTCGAGAAGAAAAAAAGTTGGCTATCAATTCTTTTTTTTTCTTCGGCCAATCGGCGCGCGGGAAGGTGGAGATGGCCCGTGCACGGTTTGTATGGGTTGCGGAAGGAGACAACAAGCTCCTCTCTCTCTACACTCTAACTTTATTTTCATGTTCAGGGGCTTCCAGGATTGACCCAGGTCTCGATCCTTATATAAGGAGCTGGCTTGCTATGTGCAACTTACGAAACATTCACTAAATTCACAAAATGCCCGTCGACCGGAGGAAGGCAGCCCTTTTCGCAGCCGCTGTCGCTGTACGGCTGTTCCTTTTCGTCGCATTCCCTTCGTTACCAGACCTTTTGACTTCAAGAGTCGAAGTATCGACCCCGGTTAGCAGTTTCAAGAGACGTGAGTGCAACAATAGGTATTCACAATGTATCAATGACTGACAGACAACCCAGTGCAAGAAGGCCTCTTTCTATATACCCGCAACGTGTCTCCATACGAAGGTGGCGTCTTCCATCAGGTACTTATAAATTCCGGCAATACGTGAGAAGAATCATTGATCTAATTCTGAGAAAATTGCTAGGCACCCCTCCTTCTTCCTATATTTGCCTTGCTTCCCAATCCGAGAGATTACCCATTCGCTACGAGCCTCTTTTACACCGCAATCGACCTATTGAATGCGAATGCTTTGATCACCATCTCCGACTCGGCTGAATCGGTTGTGGGAAGATTACACAATTCGTTGCGCAAGCATGTAAGATGGGATGGGGTAGCTATCGCTGCATGGTGAGACTTTCCGTAACCTGCGTTACGTTCGTACACAGCTAATGCTTAATCTAGGTACCTCTTCAACCCTTTCGTCATCTCCACATGCGTCGCTCGGTCCACAACCATCTTCACCAACTTATCTATCCTTTATGCAATCTCCAGTGCCGTCAGCGGAAACAGTGTGAATGCCATTGTCGCTCTTGCTTCAGCAGCTTATCTGTCCATGTATCCTGCTCTACTTTTTCTACCGTTGATCTATCTTTGTTATGATCGGTCAATTGTGAACAAGAGCGGTTCAGAACAACCCGGAGAATTTGCTTTCGCTATTGGACACTTTGGTACATTCATTGCGGCCGTTGCTGGTTTGCTCGGAGCTTCTTTCTTGGTGACGGGATTCTCATGGGACTTTATACCCGCCACCTATGGATTCCATCTGCTTGTCCCAGATCTAGCACCAAATGCTGGTTTATGGTGGTACTTTTTTATCGAAATCTTCGACTCGTTCCGGGAATTCTTCCTAGGTGTCTTTTGGTTACATCTAGTGGGCTACGTTGGGGGATTGACACTTCGGTTACGACGACAGCCTTTGTTCGTCATCACTTCGTTGATTGGCATCTTCGCTATATTCAAGCCATACCCAAGTATTGCCGATGTGTCGCTATACTTTGCGCTTCTTCCATTGTACCGACATTTATCACCACGTAAGTATCTGACATCTCATGAACTAGGTCAAAACTAATATCGGAATACTAGTGACACGATACACTTTCTTTGCGGCTGCTGCGCTGCTTTATGCGACGTTACTCGGACCAGCCTTCTACCATCTCTGGATCTATGCTGGTTCAGGCAATGCCAATTTCTTCTATGCTATTACACTAGTATGGAGTCTCGGTCTGACGATTCTCGTCGCAGATCTTATATTTGCGGCATTACGGGATGAGTGGGAACAAGACCATCCCGAGATGAAGGGAAAAGAAGTCAGACAAATCTGATTGAACATATTAATAAGAAACAAATCTATCTGCTCTCTGCTAAACCGAAATATACAGTCTATAAATCGTAACAAAATATCGCCTCTAACCGCTCTAACCGCTATTCTATCATGCCCATGTAACCAGTAGTAAATCAAAAACCCTTAGATAAAATCAAATAATCCGGCTGCTTCACCGTCCCATTCCTCAACGTCCTCGGCCCCGGCGAAAACTCATCAATGCCATATCCCAACCTCTCATAAAACTTTATGGCTGCACTATTAGCCGTGAAAACGGTCAACATTCCCTTTTCCAGCCCAATGCGTCCACCCATTTGTTCGAATAGGGACATGAGATGCCGACCGATCCCCTGGCCCTGGAGCGAAGGATGGATGTGGATTTCGTAGCAGTATAGGACTTGTTTGCCGTCTTCGTAGGTTGTCATGAAGGAGAGGAAGGCGAGGACTTCGGAGTGGGGGGATGCCGTTGTCGTTGTCGTTGTGGCAGTAGAGGCAGCAGAGGTAGTAGCAGGGCTGGGGGTGATGTCTGTCGGCTCGGATGTGGATGAAATTTCACTTGTATCACCAGAGGTATTGGTGCTGGTGCTGGTGCTAGTATTGCCGCTGGTTTGGCTATTGTTATTTTGATTCCGCTGAGGGGTTGGTGAAGGTTGCGGTGGACCCCTGAGAACCATGTATCGCATATCTGGAAGACGCATTTCTTTGCGTTTCTTGGTCGGTGACCAGCCCATGGACGAGCTTTTGTAGTCTTCGGACGAAGTTGTTTCGATTAGGGAAAAGCAACCCTCGAAGTCAAGCGAGGGAATTGTAGATGCTGAATATATATGAATTTGTGCCTTCGTCATTGTCGGGGCGTCATCTTGTTTGGTTTTGATGTCTATATGTAGTCGGGTCGAGTCGATGTAGCGGGAGATAAAGTCGTGGACGCTCAGGGCATTGGTGCGTTCGACGAGGGGGAGTTCTTTCTCTGTGACAACAATCTCAGTTCCTTCATACTTTCGAATACAGGAAAAGAGAGGGGAAATTCTCACCCTCCTCATTAGGCACAGCTCGGTCACGATAATGCTTCGATAGCCGAAGTCCAGATCGTGAATGCGACAACGAGTGCTGGGCCGATAGTTCTTGGACCCGACTGCCCTTGGCGATAGGTGATTTTTTTGTCTCCATTGTATGTATTCCAGTCTCAATGGCGTATATATAAACAGGTTGTAGTTGGGAAAGTTGAGTCACGGAGGAGAAAAGTGTAAATAAGCCATGGAAAAAAAAGTCACATGAAAGACACGTCAAAATGTCCCCACGATGTCTGATAAGATACGCTGATCGTTATCGCGATAACAAAGATAAGATAGGACTACATCCCACCATTTCTTTCTTTTTTCAGTTGACTTGATCAATATAGACTGTACCTGAGAAACCCAAGAATTCCAAGGTTGAGAATAGTGAACTACTCTGGAAGTTTGCAAGAATCCGACATTTTCCAGATTTTGCTCAATTTTACTATCATTATAATCATCCCAAATATTTAGGCATGGCAATTCGTCCCTGAGACAAATAATCCCAGCAACTACTCAATGGGCAACCTAAATTACAATCCTGGCTCGGTGATACCACCGAATGTCACAGATTTCGTGACAATGAACTCTTCAATGCCGTACTTGCTACCTTCACGGCCAAATCCACTCTGCTTGACACCACCGAATCTATAAGACATTAGCAACTCGTAATCAATCAAGGAATCGGCGAAAACTTACGGTGAAGCAACGTCACTAATAATTCCAGTGTTGACACCAACCATACCAACCTCCAATGCCTCGGCAATGCGGAAGCAGCGCTTGACATCACTAGAGAAAAAATAAGCCGCCAATCCGACCTCTGCTGCGTTCGCAAGCTTGATAACGTCCTCTTCGGTGTCAAATGGGAAGAGACCTGCAACAGGACCAAATGTCTCTTCAGAAGCAATTTGCATGTCCTTTGTCATATATGCCAAGACGGTGGGGTGATAGAAGTTATCGCCAATCTCAGATGCACGTTTTCCGCCCACCATGATTTTGGCGCCCTTGGACTCTGCATCACGGACGTGTTGTTCAACCTTATCAACCGCACGGGAGTGAATGACAGGTCCATGTGTGGTACCATCGTCAAATCCGGGGCCGAGCTTGAAACCTTTAACCTTTTCGGTGAATTTGGTAACAAACTCCTCGTATATGCCCTTTTGGACGTAGATACGGTTGGCGCACACGCAGGTCTGACCTGAGCTGCGGAACTTGGATGCGATGGCTCCAGCAACGGCAGCATCAAGATCTTTAATATCGTCAAAAACAATGAATGGGGCATTGCCACCGAGCTCCCAAGAGACCTTCTTAACAGTCGATGATGCTTGCTTCATGAGCAACTTGCCGACGTTTGTAGATCCGGTGAAGGACACCTTGCGGATATCTGGATGCGTAGTGAGAATTTCTCCGACCTCAACCACATTCTTATCTGCCGTTACAATATTCACAACACCCTTGGGAATACCGGCGCGATGAGCCAGCTCGGCCAAAGCATTGGCTGTGAATGGTGTCTCACCGGGAGACTTGGCCACGACGGTACAACCAGCGGCCAAAGCAGGTCCAATTTTCCGTGTGATCATAGCAGCCGGGAAGTTCCAGGGAGTGATAAGACCACAAACACCAACGGGTTCCCTCAATGTGATTATTCGGTTTCCGGGAACAGTCGAGGGAATGGTGTCACCGTATATCCGAGGAGCCTCCTCGCTAAACCACTCAAAGAAGCTTGCAGCGTACATGACCTCACCTTTTGCATCAGCAAAAGGCTTGCCATTCTCCCATGTAATTAGTGTTGCCAAGTCATCGGCATTATCGACCATTAATTGATACCATCTTCGCAACATGCGAGCACGCTCTCGAGCGAGCGTCTTGCGGAAACTGGGAAATGCGGCGGCAGCGGCTTGAATGGCCTTTTCCGTGTCGGAAGCCGTGAACTCAGGGCATGTGCCGATGATTTTGCCATCGGACGGATCTTATCATCACAAACAAAACTGTCAACCTTAATCTCCTCAAACGGTTGGGCAGTGCTCACCATGAACTTCAAAAGTCTTTCCCGACTCAGCACCAACCCACTCGCCATTGACATACGACTTTTCTATGAAAAGCGACTTGTCTTTCAACTATGATAGGCATGCGGCTCAATTAGCCGAGTTGAAGCATATTACCGCGCCAGACGTCACTTACGGGAGGGATTGTGTGACCCATACTGTATAATCTCAAAAAAGGAGGAGACGAAGGTACAGCAAAGGGATATCGAAGCCGTTGTCTGTTCAGTTGTCGAGATAGAGGTCGAACAATCCGTTCCATGGCGTCTTTAAATAAGGCTGGCCTCACGATATAGCCGATAACCTCGTCTTATGTATCTGATGCGTGAGGGGTAAACCTCTTATGTCCAAGTCCAGTCGGACAGATGAGCGATTCGGTACGCCGGCAATAATGCTATTGTTCTGTTTACGTGGGGCCAAGAACCCAACCCGTTTGGAGCCGATGCTTATGAATTGGGGTAAGTGAACTCAATTGGGAGTTATTTTGCGTCTGGCTTCTCGTCTTTCCAGAAGGCGAGCAGCGATAGAAATAATAAAAATGACGAGAAACAGCTCCAAGATAAGAGGAGCTGGTCGCGATGGGGAAGGAGCTATGGCGGCGAGGCCCTCGACGGTGATTCGCTCTTTCCCTCCGAGCGCACAACGTCATTTCTCGTCACGTGCCACGCCATGCTCTCTCAGCGCTTTTCGATTCTTCCCTTTCTTCCCGACCATTTCTCGTTGGTTATTGATCACACTGCCGCTGGAATTATCATTTATCGGCCTTCAATGCGAAACTCAATAACGGGGATGAGGGTCGGCGTGAACTGAAGTCGGCGGTAGTGGCCAATCAGATTGTACACAAGTATTCCCGGCGATGCTAACCAATTACCGGTAATTGCGACGGGTACATCCATTCCGACACTGTTGTTTACACTTTAGTACAGCGCCACCAGCGCGCGACCTCATCCAGATTGTTAGCGGATATCGGAGTTTGTGTGGGGAGGTAGAATTCACCCTTATGTGATTGCCATCTAAACGGCCGTTCCATATAATACGAGGGTCGGTTATGCACCGCGGACGGCACGAGAGAATTAACACTTCCAACCGTCTGTACAGCTTCCATCTAAACAGTGTGAAGGCCAGTCTTTGTTATGAAATTGCAGCGTGGATTTCGTATACAAGCTTGACCTGGTAATAACATGGGGATACGGAATGTTCTTGAAAGCCACTGAAGCAGCGACTCGACTTCAACTCCTTTGTACTGCCACGATCGTGAATGAAGACACAGTTCTGAGTGTGGTAGAAGATTCAAGAAGAGACGCAAACATGCTCAGTTTCTTTGAGACTAATTCATCTCAAGTCTGTCAATCGACGATCTCAAGCAGCGGTCGTCCGAGCCAGGAGTCAAGTGATTTCTCGTTACCAGACAACGGACGACTGATGGATGGGACCAGCTTGGATGGGCAGCATGGCTGGGGCGCTATGGCTAATTGGCGCAGTGAATGACTGCTATACATGCCTCGCACACTTGGGAAGCGAGAAATCTGCTCTTCGAAAGGATTCATTCATGGGCTGAATCGGCAAGAGTAGGATCTAAGCTGACCGATCGACTTCAAGGCTCCATACCATCAATGCCATTGATACGAGGATTCACCTACGTGCTCCATCATTTAATCTCAATATCCCCGACTTGCACTGTCGTTTGGCCAAGTCGATTCTGATTAAGCGAGAAGAACCTTCTCGACCAAACTGTATATGAGTCTGACCGTCAAGCCAAAGGAGCTTGTTCATTTCGTGATGCTTTCTGAACCCACATCAACCTCGACAAAATGACTAGTATCCGAGCACACTAGGTGAAGGCTCATCTTGCGTGGAAGAGACGGCGTCATATGGCGTGTCGATCGGGAGGCAATAGATGTCAGTTGACCTGAGCGCCCCGAACGTCTGGAGGATATGAGTTCCATGATGCTAGGACCTCGAGGCCAGTGGCGACTTGTAATTGCCAATACTTGCCGTGTTTGTCTGGTACACTTAGTTGAAGAAGCAATAAATATTGATAAACTCAATAAAAAAAGACAAAGAACACAAAGACGAGGCATACGAAACAACCAGAAAAAATGAGAAAATGCTTTGTTTAAATATTAAATACATGGCTTATTGAGAGAGAAGCTAGAAGGAAGCGAGATAAAGCGCTTATGAAGAAAAGTGGCCCGTCAATCGGGATATGCCCCTATTGATACCCCAAAACGGAAATTCTTAGGTGCGGCCGAATTTCCCTTTTGGGACAGAACCCTATTGATCCCCAACGACCACCTTATCTAACTTTTGAACTTACCAGACTTGTCCCACAAATTCACAAAGATATGGCTTTTGAATGCTATAGCCTGCGAGGCTCTGAGTCATTGAACCAGACTATTGCATGCTTCGCTTCTCTGGTCTGGACCAAGCCGGAAGTTGGTCGGCATCGTCCTTGCTCGCTTAGAGCATGAATCCTATTGTAAGGCATGCCGCGTCATCAATTGCTATTGCTCGATTGTTTGTTTTGTCCTCTGAAGCATGCTGCTGTTTCAGTCTATAAAAAGGATGATCAAGTCCCGGCCTTAGCTGGAGTCTTCTTGTCTCATGCTGCCCAGACAAGACTCATCTCTTATATAACTCCCTTGCACATATCAAATCCTTTAATCCCACCTTTTCTTTGCTTTACCCGTTACCTGGAGTACGGTCAAACAGTCAATATGAAGCTTTGGATCCTCGTCATGACGGCTCTTGCCCTCCGCGTCGCCGCGGCCCCCATTGAAGTCGACACTGTCGACCTTGCTGATGCCCCTGAGGATATCGAGGCTCGCAGCAACTGGTGCACTCACGCCGGCATCACCTGCTGGTAAGGATGCTGCACGTAAGTGCGACGGGGCCCAAGGATTCAGGTATGTTGATATGAGCCGACTACCCTTCCATCATGTCGAACATATGACGAAGAAAAGTAAGCTAACTTGAAGCTAATCAGTTACCATGAATTACCCCGTCCGACGCAGGAGGCGTCCTCGATATGGAGAAGAATCTCCAGTTCTTGTACAGTCGCGGATCGAATGTTTCTCTCAGCAGATTTTCAGCTGCTCGTTTACGTCGTTTACGCTTTTACCTTCGCTATTATATATATACAAAAAACCTCAAGTATCACCGACCAACCGATACAACAGATCAAAAACAAACAAGGAGCCTGTTTGCCACGATCATGTTTTGAAGGAACGACGACAACGCACATTAATGCAGATACGACCTATCAATACTCGGAATGTCTTTTTCCGAACGACTTTTCGGCTGGAGGTACAGTGATCGTTCAAATTGCTGGGCAAGAAATGGAACGGACGATCAAAGCCAGCTGGAGTTGTGTTTTGCTGGGAGAGAACTCTCCCACGTATATGCATTAGTCACGATGTCATCTTCGACTTTTTGCTTGCATGTACTTGTGTATATCACCACACTCATTTACATACTATCTACTCTGCTTCATGGGGTCCAATTTGGCCTTATTTGCACCTACGGACTTCAACACTATGCTCGAGTCGCCGGTATCAGTCAACGATTCAGTCCAGGTTCTCGGATAGAACGATCGGCGGTCTTCGGAAAGATATATTCAGTACACCGCAATGTTGTTGTTTTAATTGCTTTCTTCTGCCTTGTTAATACTTGAACCACATATGCTCCTTCTACTTACTTCTTTGCTTTGTGTATAGCTGTAGTCAGAGTGTGCCTTCGCGGCGAAAAACCGAGCCAAGTACCTATGCCTTTAGGTACATATTCGTACGTAAATATCGGCGGAATCCGAGCTCTTTTCGTATAAGCCCTATGCCTGACATTTACGCTTGAAGATACACCATGTGGTTCAATTTTCAACGGCCCACCCTCTCGAGGCTGATTTTCGATAGTGCCATCCGTCGCAATTAGGTCTTTGTACATCACGTGTTCACAGCACGTGGGAATCGCTAAGACGATTTGGTTGTTGCACAATGCCGAAGACCTTGGGAGGTTAGATTAGTTTATTCAGAAGTTTTCTCTCCTATTCATTACACAGCCATGGTTGGTAGTCTCTTTAAGGCACTGGTGATTATCTACATGGTGACAGGCCATCATGGGCTGTCATGGATTTGATGGAATGGGAGCACAAGACAACCAACCAGGAGTTCCAAAATTTCACACGAGCTCATTCCTGCATAGAAGAATTTCTTCAATTGGAAATCTCAAATCGATGTCGACGCTTCCTAGGAAGACTAGAAACCATGCGATTTCCAATAAATAACGGGGTAGGATCCACTCAGTAGCACGTTGACAAAGAAAGGAACATGCACTCTTCCAGAAGTTGATAGAATTAATGAAGCTCAACCGGGAGATAAGCCAAGTCTATGGAGGCGACCGTATCAGAGTTCGAAATTCGCCGATGAGTACACTGTACGAGCAACTTGTGTATGTCGGAATCCTGGCGCTGTATGCAAAATTACGTTGTACCTGAATCGGAGACGTGTTGGCAAGGAATCAAAAAATAGGGATCAGAACCCTTTAACAACGCATAAAAGTATGGGGAGCAAGCGCCGGTGGGAGGGTGGCTTGGGCGCCTTCAGCGCCTAGAGACAGGCCTCATAGGCAGTTTGGGCCTTATGGCAAGTCTAGTCAGATGGCTGACTAAGCGATCCACCGAAGAAATCGGCAACTGGGTGCTCACTGGTCTGATGTACTCAACTTCATCTTTTCGACACATCTGTGAGTATCCTACTTCATCCAAATCCATCTTGCGAGGCAGACAATTTCAATCGCAAATCATGTAGCGACTTCCTACATGTCTAATCATCACCAAGATGCTAATCAAACACCTGCCCCCGCACGCTCACGGCGGGGCCCAGCATTCTCTCTGAATCCTTTTCCGCCTCGTAGTTCTGGCAGTCAATTTGCGACACCACCTCGATTTCAGTTCCCAGATGAGCCAAGTGCAGGCGATTCTAGAAGCATATTTCGAAGCAGTGGCCAACCGTCGCAAGGATTCTCTCGAGCATCTAATCGGAGATTTGACACTTCAAGTCCCTTGAAGGAAGGAAGGAATAAGCCTGTACAGGTCTCTGATGATGAGATTGAGGATGATTTCGACGATACTAAGGACACCACTGGCATCGATGATGAAGCATTCACGGAGCTGGATGATCTCTTTCCTATGTCGCGGCATTCGAACAAAAGGCCTCGAACATCTTCATATTCAGCACGCAGACCAGGCAGACCTGAAATCATTGATGATGATCTTGATGAGATCAACGATTCGAGTTCGCCCATAGCCGATTCTCCGTCATCACCAGTTCGGAGCAGAACCAAGAACCCCAAGCTGGAATCGCCCATCCCACAAATAGAGCTTCATCGCCAGCTAGTCGACACCGAACTCTCTAAGCCTGAGATCTTTGAGCCAATTTCTGAACCTCAAACGCCGGACCAGGCTCACGCCCTACAGAATGAAGATATCAGTTCTAGCATCAAGGCAACATCGACTTTTCAGAACCGTCCACGGTTCATTCTCTCAGCGAGTTATACTCCTGCATCGACAATTACACCGGCTACTTCAACCCCACAACCCACGCGGAAAAAACCAACGTTTGTGCTACCGCGATCGCCGTCCCCAGATAAGGAAGATGTCTCTTCATCGGCTATCCCAGCACCCTTTTCGCCCGTAGCAACCCGTACTCTTCGCCGCTCAGGGCGGCCGAAATCAGGTCCGGCTGCAAGTTATGTACCTGGTGGTATGGCGGAGCATCTTCGAGACTGGATCATGGAAGCCGATATGAAGCGCAAAGCCACATCAGAACGACAATTGCATCAAAAGCCGAATGATGCTCGATTTTCAATTACAGGAAGGATCGACTCGTGTCATAACACCTTTCTCAAATCGTCTGGTCCGGCTATTATGGCCCAAATAATCCCAGAAGATAACCGAGCGGAGTCCCCGACTAATAATGACACTCAACCTATGACCGTGCTACTACTGGGTGTAGCCGCTTCTTGTGTGCATGCAAACAACGCTCGCCAGTCATCTACAGCCCTTGGCGAGAAGCTGAAACCTGGCGATATTATAGGCATTGGAGCGGGTCTGTCATGGGAAATCGAGGTAGATTCTAGTAACACAAATGAAGCAACTCAAAATGACCAAACACCCGGTCATCGAGTTGTTCCTTCCTCTCAATCTGATTCCGAAGACGACCTAGAAGACCAAGATGAAGTGATTACGCTCCCAGAAAGTTCTGCGCAATCTACACGAAAGACGTGGCTGGTAGCTGCAGAGTGGGATATATTGAGGTAGGGAGACAGTTGACTGGTGCACGTTGAGAAGATTGTCACAGGTTCATCTCCAATAACATCAGATACACATATGTCTATATTTACACCTAATATACAAAAATTTATAATGATGATGCATGCTCAAAGGTCATTATCTCATATCCAAAACTTTCTTAAAATCCACCAACTCAAGCGCCATTATTCTCAAGCCCAGTCAACGCATTCACTGCAATACCACAACCCCATTTAACCAATTTCTTCTCTCTGCTGGAAGCCACAATATCCGACTTGGCGACTACCTTGCGGATAAAATAGATTAATCCCTTGACAATATGCGGCGCTGTTTGATGGGTTTGTGCGAATATTCGAGTAAGTAAAAGAGCCTGTTTGTCCTTGAGCTCTTCTTCAGTTTCTGCTTTCTTCTTCTTTTGGTCTGTAGATTTTGACTTGCGCGTTGATGACGGTGCTGTAGTTTGGAAAACTGTGATAATCAAGACTTCGACAAAGGTGCTTGTTTTGGGTTGCAAGTATGCGAAATTGAGATTCTTCAGGATCGCCAAATTGAGAGAATTATCACTAATCAGGTTGCCGTACATTTTGGCAAGATTGACGATGGACTTGATGTCTAGTTTTGCATTGTTGGAGCCGTCTTCGTCGAAGCCGTGGAATTCGTCGTCGCTCCCACCCTCGTCGAGGTCGTTGGTCTCGCCGAGGCGTTTGAATATATCCCATAGCGTGAACATGAAGGACATTTTGATTCGTCGGCCCATTTCGCTGCAGAGTCGACGGGCGATTAGGTGGTAGTAGGGATTGTAAGCTTCTTCTTCCATGGCGCAATGGATGAGGACACGAGGAATTTCGTATTCTTGATTCTTTTTTAGACGTAGCTTTAGAAGCCGGACATGCGCATCTCGGTAATCGGTTGCGGACATGATGGCCACGAAGATTGAGCGTCGGACGTCTGTGTTCATGCGATGCGCTTTGGCTATTGCCGCAAGATCCGGCTCGCCATCGCTATCTTGGTCTGCTTGTACTTGATTTGAGGCGACGGCGGTTGAAGAAGTAGACAGTTCCTGGCGCGCAGCCTCAAGAGGGTCCAATTCTTTCCAACTGGCGCCGACAAGCCACCACTTTCCTTTTCGATCCGAGTTTTGAATATCACTCCTTGAAACTCGGATTGGTTCTGTCGCCCGTACGTTTCGGTTGTTTAACGACCCCAAGATCTTGCGCATCTTGGTGATGTGTTCAGATGAAATGCTAGATGCCACGGCGCCGGTTTTCATGCGATTGTTCTTGAGATCGGTGATTGTCTCAATCATGAATTTTGTACGGACAGACAATGATGATTCGCCGATGCGCGCTACGGCCGGTTGAACGAGAAGCACGATATCTTTGAGTGCTGACGGATCGTCTTGTCGGAGCTGAGGCCCAGAGGCTATAAAGATGTTGGTTAGCAAAGACAAAATTGCATGTTTGGCTAGGGTGGAACATACTGCGAATGATCTTGAGAAGGAACTCGGTATTAGTCTCGTTGATCTCCTCGAGAAAGAGTCGGATATAATCAAAGACCAGATTGCTTCCAACAACATGAAAGTTATACAGCTGAGAAAGGAGAGACACCAGATTTAACTGTTCTTTTCCAGTGAATGGTCCCCTCTCATCGGCCGAATTGTCAAACATCTCGACTAGAGTCTGGATGACCATGGCGCCGAAATCCATCCCGATCAATTTGTACAGCCCTGCTATGAACCCAGCATGCAGAATGATAAAAGTATCTTGTAATGCCGCCCGGTCAGCGACCATAGTGAGTAGTAGTGTTAATAATGTCGAAGTCACACTCTGACGTGGGTTCTCGCGATATAGTTTCTCGACATCGTTCAGTATAGATATCAAATTGGCTTCCGAAAGCTTGTTTAGCAAACCCTGTGCTTGTCGGCGCAAACGCGCTTCTTCTTCGGACTTGCTTCCCGCCGCAGTCCTCATGGATGGAGGAACATATTTCGTGGTAGAAGGCGTCTTTGTGGGTGGTGCAACGTAAGGATTTTCTCGAACGCGCTCTTGCTTTGATTCATCCACTGATTCGCCATCGCTTTCCAGCTCCTCATCAGACCCTTGAAAATCTTCAAATCCTTCTTCCGCACTCTCAAGGTCCTCATCCGACTCGAGATCTTCGCCGTCATCACCCGCGGATCCAAGACCATCCCAGCTTCCCACATCACTGTCCTCCTCCTCCTCCTCAGACTCCAGGCCTTGAGCTCTTCTCCTCTTTCTCTGCAACCATTCCCGCTCTTCCCGTTTCCGTTTCTTGCTATCTTCTGCTTCCGAGTCCCCGCCAATATCACCCAACAGATCAGCAAGACCATCCTCCTCAAAGGCTTTCGGTAGCTTGTTCTTCCCCTTTATGCCTAGTCGTTTTTCAAGAGCCTCAATTTCTTTGTCATCCTGTGCGAGTTTGTCCTTTACAGTCTTCGATATCGTTGGCTGCTGGGGTTCGGATTGTTTTCGGTCGATCGTCTTGGTCTCTTGCGATTTGGATACTTTCGCGGGCGCACGTCGCTCTTCTTCGCTAGCAGATTCTTCTTCACTTTCATCTTCCGATTCGCTTTCAACCTCTCGTCTTCTATTCACGCCCCCCCTCGCACGATCATGTTGTTGTTGTCTTTTTCCGTGTCTCTCTTCCTTTCGCCGCTCTTTGCGCGATACAGGTCGATTCTGATTTCGTTTTTTGTTTCCGTAGCTATCTCTGATCCCTAATTCGGCTCTAAGCTCTCGGGGGAGAGCTGTCGTTAGATGCCTTGGCCGTGGCATGTTGTTCTGTGTCTTTTGTAAGTTCTGGATAAAAATTGTTGTAGATGGTCAGAAATTATTTGCGGAGATGAGAATAAAAAGTGGTCCGAGCTTCCGCACTTTTCTTCCCCACCAACTTGGACAACTAACTATCACCTGTACAGTATACAGTCTACACATTCAGACAACTCAATTCGCTTTCTACGAGGATTCATTGGACACGCCTACAGATTATCTTGAAGCTCACGCTTGCTGTTCAAATCCCAAGGACCCATCATATCGACCGCCATCTGTGGTCAACCTCCCCTCATGGCGTCGCACTTGAGCAACGACGAGGTCAGTCTACTACATTGCTCGTCGCTTTACCCAAAAACTAACTTGAACTAGTTCTTCGCCTCGTTATCGACCCTTCTCACAAGCACCTCCCAAAAAACGGAAGGAAGCGTCTACCTCACCCAAAAACGCCTTTCCACCACCTCGTCCACAGACCCATCGATAACCGAAGGCTCAATCCTCGTGCGCGCAACAGACGGAAGGACACAGAACCCGAAGCCTACTAAAACCGCCGGAGGTACTACCAAAGTAACCAAAAACAAGAGAACGGCGGCACCCAAAGCAAAATTATCAACTGTCGTTAGTCCAGCGGATTTGGAGGCTTTTTTTGTCAGGTATGCGGATATCTGTAAGGCGGGGATGGTGGGATTGAAGAAGAGGGATCGTAGCGCGAAGAAGAAAGGGAAGGCGAAGGCGAAGTCTGGGAAGGCTTGAGGAATAGAATATGGGGATTATTGGTGGAGGGGTTCTATGAGTCGGTAAAGGAGTGGATGAAAAGAAACGAGATATATTATTGCATTAGCCCGGCGTTGATTTGATATTTTAGGGTTACAATGAGGAATGTTGAAAATATCATTCATCTTCATGACTTTGGTTTTCCTTGACTCGAATTTGGAATGTTAAAATTAGATTCAATGTATGAAATATAGGCATACATACATTCGAGCACGCTAAGTTGGCACACAATGACTTGAGACTTGAGAATTAATACTGTTAAAAGAAGAGACATAATTAAAAAAATACATAAAATCATCTAACACAACTATCGTAACAATGTAACTAACTCCATGCTGTAAATGGAGGCCATGTGTAAATGCGCGCTGTAAAGGAAGAAAGCATGAAGTCGTGTCAATAAATATCATGAAATGGGTATGGATTATTCGAACAAGGGTGTTATGTGCATGCATGGAGGTATTTCGTGCAAATGAAAAGTGCGCTTCACTACTCGCTTTGAGAAGGACAGCTCAAAGCTTTTTGCACAATGAAGAGCTGAGTATTAATGGGTCGCTGAAATGGGTCTCAAGAAATGAAGGATCACTCGAGATCGGACAAGGCATCGCTAGGATCTTCAAGGGACAAGGAGCGACGGAATGTGCCGGGGGTCTTGGGCATTTTGTAATCATCCTCATCTCCATCATTCTCGTTGGTTTTGCGAGCGGCATTGGACACATCTCTTTGTGCATTGTCATCGGCAACAAATTGAGCTGCAAGATGAATAAAGAAGAGAAGAAGCTGAAGAGGAAGAATGAGAACTAGAGAGCAGGCCTTGTTGAAAAGCAATGTGGTCATGCTTTTCGATGGTCGAGGCGAGAGATTTTCCAACGTGGATGCTGGTGGTAAAGGAGAGAGGTCCCGTTTCCGGAAGGATCGGGTCCGGCGCAATTCCATCAAGATACTGTCTCTTCTGTCTGCGGTGGGAGAATTAGGGGATAGTACGTCCACCCCAGTTGCAAAAGTTGCAGCAGCATCGGAAAAGTCGGGTTCAGGAGCAGCTGGTAAAGATGACAAACCCTGTTTTCTGAAAGCTTCAATTTGGTGCAGTTCCAACAAGGTACTATTTCTTCTGACCGATGTAGTAGTAGAACTAGGGATTCGTACGTCTACTCCGGTTGCAAGAGTAGCAGCGGCATCGGAAAAGTCAGGTTCAGAAGCTCGTGCTAAAGGCGAGAGGTCCCGGTTTCTGAAAGATTCAGTTTGGCGCGGTTCCAACAATGTACTATTTCTTCTATCCGATGTAGAAGAACTAGGGGATCGTACGTCTACTTCGGTTGCAACGGGAGAAGCGGCATCGGAAAAGTCGGGCTCAGGAGAAGAGGAAGATGATGATATGCCATTGATATCCGGATGAGGCTCACTCCCTTCCTGTGCTTTGGTATCGGGTTGAATTAGGTCAATATTAGGTGTAGGTTGGAATGTAGGTAGTGATTCGGGTGTTACAGTTGCTTCCGAGATATCTCTATTATGCTGGTGCAAGCGTTGATGTGGAAGCGAAAGGTCTGGCAATTGGTCGTCAGGCGGCGATGCTGGAGGACTCGGATCATATGATGGTGAGGTTGGAGCTTTCGACTCTTGCATGAAGACAGAATGGAATGATTCAGTATCATCCTCACTATCTGATTCAGGTATCGGCTGGAATCTGGCGAGCATGTCATGGATTGAGTGTGCCGGCTCTGTAACTGATCGCTTAGGGACATCAAGTTTGGGTTCCAGATCATCTTTAGTATCATTAAACGGGATATCATCGGATGTGGTAGAATCTAGGTGTGGCACACTAGCCGTGGTTGTCGAAACGCTATCGTCTGTGGTATCGCCATCGTACGCATCAATCATGTCGTTGTGCTGACCAATCTCGCCTTCATTTGCAGTATCCGGCCATGATTTACCCAACTCTGAACCAGTCGGAGCACTTTCTCGCCGGTGTTTCGGACGCCAGGCTCTTTTCTTCTTCGGTATATGAGCCTCGGCTGGCAATGGCACGCTGAAGCCACGCTGGAAAGGACAGGGTGTGACTTCATAGCGAAGGACTTTGGCCAAAGCGGTCTTGAAATTCTCGATTAATTCCGTATCTTCGGGTGTCTGGTTGGGAAGCTCAATACGGTAATAGGTTAAAGATCGAATGCGCAGTACGAATGTCGATTTGCCGTCCACACACCAACACTGTGAATTCTTCAGGATTGCCTGCACAACGGTTCCACACTTCAAAAAGGGAGATAAGCCAGTTGGAATTTCGAGTCTCAAACGCCCGACAGCAACCGTTCTTTCCGTTGGTGACCGCCACGGTAGGGACTCGATCGTGTCCACTGGATAATCGAAGTCGATTGATGGTGCCGATTGCGACGTCGTAGGAGGCGCATCGGGAGCGAACTTGACGATTTTAGCGGACGGGTGGAAAAAGAGGACGGGATCGAATCTGTCATGGGTAGCAGGAGTTTCGCTGAATTGCCGTTTTTCGGAAATCAACTTTGAAGGCAATGTCGCGGATCGCCGGATAGGCGCAAAGCCAGTTCCAGATGGCTGGGTCATGGTTCGCATAAGCCGTAAGAGAAGGATGTGTGAGGCGGCCGTTGACAACTTAGAAGGCGCCGCGCGCCATGTTGGCTTCGTACAAGATGCAGTCGAGACAGAGTCATGGATAGCAGGTTTACCCAGCCGTATATTGCATGTCGAGTGTGTACGACTTCAATCGGACATGGCTTGGCGGGGGTTGAAGAGATAGTCACTGTCAAGGTGAGAGCGAAAGGCACGACTTTCAATAGTTAATAAGAGCTCTGATATAGTGGGCCCCACCCAGAGCCAAGCTAGACGCCCCACAGCGAAGATCGTGACACGTGATGTCGCCTGCCTTATCTCCAAGGCAGCATCCTCGATTGTAAGAAGAAAATGTCTGGAGAAGCGCATTTCTATTATTGAGGATACGAGTATGATAATTTATCCAGTGCGGCCTATCCCATAGTGCAGTCTGTATCGACGACGTACATGCTGCGCAGCTGTATGCAAATGCATGCAAGACATCGGCCTATCAGCTTTTCCGGTGCCGAGACCGCTGACATCATATCAACAATCTATTTTGGACACGAGGCAGGCAGGCAGCCATTTATTCCTTCTACACTTTCTCATGACTACCAATTGTCGACAAACACCATATATCTAGCAGAAGTCCTCGATCTACTACGATCCTCTTACCTAGCTAGCTTGTCTGGCGAGCGAGCAATGTCCCAATTCGAGCCCAATGCGATTCTGCGGGGAGCACAGCTTACCGTCGTTGGGAGTAAGCTGAGTCCTGTACATGCGTTTCTTCTTGACGATTGTAAACTGATGGCGGGCTTATATAGCACTCCGAATACTGCGCAATCCTGTATTATTCAAGCATGACCACTTTCGCCAGGCTGCTCTGGCCGTCGTGGTCGGAGTGGTGATTCACCTGATCTTACAGATTCCGGTAAGAAACCTCAGCGGCCCTATAACAGTCACCTGTTGGCTGACGATATTTGCTAGATGATCATTATCAAATTAGCAATTCAGATAGCTTCTATCGTTGTCGATCTGGATTCTGCGACATGGGATGACAAGCTCATTGGAGGGCTGAACTTCATATCCAACTCCGTGCTTCAAGTGCCCTTCCTACTCATGACTCTCATGCGATATATCACACCCACATTAGATGATATGTGGGAATCCCTTTCGAAGAAACATATGATGTGGTTTTATTAATCCGACTCGGCCACAGATTCCTCCTCTCCCTCGAATGGGTCGATGCTACATACGTCGAAAAGCACAAAACCGATGATCCTCGAAACATAAGAGCCATGTACTACCCAAACCTCATCAAATACCCGACAAAGCAAAAAGGGGCTCCATCAAAGCCACGGAAGCCAATAAATGCCGCCCTCATGGCTTTTCTGAACCGATACGCTCGTAGGGTAGGCATGTGGCTGGGTATCTACATTTTGTCCTTGCTTCCTGTGGTTGGTCGATTTGTTATGCCTGCTGCTAGTTTCTACAGCGTCAGGAAGTCTGTGGGAACGACACCGGCAGCGGTCATATTTGGGTCCGGATTAGTATTGCCAAAGCGGTACATTGTCTTCTTTTTGCATACCTACTTTGCGTCGCGTAGCTTGATGCGTGAACTTGTGAGTTCTCATCCTCGAAAGGGTACTAAGATGCAGCTATCACTAACATAATTGACTCCAGCTTGACCCCTATTTCTCTCGTATCAAATTCGACAAAGATCAAAAGCGAAGATGGTTCCTCGACCGCGAAGGCGTCCTTTTCGGCTTCGCCTTTGCCTTTACCATTGTTCTCAAGGCACCATTTATCGGCGTGCTTATGTACGGAATTGCGCAAGCCTCCACGGCATATCTAATCACAAAGATCACCGATCCTCCACCACCCCCTGAACAGAGTGAAGGCTTCGCCGAAAAACAAGTTACATGGCAGAATAAGCACGACTTTTTGCAACTTTCCATTGATGCTCTGGACAGAATCAATGTTAATGCAGTCGATAAGAGCCGATCCATGAGTACCGGCGTGGACGTATCTCCAAGCCCTGGGAAGGTTTACTCATGAACACGCTTTCTGGCATGCCAAATACATATTTATCGCACTGTATATTATTACTATAAAAAACGCAATCCAGAGACTCGACAGCGCCACGAATCTGTAGACAGTTTACCCCCCAAATAGCTATAATTGGAGAATGTGGAATGAATAGATACTTTTATTCCAGAAAAAAAAAATTAAATCCTACGAGAAGAACTTCCGAGCAGCCTCTTTCTGCTTCTTGTCAGCCTCCGCAATAATCTTCTTGACCCGGGTAATCTCATTGCTAATGGCAGCATCACCAGGAGCAAGTTTCAATGCCGCCTCAAGATCCTTGATAGCAGCATCCTCCTCCTTCAGCCCAACCTGTGCAACGGCACGGCGATAGTAAGCCTTTGCGCGGTCCGCATCCTTTGCATTGGCAGCATCGGCAGTCTCTAATGCGTAACCAGCCCAGGTCTTGCCGTCCTTCCAGTGTTTGAGCTTGTTTGCGAGCAGAGCAGAGTTGGAGTGTAGAGTGAATCGCAGGGCTTTTATTTGACCCTCCAATTCTTTGGGGTCCTTCTCGTCGGCGTTGGCCACTTCGTTCAGGTATCGTAGACCCTTTTGGTACTTTTCCAATCCGACGTAGGTTTGGCCGGCCTTAAAGGCGGTGTTACCGAGTTCTTTGAGCTTAGTAGCGATTTCAAAGGCAGAGGGGGCTGTCAATTCAGTATCGTGGTCTGCAGGGTAGTCTTCGTATGGGTCACCGGTGGCATCGACGGCCTTTTTGTCGGCATTTTCGTACTCGTCACCAGTGAATTCTCCGCAGTTGACGACGACGACATCCTCATTCGGCTTGTCGGCTTGTGTTGGCATGTTCTCGATCTTGCGAACCAAGCTCTTTCCGTTGATGACCTGTCCGAATACGACGTGCTTGCCGTCCAAGTGCGGGGTCTCAACTGTGGTGATGAAGAACTGGCTACCGTTGGTGGCAGGACCAGAGTTGGCCATGGATAGGAGGAAGGGTCGGTCATGCTTGAGCTCGAAGTTCTCGTCTTCAAATTTCTCGCCGTAGATGGATTCGCCGCCAGTACCATTGAAGGCTGTGAAGTCACCTCCCTGGATCATGAAGTTTTTGATGACGCGGTGGAAGATTGAGCCTGTGACTGATTAGTGCTACTCTCCCGCGTATATAGAGCTACCAAGAATCATACCCTTGAAACTGAGGGGCTTTCCTTGCTTTCCAATGCCTTTTTCACCAGTACAAAGAGCACGGAAGTTGTCCGCGGTTTTGGGGACCACTGTTATTGCGAGAACGAGCTAGATTAGCCACTGCCGGTAATTGAAGGTGACTGTAATCTTATTTACCATCGTTGAACTAAAAGCAATCAATGTTAGCTTGACGTGGTGTCAATCTGCGCCGTAGCCGTAAAGACATACCAGTTCTAGAGCGATACGGCCCTCTTTTCTACCACCGATTTCAATGTCAAGGTAAACGCGGGATCGACCTATAATATGGTCGCATGAGTATAGGCAAGAAGTCGTAGTCATTCGCTACGGAAAGTGAAAGAAGCCGCAGCTTCGTACATACCTTTGTCGGCCATTTTGGCAAGCAGTGTGGTGTGATAGTAAAAAGGCGGGGAAGAGTGGAAGCTTGAAGCTAGGTAGAAGAGCACCGAATTTGATTACCTCACGGGTGTGTTGAGTAAAGTGAAGAGAGTTAAACGCTTCAAGGGGAATTGTAGATTGAATATCTGCGAGAGGAGGGGACAATTGACCGTAGAGAGCAGATAAAGAAGGAACGAGTCACGATTGGCGACAAAGCAATGAGCTTCACGAAGCTTCCATTTTCTTGGGGTGCCTTGATGCCTTAGGCTGCCACGTTGCGAGCCCCGCACAGCCGCTGTTGGTAAATTTGGGCAAATTCTTAGCGCGGTGGATTGTTAAGTTTGAAACTATTTTTGAACTCCTGAAAGCAACTAAATAGCCCTAATTACAAAAGCAGCACAAATTGTAAACGTATGGTGACGTATGAGTCGGACATCTATTGATGCTTCATAAACCCCATTGACTCCCATTTAGCGCGAATCTTCGCCTTCACGTCCTCGGGGTACAAGCTCTCAAAATCAGCTGCAACCCAGTCACCACCTGTGGTATACTCTTTAGGCATCAGAGCATCTGAGACGACCTTACCGCCCTTGGTTGCAGGTCCATTACCGTGTCCCATATATGGAATCAAAAGCAAACCACGAACATCCTCGAAAAAGGTCTCATTCACGTTGGGGTGACAGCGAGTTGAGAAGGCCCACATCACGTCTTTGCCGCCATAGACATCGATGTCATCACCAACGAGAACGAGGCGATGAATGGTGTAGCCAGCCTTATGGTTGAAGACCAAGTCTCCAACACGCTTGGAGAAGTCCTTGCTGTTCCTCTTCATGGCACGTAGTTTCTCTGTATCGATGCGCAGAGCGACCCATGTCACCTGTGATTCAAACGGCGCAAAAGCATCTGTGACGTGCAGGTCGTCTTATTGGCAGATTTTGCGGCCGCAAGAGACCCGATCATGGTGTGCTATATGAAGTTGCCGTCAGCATCTGCATGAAGTTCGTCGTTAGGCTAGGGATGAAGAGATCTTACTGTCTCGTCGGTCAACCGACCACAGGCAGACATTAGAAGAATGACGCCATTTCGATATGTGATCTCCTCGACTGTGTACTTTGGGCAGGGGTGTGTCACCCGGAGAAACATAACCGTGCATTTCGGGCCTTCGGGTGAAGTCTCACAAACTGAAAGTGTTCCTTCAAATACAATTTCCGAATTGGCCGGAACATACACATTGTTTGTGTTACACTTGACCACATTGGGGGCCGCATCGGTCATTGCTCCAATATACTCGGCTTCGGAAACACCGTTAGGGATTGGCATACTTACAGCCATAATAGCGGCTGGTGGAACACCAAAAGCTAGAGCCTATGGCACATCCTTGCCTTCTTTCTTCCACAGTTGATGGATCTGCCATATATGCTGAGGCTCGATGACCAAACCGGTTAAATGATCCTGTCAGCTACCATGGCACGAGCGATGGACCAGTTGGTTCACGTTCCGTCGAGTGATTGAACAAGGGCTATGTAGTTCAATAGTGAAAATACGATAGCCGGAGAGTATTTATGAATTCTTCATTAGTAACTACAACTGAACTTATCGCTTGCTTTTTAACCCCAATGGGTTGACAATCCAACTTAGGGCTAGAAATTTCTGCCTTGTTGCCTGAGGCTTCATTTACTAGCCGTAAGTAGACCAAGCCATATCCGGACTAGCGTAACAGTTCGTACTAGCAACCCGCGTTATTAGTGAACTTCGGCCCACCGAGCGGATTTCGTCCACGGAAACTCTGTCTCGAACACCGCGTTATAAGGTGCAACATTTGCTTCGGTCTTCTCCTGACAATTAAGGAAACAAATCGACTAGGTATACACGATGGTGGCACCGCCATTAGACAGGCGTCATCGCAATGCCATCCTCAATTCGCAAAAGGCTGCTCTGCGACAGCAGCACCAGCGGAACCCCAGAATGCAGTACAAGGATCTCGCCAAGTGGTTTGAGGAGAAGTTCGACCAGAAAATCAATATGTCTACCATATCTCGGACCTTGTCGTCCAGATACACATTCCTTGACGAGATGCAGGGGCAGACTGTGAGCGGCAAGCGGATTCGTGCAGAGAACTGGCCGGAGCTGGAATCGGCGCTGTCGGAGTGGATTCGACGCGCGAAGAATCAGGATTTGGCTCTTTCGCACGAGATACTGCGTCAGAAAGCGAGACAGTATTGGCCTACCATTTACCCAGGGAAGGAGATTCCTTCTTTCAGTAATGGTTGGCTGGAGCGGTTTCAGTCACGTCAAGAGATCAAGATTAAAAAGCAGCATGGCGATTCTGGCGACTCGGCTGAAGATGCGGGTGTTCAATTGATCAGGATCCGTCAGATACTGAGAACTTTCGCCCCTCAAGATATCTTTAGCTGTGATGAGACGGGTTTATTCTGGAAGATGATGCCCGAGAGAAACCTGGCAACCAGCGTTATACCCGGCCGTCGAAGCGAACAAGCTCGAATAAGCGCCTTGTTTTGTTGCAACTCCGATGGATCAGAACGGCTGCCTCCTTTATTCATCGGTACAAGCGAGCGGCCTGGAGCTTTTGCAAAGGCGAACGTCAACATCGAGAATCTCGGCTGTTTGTGGAGGAGCAACAAGCAAGCCTGGATGACAAGCGAGATATTCAAAGAATGGTTGCTTCGGTTCGATAACAGAATGGAAGGCCGAAAGGTTGTTCTTTTGATCGATAAGCTCTCTGCACATCAAATTGCATTTCAAAAAGTCAGTATGAGGCTGAAAAATACTCTTGTCATGCTGCTTCCATCTTGTGCGGAGACGCCGTGTGAGCCGTTAGAGGGTATTGTCAATGTTTGGAAAATCTACTGGAAAAGAGAATGGCTGCGGTACATGAACTTGGAGTTTGGACGTGGCGCGGACCCATCGGTGACCATGACGATATTGATGGCAGTTCGTTGGGCGATCACAGCCTGGAACGTTGATCTCGACAATGAAACAATCGTGCAGTACTTCAGAAAAGCGCTTGAAGTGGAAGCGGTTCTAAAAGTCAATCACGCACATCTGATCAAAGACATTACAGCTGGTCTTCGCCATCTGAAGCAAACAAATCGGATCAACGAAATTATGGACGTCAACCAATATCTGAACTGCCCGAATGAAAAGGTCAACGATGGGGTTGTGGATATTGACTCCATCGTTTTAAGTCAGTTTTTATCGAGCGGAGATGTTGATGAGGAAGATGATCAGTCGGATGAATCCATTCCACTCATCTCGCCTTCAGAAGCACTGCAGAGTCTGTATACTCTTCGCCTTTATGAAGAACAGCAGAATGTTGGGGACCGAGAACTGATTATGCTTTTGATGCGCTATGAGAGGACTGTGCAGGGCCGCCTTGAACGGCAATATCAGAGCAACGGGCATAACCTCTTTCAAGCGTGTGGCTGAGAATGTGTGTTCATCTCTGCTTCCGAGGTGCACATGAGGGACATGACGGATTGCTTGTTAATTGATTACGCAGGTCATAATCAGCATTTTTATAGTAATGTCATAATTATTTTCATATTCATATATGTACACCAGAGTCAAACTCTAGAAGAACCAAGGGCCCGGGGCCATCCCCAAATATGGTATATCCCTCGACCGACGCCGAAACCTATATATCTATAAGGCATATATAGTCGTAAATCATGAAACCTGTCCAATCACTCTAAAAGAGAAGCAGGAAGCTCAAACTCCACATATTTCCGCCCATCCGCATCTGTCTGAGTTTTCACCGTTTTCACCGTTTCCCCCTTGTCCTTGCTGCTCTCCGATTTGGGCAGATCTGTTGTAATCTCAATGGTAACCTAAACAGAGAGTCAGCTATTTTCCGGTAAAAATGAAGAACCGCTTCGGAAGGAGAACGCAAGACTGTCCTACCGCTGCATCCTCACTGCGGAAATCAACACCCACCGGACCGTCGTTCTTGAGTTCAACTTCCATCATGGCTTGAAATACCCCATTCTTCACTCGCTCGGCTTTGTATAAGTCGCTCACTTTCTGGACGAAGCGGTCGTAGAGACGACGGGCCGTTTCGACATCGGCGGCGGCGTGGAAGTCGGGCTTGTTGCCTTTTTTGATGTGTCCGTATAATGTGAATTGGGATACTAATTCGGTCAGAGCCCGCGTATATGAAGGTATACGGGAGTTTACGAACCACAAAGGACTTCGCCTTCGATATCCTGAACATTCCGTTTCCACTAGAAAAAAGTTAGATGAATTTGTTTCCCGGCGTTGGGGCATCATACAGAAGTTTTCGCATTGGTCTCATCCGGCCATAACTTGGCTTTCAGCACCCTTGCTGCCATGATGTCGACATCTTTTTCGGTGTCTCCCCTCCCAACGCCGGCAAACACAAGGACGCCTTGGCCGATAGATGAGATGAGTTGGTTATCGATGGTGACGGACGCCGACTTGACGCGTTGTAAGACGGCTATTCATGTAAGTGCAAGCTCGCAAACAATAATAAATCTGGCGAATACCTTTCATTGTAAAGTCATCCGATATGGATTGAGTAGCTTCGAAGGAATGGCCCGTTAGCCACTATGCAAAGTTGCGACGGGGCGGCGTTTTGCGGCCACGAGGGGCGTACCAGGTAGAGACCGGCTGAATAAAGCCTTCAACAATGACACTGGTGGTATAAACAGACCATGGCCAGCTCCACAAGCATGCGATTTGAATATAGCAAGCAGCGCTTGTTTCTTCGAGTTTGTCGAAGTGTTCTGACGTCAAAAAAGAGTTGGAGAAGACTCGATCTGAAGACAAAGGCGGACTCAGGTGCAGAACGGCTCTGATTGGCCAGTGCTCGTCCACCTCGCACCTGCCAACAAATGAATGGACGAGCCTTTCCAGACTTCCTCTCAGCACAACCTTACCTCTTTGCGCCATCGCATTTTCGATTACTCAGAGATACTGTTGCTGTTGCAGCTTCATACGAATTATTCAAAATCAGAGAGCAACTCTCTGACCCGATCTTCCACCGTCGAGACCTTCCCTCACGTGTCAGTAATCGGCATCCAGCCTATCACAAGTGAATGCCGCAAACATGGCCTCGCGAAAGACACAACAAGAGATCGAAAAGACCTTCAAGAAGGTCGCCGAAGGCATGGCGACTTTCGAGGGAATTTACGAAAAGATCAAAGTAGCCAACAACACAACACAACGCGACCGACTCGAAGAGAATCTAAAACGCGAAATCAAGAAATTACAAAGGTTTCGAGATCAGATCAAGACGTGGGCGGCTGGCAATGAAGTTAAGGATAAGACTCCTCTGCTGGAGCAGAGGAGAGCTATTGAAACAGTACGATTTTTTTACGAGCAAATAATCATCAGACCAGATCGAGGAGACTAACTACAAAACAGTGTATGGAGCAGTTCAAGGCTGTCGAAAAGGATCTCAAGACAAAGGCGTACTCAAAAGAAGGTTTATCAGCTGCCTCCCGACTCGATCCCAAAGAAAAGGAAAAAGCCGAATCATGCGATTTTCTGTCAAATATGGTCGACGAGCTGCAACAAAGGATCGAAGCGATGGAGGCCGAGGAAGAAGTCATCCAGGCGTCATTGAAGAAAGGAAAGAAAGATGTTACCAAGGCGAATCGGTTAGCAGACATATCGCGAGTAACCGAACGACATAAGTGGCATGTGAACAAACTCGAACTACTACTACGGTCGCTCCAAAACGGTAATGTCGAGGTATCGCAGGTCCTCGACTTGAAGGATAGTATAAAATATTACGTCGAAGACGGGCATAACATAGACTATTCTGGAGAGGACGAAACGCTCTATGATGACCTGAACCTTGGCGATGATGAAACGGCGTTTGGAATTGGCCATGAGGGTGACCGAGTGTCTTCGCAAGATACACAATCGATACCAGACGAGGAACCAGAAGTGCGGGCGAAGCCGAAGGCTGATTCAATATCAGGAGGGCGAAGACCATCGACGCAACTGAAATCACCGCTTCCGGTACTCGCCACTCTTCATCCCACAACGACTACGGCGACGACATCGAGTCCCATGAAACCAGCGCCCCTCCCCACTCGACTACCAGGAGAAACGCTAAAATATGCATCTGCTGCAGCGGCGGCAGCAGCGAGTGATCGAAGCGGTGTTGGTATTGCGCCGTTGCCTCCCCCACCTGGGTCCAGTCCGGCATCATCATCAGTATTTCCCGTCTCAAAGGCTGGCTCGACATATTCTCCAGGTGTCAATTCGGTACAACTGGCATCTCGCATAGTTTCAACGCCAGAGCCGACTGAAAAGCCGACCCGGACTGAATCGCCAGCACCCGCACAGGCAGCGAGTGTTAAGCCTGTATCGGCAACACCGGATCTGCCAACACCGGTGGAAAAGAATGAACCAGCTCCTTCTAAATCAACCTCTTCTCAGGTGCAGAATGGCAACGTTACAAAAGAAGAAACGACGCCAGCATCAACGACAACCAATGGCCAGGATGAATCAATCTATCACTTACCTCCGGGACTGCAAGACTTGATTCAGTCTTTTGAAGCCACAAAGACTCGTGGCGAAGCTAATATTTCGTCGGCATCCGTGCAAAGACTGCTTGCAGCATCACTTAATTCCTGTCCGGAACCTGGAGATGCAGAGAAACCACGTCACTACAAGCCTCAAAATCCTTACAATACGCCGCTTTATTACCCACAAGAACCTCTTCCGATCTTTGACGATCACCGTTTATATGATACGGGACGCATTGACACGGACACTCTATTCTACATCTTCTATTACCAGCAAGGAACTTATCAACAGTACCTTGCCGCAAAATCGCTGAAGAACCAAAGTTGGCGGTTCCACAAACTTTATCAGACTTGGTTCCAGCGACATGAGGAACCCAAGATGATAACGGAGGAATTCGAACAAGGAACATATCGATTTTTCGACTACGAAAGCACTTGGTAAGTTCAATTGCTTTGCGTGATCCAACGAACACATTCTAACTATCTACTTAGGATGAATCGAAGAAAAGCGGACTTCAAATTTATCTATAAGTTCTTAGAAGATGATCTATGATTCGTCTCGATGGCGACTTCTAGATTTTGTGCGAGTTATTGAACTAGAGGTCATTTGATCAACTCAATGGGTTGCCCTCTTCCCATCTATTCCAAGAGTATGTTTCGTTGTTTTTTTCCATATAAAAATCAACTTCGGGTCAACAGGGGGCATTATGGGAAGGGCATTTGCTGGCGTCGGAATATGCTACTGTATAACCAATTCTTTTTCCTCACGAATGATTCTATTTCAATGACAGGTCTGGCGGATGATGTATTCTGTTCTCGAGATGTCGAAGTAAGATAGTATCGAAGCCAACACGTTTGACCGGATCGACTCTTTCTTTTGCATCTGTTAAGTGTGATTCTAAATAACTTCCAAAGTCAGGGGCGTGTCCTATGTCTCTTATTAAATTCAGCAGAGGTAGATAAGATCGACTTGACTGAGACTACGACCTTATTTAGCCAGGATTGGATACCGCATAGGCCAAGGTAACCAACTATACTACTCGGATCTATTCCAGAGACCATACCATTCAGCTAGGCCCTCTATCATCAGACCCATAGAGTTATTCAATGTTCCTGTTCGAAGGTTCAGAACAGACCGGGCATTGAGCACGATGTCTTATATTCCTCGGTATGGAGTTGGACGCCACGTCCAGCTGGGAAGTAATCCATGACTCTTCACTATATTTAACCCGGTGGATGGATCTTTTGCGAGATATAGCGCATGACTCTGGGGGATATATGAGCGATGGTGATTTTCTCGAGCTGAATCTTCAGGAAGCGTTTTATGGCACTAATTATGCGCGGTTGTATGAACTGAAGCAACGCTATGATCCTACCGGGGTTTTCTTTGCGTTGACTGGCGTTGGGGCTAAGGATTGGGAGGTTCAGGTCACTGATCCGTTGCCTTACTCATGGCACACCAATGGGAGATTGAGTCCTCATCAAACTTAAAAGATGTATGCGTGGTACCCTACCAGATACGACTAGAGTTAAGGCACCTGTGATATGCTTCAAGGTGATAAAAATGAAGCAAAGTTCTTATCGATACCAGAAGACCATGCTATCTTGGAAAATACAAGTCCGGAATCTAGAAGGCTGTGCCGTCATGTTCCTCCTAAGCCAAGTACTCCAAGCTGATGCAAGTATTTAGATCCACCATTAATGAGGTATGTAGCGGCGTTGCTGAATCATATTCACGTAGTACTAACCTCTTGCGCAGTGCTTTGACAAGATCGACGGGCAAAACGCTTTTCTTGATGCTGATATAACACGCCAGGTCTGAATCCGAATCGGGCTCCTTCATGAAGCCACTCACCTTTGCAATAAGATTCAAATTGGTGGAGTTGGTCCAATACCCGTAGCCTGCACACACTATTCTGCTGTATGTCTTTGAGCGAACAACCTTGGAAGCAGATGCTGTATATATAGCCACCTTCGTCGGTAGCCGGAAAACTTCCAGGGCTTTCCACTTATCATTTTGATATTTGCAATCCCTGGCTGGAAAACAGTGCAAGGAACCACAAGCAAAAGTTGCTGTCAAAGAAAGATGATTCACTCTATACCTTGATCCACGGACGCTCGCCAGCGGACAATGTTACCTAAATAGGGTATTCAATGCCTTGTTGACAAGATTACTTTACCGCTATGCCGAATATGGTGAGCGCAGCGCATATATCCACTCGTATGCCCTCATTGGATAGCTGGCTTTCCTCGCTACAAGGATTT
>LHCL01000106.1:1324-80964 GCA_001305275.1 Talaromyces verruculosus
CAACAATTTCGATTCAATTCAATTCAGTGCTGCCTGCGTTCTTTGTTTGTTTTTCAACTCTCCCGCGCGAAACACGGTGTCCTTTATCAAAGCCGTATACCAAAGTATTCGTATGCTGTTCGCTGGTGGGAGATCGCAATGAGTGCAAAGAGATTCGTCGACTCGTTCCAATCGCCGAGATATTCAGTTCGGTCGAAGAAGAATCGTGAAGTTGTGTTTGTTTTTTCGAAAGGAGTATGAGGTCCCCCTTTTCTGCCACGATTTTCAAAAGCGGAAGGAATAAACGCTGCGTCGCCTCTAACCGTTTGCGGTTGGCGGTCAGACTTAAGGCTCCGGTCTCTTCTAACCGTATTTGGTATAGCATGTTGCCTCCTTAATATTTGGACAGCGGCTCCTTTGATGATCTTCATCTTCTTGAGTTCACTGTTTGTATGATATCTGCTTATATTATTGCGACAAAGACTAGCTGATATACCACAATGAAGGGTTTTCATACGAACGCCTGCAGATTCGCGCTATCCTCTTCATGGATCCGATGATCCAATAAACTCGTCCCGATAAGCGCGCTATCGATAAGGGCTAGTTCTCTAGATTTGGTAGGTCAATCCCGATGAGCATCCCCGCGTGAAGATGCTTAAATCACATGGGAGGAATCAAAATGAGGCAACTGGAATCCTATACCTCTTTCTCTCTTAACAGGGTTCTTCTCTCAGAGGGCCCTTGGTGCGGGGCTGCTGGCCTCATATTGGAAGGTCATCACCCATCCATTGGTGGGACCTCTACATTATGAGCACTCAGCGTCGAAATGTCTCGGCGACTCTCGTGTTTGACATGCCGCTCACGAAAGGTTACTCTGTTCTCCGTGCCCTTGTGCCTGAAGATCAAATTGAACTGAATGATATGGCAGGCCAAGTGCGATCGCCTTCTTCCTCGGTGTTCTACCTGTGTCAAGCTCAATCGACCATGTTTGACTCCTAAACGGAAGTCCGAGTTTATTTGGCTACATTCAGGAGTCAGCGAATTCTTGGGCTATGGCGTCAACTTTGAAGATGGGCAGCAAGATCGCGGGTTCAAATTCAGCTCCGGAAGGGACTCTTTACTATCTAGTGAGTGGACTTCTTCAAGAAACAGATCATTCTAGACACATTCAGTTACTGACATACTGCCAAAAGAACATGAGCGTGCTAGGTGCACTGCGCAAATAATTTCCTCAACTTCAGGTTCTTCTCTTGATGCAATTTTGGACCAGATAGATACGCAAAGTACCAAGGTGAACGGTACAACTGTCAGCCATGGTCCTTTTGGCGTGTTTCGACTCGAACATCAGACTAAGACTGAAATTGAGGAACCCGGATTTGTTACCTCTGGCAATAGAAAAGAAAGGCCAGAGTTTGCTGAAAGCCGGGATCCAGATGATCTAGATTTGCCCTTCAATGTGGATGAATATCCAGAATTTGACTTGGATCCGCGACTATGGGAAGACGATCAGACCTTACTAGGAGGAGGGCAAGAAGACTTTTTCAATATATTCCTACAGGAGTCCGATGAACTCTCAAACGATCAGCCTACTGCTGATGAGCATCCTAGTAGCTCCATCCTCTCAATACCGACCACATTCGCTACAGATTTCTCCGATCTTGATATGAAGTCCATTGCCCATCTTCTCGATCGGTACCGTAACAGCCTTATAACCAGTTTTCTTCCCGTTCGAAAATACTACACGTCTCCATGGGAGTTCATCCACGTACCCAAAGTCTATGAAGCATTGGGCGAGGCTATGATTTCAGGAGAAACGACGCATGCTAAGATGGGTCTTTTCTTCGCTGTATTGGGCGCGAGTGCCTTTCACGTACACGCGCAAACACGGAGCACTAATAATTGCGATCCAAAGTGGAAGCTGCTCGGGGAAGAGTACAGATTACGAGCCAGGAGAAGACTTCGGCTATCTTTAGCGAATTTACCATCGGCTATGCCAGCTGAGCAGGTCGCGGATATCGTACTTGCCTTGACAAGCATGTATACTATCTGCGTAAGCCCCTCTCACGTCCGCTTCTTTTCGTATCTTATGTACTAACAATATTTGGCATATGCAGGTTGTCAGTGCACAGTTGGGAGACACTTATCTCTACCTCCGAGAAATCAACCGCTTGATCGCTATATATGGAATGGAGCTAAGCCGCATATCAACAACGCTACGAATTTTGCAGAACATATTCTATTACATACAGACTATGCAAGATACCGTGGGAGTCTTTAGTGGTGAGAAACTTATTCATTCGCCACCAACACATACAAGGCGAGGTATAGGCTTCCTTTCCTCTGAAACATCGAGCTCAATACGAGATGCCTGTTTCTGCAACAATGGCAGCAGCAGTCAATCATTATTTGAGAGTCTGTTTTCAGTTCCGCCCTCCTTGTTTGGACTGATATCGCGTGTTACGGCTTTGATACATGAGACCGAAGGAGGCGGCATCAATGTGGCAACGCACACCAATTCGTCCTTGCTGTCAGACAGAGTGAACCAACTAGAAACAGAAATTTGGGACTGGACCAGTACGACAAATAATGGTTTACCACCAAGCCCCACGACTTGCCTACACGGACCCGCGTTTTCTTCACCAGACTCTGCAAACCACGCCACTGATTCACCACTATACCACTACATCGAAGCAATGCACTCCGCCGTGCTAATCTACCTCTACCGCTGCGTCCGCAATGTCGACCCCCTAATGATCCAACACCTCGCCGACAAAACAATAGATTCCCTAGCACGATGTACAGAGTTACGACAAAAGACTCATGATCCATCGTCGGATATATGCTGGCCATTATTCATCGCTGGCTGCGAGGCACTCAATCCATCGATCCGGAAACGAGTTAAAGATCTTTTTGCTATTGAAGCTGCCCGTACTGGTATACGTATGTTTGAGAAGGCGTACCAGGCTACGATGGAGGTGTGGTCTGTTCGTGGCCGAAGGAGGAATCGGCATTTGAGTTGGTCGGCGGTTTTGAGGGAGAGTAATATGTTGGATGGATTGATGATTAGTTGATTTCATCTGATTCCCATGTTTGTTTATTCTGGTTGCCTCTTTGTGTTTCTTTTAGCGAGCGATTAGATTGGATTTATGCCTCTAGAATATTAGATTATTGATACGTATCATGAGCACATTTAAAGACTCGATTCACGTAAATGACAGTCATTCACTCAATTCCAATACCGAGATAGTTGCCCAAATGATTTTACACAGGCTTTGTTTTATCCTTTCACAAGAATTCGCCCACATCCAAGCCAACGGGCCGTGAACGCCAGGATGCAAACACAAACCCAAATAGGAAATCAAATACGGACCACTTGCCAAGGAAGTGCACTTATAAAATATCAGGATACGGATAAACTACTTATCTTGAAATATGAATCAAGAAGGTCAAGTCCGTCAGCCCAAGTCAACATGCATTATCTGTGACGCCACGATGTGTTGTACGTTGTTTGTTATCTCGCCCATTTCGACTACCACTCATTCTACTAGGTCTTTCTTGAGATAACGTATTCAATCTCTTATTAATTACTTTGTCTACGTGATGGACGATATCCCGTGGATGGATGTGGGCGTCTGAAGCTGCTAACCCTACTTAATCCTAAAATGGATGGATTGTCCCGATTAGGCAATAATCAATTATATCCTAATTTGCAAAGGCTTGCTTCAACGCCTGAAACTGAAGGCTTAATATTAGCAGTGCTAATTTTGCTCCATACCAAAGACTCTACACCAGGAAATTTGTGCATGTAGCAAGATATGAGCATCGTCTATAGTAAGGAAACCCATCTTCTCGCACTGGTAGTCTCATGGCGCGTCGACAACCTCTTGAATCCAATGAGCCTGAATTGAAGTGCAATGTACACCCCCTTTTTGCTTGTTTAAAATTATTATTTATACCCACAAAACTAAATTTTAGAGCAAGCAATCTCCGGTGTGGCGGATTGTAACAAGATACCTAGCTTTGCCTTATCTTGCCTACTACCTGATTTTCGGAGTGTACTTTCCGCATATCTTATCACTCTCGATGTTTCATTATTATACCCACTGTGGAGGATAAAGTTATGTTGAGGCAGCTTGATAGCCTAATATTGTTGAGATAAGGGCATGCCAGACATAAATACAGCCTGGATAATCCGGGTCTGCTGAAGGGCGATGATATCAAGAATCTACAAACTGTACAATATACACTATAATTACAACAACCACTCTTAGGCCACCATGGCCATGGCCATCCCACCCGTCGTAATCGGCCCTCGCCAAAAGCAGCGAACAAAAGCCACCAAACAACTCCCGCAATCCCTAATCGAGTCAACCAAAAATGTCCCCAAAGCCCAGCGTTTTGATCCTAAGACACATCTCAACTTTACAGATCCAGAGAAGATCTATAGCATGAAAGAGATTGGCCGTGAAGGAGAAGGCATATCACCCGTTGCCCTTACGACTCCCTTTTCCTTATTCACTCAGGAAGCTATTGAGCAGATAAGAGCGGAACTGTTCACACCTGAGATTCTGGAGAATCATCATGTTACGTCGGATTTTGCGTCGAATATGCTTAGGGGGTATGGCGCACAGTATGTCTTTTGTCCTAATTATCTACACAATCTCCTCAGTCTAATATGTGTGATTAGGAATGCACCATTCATCCACTCAGTCTGGAATAACCCCAAAGTGCTCGAAATTGTCTCCAAGCTCGCCGGCATAGAGCTTGTCCCCATCTTTGAATACGAGACTGGCCATACCAACGTCTCTATCGACGACAGCAACTCCGTCGTCAAGGACGGGGAGGAAGAAGACGAAACTGCATTTGCATGGCACTTCGACAGCGTCCCTTTTGTCTGCGTCACCATGTTATCCGATTGTACGGGGATGGTAGGCGGCGAAACAGCCGTTCGACTGGGCGAAGATAAAGTGATGAAAATCCGTGGACCGACGCAGGTACGCCCCCTTCTTTCCACACACACACACACCCATAGCAGTTTCATAACAGTGGCACTAGGGCTGCGCCGTCCTAATGCAAGGCCGGTACATCGAACACCAAGCCCTCAAAGCGCGCGGCGGCGCCGAGCGAATCACAATGATAACATCCTTCCGGCCCAAGTCCGCTTTCGTCAAGGACGAGACTATTCTCGTCGGTATGAGGCCTATCAGTCATCTTCCGGAGCTATATCTGCAGTATAGTGAGTATAGACTAGAGATTTTGGAGGAACGGATAAGGGATCAACTCAGGAAGGTGAGGGAGCGGAAGAGGGCGTTGTTGGAGTTTGATACGAAGGGGATGAAGGAGTTTTTGAGGGAGCAGAGGGGGTATATTGATACGACGATTGGGGAGATGGTTGAGTTGGATTGATCTGACCATATAGCACTTGAGCACTGGACATGGAGACATGTTGATGTGATTACATCCATGGATGGAATGCGCGTGTGGGTAGGTACCGAGGTCAACTGGTACATATGTCCGTGGGTAGGTAGTTTCAATGTTGACTTTTATCTATCTACATAGGTATAATTTGACTGGGGTGGTCGTAGAATATATATTGATATCATTCCAAGGTTGACATGAAATTTGGATGTTTAAACCAATTTATTTGTGAAAATAATCCGTTAGCTGCGTTGGCTTCACCGTTGATATTTAGTCAATTTAATTACCATCTCGGGCATTGCAATGAGCAAGTATCAATCGCATAAAAAGTGCCGATAAACCGTATACAGGTAGACCGAGTAGAAGCGACGTGCACGCGGTGCTTGTATTTCCACGACCATTTAGAGACGGTCTTGGCGCTCTAGGAGTAAAAGCAGCGATCTCATCGTCCACAACTTTTTCTTTTTAATTTTCTGTCAACAATTTCAACTTGAACAAAACAACTACGTACATCACTAGACAACACGAAATGAATACAAAAATACTAATGGATATGCAGTGATCCTCTTCAGGAATTTAAATGATGGATTCTTGAAAATACTACTTCTGTCTCATTACTAATTGTCCCATCTACTTGTTCTCCCACGATCTAAACAGCCAACCCGCCACAACCAACAGCGTCAATTGACCCTGTAACTGATGAACCTTCCCATGGAGTGTCGGTATCGGTTGTATTGGTTCTCCTGGACCAGGCGAAGATTAATCTTCTTTTCTGAATGGTCACGATTAAGCCGGAGCGTTTTCTTTGAACCTGTCTCGAGAGGGGCAGGTGGGTGGAAAGGGCTTGACTTTGTTGGCCTGACATCTTTGTCGGAAGCTGCGTAGTATTAGTTAGCATGTATTCAAATGAAGAGCATGATATTTGACTTACATTTCGGCGAAGTAATTAGGATCTTGTATCTGATTTGAGGAAATATAACACTGCTGAAGTGCCGATCTACTTCAGCACAACATGAGCACCTCTAGCCTCCAAGAAATTCTCGGCAACACCCTGTCCCAACGTCCTCACAACCCCAAACACTTCTCGGTTATGGTATCGTAACCTCGTCTTCGGATCCGTATATGGCGCCGGCAAACCCGTAAGATCGCAGTACCGATGCTGATGAGCCGGACTCAACGACGGCGCAGACTCAATATTCGTATATGTAACCGCCGGACCGCCCGTATAAGAAGACGGATTTGCAGCTCTAAGGTTCTTCTCTAAGACTAAGGTTGATAGACTCTGAGCTGCCTGTGCGATGTTGGGGGTACGCGCGGATGAGGATGCTCCTGTCGCGACGACGGGGGTTTGGGTGCCGTCCGTTGTGCTGACTGCGAAGGGCGTGGTGGCGCCTGAGTTGACTTGGGTGGCCATTGAGGAGGCTTCTTTGCGTGAGGATTCGGAGAGGAGTTGTTTGACATTTTTGTTGCGGCGTTGGGAGGGTTTCCAGTGTGAGTTGCGGAAGGGTCGAGGGAGGCTTGCGATGTCGAGAGCGTCAAGGAGCTCTTGGTGCTCTTCGGTGGTGGCGTTTGCCGGGGGCATTTTGACTGCGTGTATGTGATGATTTTGAAAGTAGTTGAAGCTGGCCGGCTAGATGATGAGGTTGGTGGATGAAGGATGGTCGTCAATGTCGGGCGAATCACGTGCCAGCATCGCCGGAGAGCTATCTTTATCGCGTATTCTTGGCGGCATCAACACAACAATCAACTATCAGACTGCAGACTGATTGCACAACATGGTGAGTAGAATGACCTATTGAGCTGATATAAACGGAATATACTGATGTTAGGGATAGGAGAGTCCACACGAGCATCAACAGAGTTTACTACTCTCCCGAATCATCACCAACGTTGTAAGTAAACATTCCCCAATCCATCCACAACAAAGTGTTTACACGATGATAGGAAAAACTCAATGAAGCAGTCATGGTATTGAATAAGAGTCTTCAGGTTCGTCTTAACCTAGTGCGCGTTCTTGCAACACTTCCATGCTGAGTTCATCCAGGAAGTCAACGTCCAGAACATGAATGTCGAACTGGTGGCGCAGATGTTCAAAAACTACCAGTCAAATGTCTTGTTTCACCTTGAAGGTTAGTCTTCTATCAAATTGTGTAAACACAAAGAAAATGACATTCGTTGAGATGCTGATGAGCGGTCTATATAGCAACGGAAAATATCAAGGACCCTGCTTGAAATACACCAAGAGCAGGGAGCATGTTTGATATGATTTATGATGCATTACAAATACCGATGAAATAGGACGAAACGAAATATATGACCATAAATTGTATTTCTGTTCATCAATTCGGCGTAGTTGTAGGATATATCTACTTGGGCACGATCCAATGAAACCATGGTCTTGGCGATGTCGGGATGAATCTTAGCTTTCTGACCAGCTCCGGAACCTTCAAAGAATTCAACATCCTCAGACTTTGCCTTTTCTTAAGACCACATTTCAAGAGTACCAGAATAATTTTCGCTGTACTTTCGTCACCCTCCATTCAGAACTTTTACAACCTATTCGACGAACTGCATGCGACACCTTGAGCGATGATGCCCCAAGCTTAACTCTCTCTCCGCATCGCCTCTTCAACCTCCTCACCACACGCTCAGCGAGAGCCTGAGACAAAATGACAATCATCTCAGAACGAATCATCACCTCAACGCGCGCGAGCGGCTCAAGTCACAGAGACTCACCAAAACCGCCACCGAAAATCTACAATGTTCAAGAGTATCCATTCAAGGGTTACCATCCCCCTCAACCGGATGGCTATGAGCAGAGCAGGGCGTCTCCGAGTTCGAGCGCGATCGTGATTGATAATGGTATGGATTTCAAGGGTCTCAACTGTCAAAAAAGAGTTAGAAGCTGATTGATGATGTTGTTAGGCTCCCACACCGTCAAAGCAGGATGGTCATTCGATAAATCCCCTCGGTTCATTCTACCGCCCGTGATGAGCCGATATCGAGACCGGAAACTTAACAAAGCGTGTCAATTCATCGGTTACGATGCGTATGTCGACGCCACAACGCGAGGACAATTACGATACGCCTTCGACCCTGGTACCAGCGTGGTCGGAAACTGGGATGTTATGGAGGGTGTCCTCGATTACGTCTTTCTGAAACTGGGCGTAGATGGCTCAGAACGGTCGGTTGATAGACCGATTGTCATGACGGAGCCTATTGCGAATTTGACGTATCCGCGACGCAGTAAGTTCATTCTTTTCAAGGCGGGTGAGGGATGGAGCTGATGTTTTAGTGATGAATGAGATTATGTTCGAGTGTTACGGTGTCCCGTCTGTCGCCTACGGAATCGATTCGCTATTTTCGTATCGATATAATGGTGGGAAAGATGGGTTGATTGTTTCGTCTTCGCATACTTCGACGCATGTCGTTCCCGTCTTGAATTCGAAAGCGTTACTGTCCAATGCGACACGACTGAATTGGGGTGGACTACAAGCCTCAGAATACTTGTTGAAGCTCATGCGACTCAAGTACCCGACATTTCCGGCACGGATGATTGAGCATCAAATGGAGGATCTCCTGCACAAACTGTGCTACGTATCTACAGACTACAACGAGGAATTGAGCCATTTCTTGGACTGGACCGGTCTCGAAGACCGGGATTATGTCGTTCAGTACCCATTCACGGAGCACGTCGTCGTCGAAAAAACTCAAGAAGAGCTAGACAAGATCGCGGAACGGAAGAAAGAAAGCGGACGACGACTTCAAGAGCAGGCCGCAAAAATGCGATTGGAGAAATTGATGAAAAAGGAGCAGGAGCTAGAGTACTATAAGGATCTACAACAGAAATTGGCTTCGCAAACCAAAAAGGAGATCCGTCGGCTATTGGAGGCGGAAGATATGAAAGACGAGGCGCACCTTGATCGCACAATCCGGGATCTAGAGCGGTCTATTAAACGTTCGCGAAATAGAGATCTTGGTGTGGATGAGACTGAGGAGAATCCAGAGGAAGCGACCTTCCCTATGCTTGATATCCCCGACGAGGAATTAGATGAGGCTGGCCTGAAGGAAAAACGCCACCAGCGGTTGATGAAGTCCAATATGGAAGCGCGCCAACGCGCCAAAGCCGAAAAAGAGGCTGAAAAAGCCCGCGTTGAGGAAGAGCAAAGACTAGACGACGAGCGACGCGAGAACGATTTCGAGGCTTGGATTGGCGAAAGACGGGCTGCCCGCGATGCCCTGCTACAAAAGATTAAGGAACGAGAACGGCTAAAGGCAGACCTTGGAAATCGAAAATCGCTGGCCAGCCAAATACGAATGAAGACTTTGGCAAATCTAGCAGCAGAAGGACCTAAAAAGCGACGACGAGGTGGTGACGATGATGACTTTGGTGCCGACGATGCCGACTGGGGTGTTTACCGACAAGTCGCAACTGGCGAACAGAGCGACGACGAAGAGGAAGAAGACTTGGGCGCGACACTCAAGACGCTTGAAGACCAACTACTCCAATTCGATCCTGATTTTACGCACGAACATACTCTAGACGCACAATCAGACTGGACCAAAAGTCTAGTCCACGTATTCCTCCGCGGACCATGGCCATTTGACCCTGAAAGCCAACGTGAAGCGCACCAAATCCATTTGAACGTTGAAAGGATCCGCGTCCCCGAGGTAGTCTTTCAGCCCTCGATAGCGGGCGTCGACCAAGCGGGTCTCGTCGAGATCGCAGCCGACATCTTGAACCAACGTTTCACCGCCGAAGAAGACCGCACGCGATTATTGAAAGATGTGTTTTTGACAGGCGGAAATACGCTGTTCAAGAATTTTGATGAACGGTTACGCTCTGAGTTGGTGGGGGTTTTGCCTACGAATGCGCGGTTGTCTGTTCGGCGGGCGGCGGATCCGGTGCTGGATGCGTGGAAGGGAGCTGCACAGTGGGCGGCGACTGGGTCGGAGTTGGCGACTTGGTCGATTTCGAGGGCGGAGTATCAGGAGAAGGGGAGTGAGTATTTGAAGGTACGTCTTCCTTTCCTGTCTGGTTCTATATGAATATGCTAACGTACGTCTACAGGAACACGACTTGGGCAATATCACTAGCGTTTAGCACGAAGCTCTAAGTGTATGAGATCTGTATTAATGTACAATAACTATCACTCTAATGTCAGGGGACTTAATGCCCACAAGATCCCTACTACTACGTAGTATGTAGAGAGCGCACCCAACTCCTTCGTACCTAAACTTCGGCCGAACTTTCGGTCCTTCAGAAGCAATCAGCCAGCCTCTAACTACTCCGTATAACTTCCCACATCTGGCTACGGAGTACATTGCTGCTGGTATCAACGTACAACGTATCGACGTATTTTATGGTATTCCACTCGTATTCGGACTTACGGATTTAACGTACCGCACGGAGCAAATGATTAATATGCATTAAGTAATCACGCAATATGGGTCGGATTAGTAAGGTGGTTACTCCACGTCATCTATGGTAGTGGTTTCCCTATAAGTTCAGGAGGTATTCTGTAGTTCCTGTCGTGATTATCGTGAGGGTTACTCCTGAATAGTAATACTAAAAAGTATGCAGATACGTAGTAAGTTATGGTGAAAGAAGAGAACTTAGGAAGTGTACTCCGTATGCACCGTTTATAGACGGCGGGGTGGAGCCGACAACGTTACGTAAGCGAGTTATGCTGTTGCTAAGTTATTTATACATGACATAATTATTCTACAACAGCTTTCTACTCTTGTAGTCGAAGAGAATGCAAAAGCGTGCTTCAATATATTCTGCCACGTCTTCAGAATATTCTATTCTTATACGTACCTTGAGTAATAATGATCAAGAGAAACATCTCCAACAGGAGCCTTGGGGAGCGCATTGCATCCGGATCAGCCGGCACCTAGTTAGTTTATATACTATTACTACTAGATCGCAATGCTCCGTAGGGTCCGTACCCCGTATTCCGCACTCTAACAAAATATCTTCGGAGGATCGGGAGGCGATTACTCATCCGGCGATATACGGATTAGCGGTATTGTATTTGTGTATTGTGTATCGTATACTTACAGAGCTCTACTAATTCTCGGGCATCGCAGGAATCAGTATTTACCTTTCAAGTTCTTGATATAATGTGTAAAATATAATGCGTCGCCCGCTCGGTTAGTTGTTTACTCACCAATGTAATGCTCTCTGTTGTAGTTATTTCTCTAACAGGCTAGATAGATCTAAAGCAGTAAGCATGTAAGGCAAGACGTAATTACAATACCAGGCTAACCGCACGCGGCGCTGACGGACGGATTATTAATGGGCGGCATGTCCCCAGCCACTCCGACCATTTTCTCGTGCTTACGAGATCTCTTTTCTCTCTCGCACTTCCCTCTCTGAGCCTTTTTACTTACTTAATCCAGCCTAACTTGTTTCTCTATACTTGCATGAAATCAACACCCAGCAGTCGCCTATTTACTGATTGTTCAAACAATCTACCTCTTGCGAAATAGTGTTCTACATTGAATCGCATCGACTTTGATCAAGGCATTGTATGCGCCATTACTGAGCTACTAGCCTAGGACAGCAGCTATTTCCGACCAATCGCCGTTCCCGCTCTGCTTGCGACGGAGATTCATAACATAAAACGATTCTTCTGCGTTTGCGCTCGCGACAGTTGAAATTCCGACAAGCTCGGCGGTATTACTGTCGCCTGGGTATAATCTTAGTCACGCGACCTGCGATTTGTTTATATCTTGACTACTCCGCACGCAGCCTGTTAAGAAGACTCAAGAGTTGTGCTTGATGCAGCCCGCACTAGCGCCGCATCCCAGTATGCAGCAGAGCTCCTCTGCTCAGGTAAGCCCGGTCCCTTTCTTTGTCATCACGATCGCCTCCTTGTTCGGATCAATGTAAACATCGAAACACATGATGTACTTTTTGTGTATGAGAAAGTGTTTGCATGTTTGTCGCGTCGCGTATTATTAGTAACTAGTGCTAACTTTATGCAATAGGATCATGCTGATCAGGGTAAGTCTCCGCAATCCACGATACATGGCACTGATGGCGCCTGTTACCCTGACAGGCAACACCTCTGCGCAACGTGATTGCTCGCAAACTACGTGTGTCATCGTATTCTAACTTCGCGGTAGTCCTCCATGATCAGCTTCTAGCTGCACAACAACATCTCCAATCACAAGGCCAAGATTCGCGACAACCAACATCGCAACAAGGTCACAATATAGATCCTGCCATCTCGGGAGGCGCGATGCTAGCCCCTAATACACAGGCGTCGTCTCTTGTGCTACCGCAGGTCATGTCCGGCGTACAAGAAGCAGCTGCAGGAGGTGACGCTTCGCGAAAAACATATGGAAAGCGCGAACTATCGACGTCGAAACGCGCCGAACAGAACCGCGCTGCTCAAGTATGTCCCTATTATCCCCCTGCATCAAGAACAAGACTGACGAAGATGTAGAGAGCATTCCGCCAACGAAAAGAAGGCTACATCCGCCAACTCGAATCCCAAGTAAAAGACTACAAAGTCCTCAGCGAAAGCTACAAAGCCCTGCAAGCCGAAAACTACCAGCTCCGAGAATACATCATCAGCTTGCAGTCGCGTCTGATTGACTCGCAAAACGAGGTTCCCGCTCTACCTGACAATATTGATCTGACGCAGCCACGGCCTGAGCCGCCGTTGGCGGATTCGCATCAACAGCAAGCGGAGTCTTCGCCGCCGTCGTCGGTGTCGATGGCGCCGCCACCACACCAGCAGCAGCCATCACAAGCGCAGCAGCAAAGACAGCAGCAACAGCATACGTTAGCAGCGGCACCGACACAGATCCCGCCCTTGGCGCCTCATCAACATCCCCATCAACCATCCACAGCACCCTCAAATACCACAAACGAGGATCTGGGGCAATTAAACCGTATCGCCGTGGCGGGCCTCGGTATGCGCAAACACGCCCATCCGGACACTGCCAATAACAACAACAATCATAATCAAAATAGCAATCAAAATAGTCGAGACCATTATATGCCAGAAGATTCATATCCATGGAAACGC
Organism: Talaromyces verruculosus; assembly: GCA_001305275.1. NCBI lineage: Eukaryota > Fungi > Ascomycota > Eurotiomycetes > Eurotiales > Trichocomaceae > Talaromyces > Talaromyces verruculosus. The sequence continues at coordinate 14,767 of LHCL01000106.1, forward strand.
CCGCGCGGAAACGATGGTTATGTCGATCGGAATTCGGCAGATGTCAAGATTGAGGCTGTTCATGGGTTGCCCAGTATTTCCTAATCCTGTCTATGTTTTTGTCATTTGAGTTATACTCTTTTTCCGAGTTATGGGGAAGGTTGCCGGCGTTTTTTCCTTTCTGTCTTCCGGTTTGATGCATTTTTTTTCGTGGTTGTTGTGGGTTTTGTATGTTTTAGTAGGTGCACGTTCCGTTTTGAGGAGTGTTTTTCTCATCGATGCGCTTTGGTTAACTAATTAACTAGTGTATCGAATAAAATGGTTATTCATTGTCGAGTTAACATTTTCGATCATCTGCGATCATTGTTAATAGGGAAGGAGAAAATGAGCTTGACGAAATTTCAAAACTGATGCATCCATGCAATTGAGAGTGAGGGTACTAGTGACCACCAAGCCCTAATCCTACCTACCTACCTACCTACCTACATACCTACCAGGAGGCAGTGGATATAAAAGCCGCATGTGGAGATCAATCCAACAATGAACTCTCGGGAAGAACAACCAGAAAATTGAAACGAGATTCTTCTTATGTAAAATCCTTCATCAAAATATCTCTATTATTCCTCGAGGGAAGGAGATGAGAGATGACTCTTTCAATTCTTTCCTACTTAGGTACGGTCGTGGTGCTCGTCCATCCTTCTGAAACCAACAATTTTCACTCCCCACCGCGGCGGCACTATGGACACTCCACCAGCTGAGCAGTGGCAGTGGCAGTGATGTACTTACCTAAGTTAACACCTACATAGTAAGTTAAGGCGGACAAAAACTATGCGCGATTTTTGATATCCTCTGAACCCCCTCAACTCCTCTCCTAACTACTACGTAAATTTTTCATTCACACTTGCGCAAAGTTGTGATAGACACATCGTATTTATTTTCTCTCTAGACTTGCTGATTTCTTGGGAGGGGATATGAGGCTGATATAAATCGCTCATATTCAAAAATCTCATGCTAAGAATTGCTGCTAATGCTGCTTGGGGAGGTAGGTAGGGCCATGTGCACTGCCACCCCGCCGGCCTACTTGCTGCCAATCCATGGATGGCATGGCTCGAGGGATCGGGGTGTTGTGTTGCCATGTGTCGATAGTAGATGTCATTGTATAGATTGTGTTAAGTTACGCGACGTATCATGCGTAGTAGTTGGTTAACTTGATTCATGACTTTTTAAGTTTTTGCCGCGTTAGTATGAGAGATATTCCATGTCCTCCAGATGTCAAGTGCTTTCTTGAGTGATTTATCTATTCGTCGGCCAGGTACCTAAGGTGGATAGAAGGGTTCTTCGCTACCTGGGAATTGGGGGTATAAAGGTCAGGGATTTATCGCCTAGGATCCAGGTTGCTTTTCATCTTTTTATTGTTTCTTTCATTTGCTTTCCCTCATTATTGTGGTTGAACGAATTCGTGCAGTAGTGAGCGAGTCGTCGTCGTCTAATCAGTCATAATGGCGGACAAGAATGACCCCGCCGCCGACAAAGGCACCAATAACCAACGACTCAAATGGCAGGCCACAGACGAAGAAACTGGTGCTTTACCTCACCAATCCCTGCCGCACCAAAAGCTCACTCGGACGCTTTCGACGGCTTCGTCTGCGGCGTCGACGAGAGCAAATCGACGGGCTACTGTTGATCCGGCTGTTACGTTGCCGATTCATTATCGGAGTTTGTAAGTCATTCGCCATAAAGACAAGGGGAGGAGGGCTATGCTAATTGACGGAAAAGATCTTTTGATATCGATGAAGTCAGACAGCGCGAGGAAATCAAAGCCAAGAATGATGGGATTGCCATTGGTACACCCCCTATACTCACCCATGACCAATTCCGTATTAACAATCGGCTGCAGAACTGTCAAACATCGAATGGCACACCCTCTCCACTACCTCGCTTGAAAAAAGGCTCGAGGTCGACATCGGGCATGGTCTCTCATCAGACCAGATCCAGCAGCGCCTCCGTCATTACGGCAAAAACGTTCTTTCACCCGCACCGCATCACTGGTTCAAGCAAATATTCGGCTACTTCTTCAAGGGGTTCGGTATAATTCTGCTTATCGGTTGTATTTTGGTTTTCGTCTCGTGGAAACCACTCGGTGACCCTCCTGCAGTCGCAAACCTAGCACTTGCTATCGTTCTGCTGGCTGTATTCTTCATCCAAGCGGCCTTCAACGCATGGCAGGATTGGTCTTCGTCTAGGGTCATGGCGTCGATTACGGCCATGCTACCCGAAAGCTGTACTGTCGTACGCAACGCTGGTACCCAGATGGCCATCCCGGCAGCAGACCTTGTACCGGGAGATGTCATTCAAATCAAAGCGGGGAATAAGTTGCCGGCTGATGTGAGGTTTGTGCAAGTTTCGAATGATGCGTGTTTTGATCGGTCTATACTTACTGGTACGCCTCCTTATTCCTATTTTTGAGAGCATGTCTAATAGACATAGGTGAATCCGTCCCCGTCAATGGCACAACCGACGCCACGGAAGAAAATTATCTCGAAACACAAAATATCGGTCTCCAAGGTACGCATTGCGTATCCGGTAATGCGCTCGCAATCGTCGTCTCGACAGGCGACAACACAGTCTTTGGTCGTATCGCAAAACTAGCTAGTGAACCAAAGCCGGGCTTGACCTTACTTGAAAAAGAAGTTCTACGCTTCGTTGCATTGATTGTGGCCATCATGTTGACCATGATTATTGTCGTCATTATTGTTTGGGCGACATGGTTACGGAAAGATCACCCCGATTGGATTAATGTGCCAACCTTGATCGTGGACTGTGTCAGTGTTGCTATTGCGTTCATTCCAGAAGGTCTCCCAATCAGTATCACGGCGAGTTTGACAATTACAGCCAACATCATGAGGAAGAATCAGATATTGTGCAAGTCGCTCAAGACGGTGGAAACTCTGGGCAGTGTGAGTGTCATTTGTAGTGACAAGACCGGAACGCTTACTCGGGTGAGTCTGCTTGAATGGGGACGGACTATTGACGATGTTGGCTAACTAATTAGAACAAAATGTTCGTCACCGACTGCGCAATTTCTACATCAGCCTTCAACAGCCCAATGACTGCCCGAGACGAGACCGTCATCAAGGGTAAATCAACCGGTGTACACCAGCTTCGTGCTTTATCTGGGCTTTGCAATGCAGCTGAATTTGATGTTGCAGCCGAGAGTTTGCCACTAAATGAACGACCCATTTTCGGTGACGCAACAGATCAAGCTATTCTTCGCTTCTCGGAACTTCTTGGCTCCGTTTCTGAAATGCGTCGTTTGTGGAAGAAAACCTGGGAACTTGCCTTTAACAGCCGGAATAAGTTCATGATTCGTACGTTCGCGATCGCGGAATCCAAAGGCTTAGGATTGGCGTTATCACCGGCAGAGTCTATGCAGTTCAAGCCAGAGGATACCCTGTTGACAATCAAAGGAGCTCCTGATATTCTGATTGAACGGTGTGGACGTGTTGTAACGGCCGATGGTAGTGTGCAAACCTTGGATGCAGAGACTTTGCGGCAAATCAAAGGCATAAAAGATGAATGGTCAAATCAAGGCAAACGAGTGATACTACTCGCTCGCAAGGTCATCGTCGCTCAGGATATCATGACAACCGTGGGTTCTAATGAATACGAGTCGGAGATTATGCGACAGGCCAAGTCTGATTTGATCCTTGTCGGCTTGGTTGGCATTGTCGATCCACCCCGCGAGGAAATCCCAGCAGTTGTCAAGACGTTGAGACGTGCCGGTATTCGTATCTTCATGGTGACTGGTGACTTTGGGCTCACAGCACTCGCTATCGCACGTCAGTGTGGGATCGTTTCGGCTGATAGCGTTGACGATGTTACTGCTTTGCAACGATATGCCAGTGGAAGCGACACAGCCGTCAATAAAGAGCATTCACTATCGGCAATCGTCATCAGTGGCTCTGAACTCCTCAGCTTGAATGACACACAATGGGACCAGCTGTGTGGATATCAAGAGATTGTATTTGCGCGTACAACTCCGGAGCAAAAACTTCGCATCGTGCGCGAATTTCAGTCCCGTGAAGAGATAGTGGGTATGACCGGCGATGGTGTCAACGATGCCCCGTCACTCAAAGCAGCTGATATCGGCATTGCCCTAGGCAGCGGGTCAGACATTGCCATCGAAGCATCCGACATGGTTCTTCTCGACTCGTTCTCTGCAATAGTCGAAGCGGTACAATATGGTCGTGTTGTATTTGACAATCTAAGAAAGACAATCATCTACCTGCTGCCAGCCGGTTCGTTCTCTGAATTCTGGCCCGTTTTCACCAATGTCGTCTTCGGCCTGCCACAGGTTCTGTCCTCTTTCCTCATGATTGTCATTTGCTGTTTTACCGATTGTGCGGCCGCCACTGTTCTGGCATATGAAAAACCAGAGGCTGACGTTCTGTTACGCCCACCCCGTAATCCGCGCAAGGATAAGCTGGTCGACTGGAAGTTGATGTTCCACGCATATGGTGTGATTGGTATTATCCAGACGGTTTGCTCGTTCTCCATGTCGTATTGGTATTTACAACGTAATGGTATACCATTTTCATCGCTCTGGTTTGGATTTGGCGCTGTTCCGGCTGGTATTGATGAGGATTATTACTCGGATAAGCTGAATGAGGCGTCATCAATATACTTTGTCAACTTGGTCGTCATGTGAGTTCCTTCCATCGTCACACATGCAATTAATACTGACAATCATAGGCAATGGTTCAATCTGATGGCCATTAGGACTCGTCGTCTATCGATCTTCTCTCACCCACCAGCCTTCAACAAAGAGACACAGAATTTGCTGTTGTTCCCTGCGATTATCTTTGCACTAGGAATTGCTGCTTTCTGGTTGTATATCCCACGGTTGCAAAGCGTGCTTGATACCACTGGCGTACCGGTGGAGCACTACTTCCTGCCCGCGGCATTTGGACTAGGACTGTTGATTATGGACGAGGGGAGGAAAGCTGCTGTTAGACGCTGGCCGGGGGGTCTACTCGCAAAATTTGCTTGGTAGACAAGATGTAGAAAGAGGTGAAGATCTTGTTGTTGAATAGATAGCATCAATTAGAAAGAATAAAGACGTATTGTGGAGATTGAGTTGAGGTTGAACTGGAGTTAGACGAGGAAGGAACGACTGGTGATGGTATGCCTGATTCTCCAGGCAGAAATAAGAACCGGGGTGGTCAGAATAATGCACTCTGATTTGCTGTAAGCCGGTAATATGACATATGCGGCCCCACTACGTCATGGCAGCCGTTGTCTCCTTCCCCACGGGTGACGTCGTCGCTTCTCCCCAGCAAAATATATCAGACAACAGACACAGACGGGATGGGCGCCTGCGCTTCTTTTCTCTCGATCCTCCGCAGCGAGCAATATATTCTGGCTATTTTCATGCCCCCTTGACCTTGTTTATACAGACAACATGGCTCTACTCAGTATCAATACCCCCGGCAACGGGCTCGTCTACAATACATTCTTGAATTCCCAACTGTCTACTCCCAGACTATGTATTACCTCGGAAGAGGATGAATTCGACACAGAAACCATCCGCAACTGGCAAAATGAGGGATTTGAAGTTACATATGTCCCTCTAGATAATGGAGGAAAGGAGTATGCCGGTCGTTTGGAAAGCGTGAAAGAGGGTTTGAAGGTTGGAGAGTCGTATGCAATTATCGGTAAGTATTTCTCATCCTCTAAGGCATGATAACGGTACTGACAAGACTAGCATACGGCGACGCCGCAGCCTACTGCCTCGAACACTTCCAGAAACCAGCCACAGGCGCCAGACTCACAGCGCTAGTCGCATACTATCCAACTTCCATCCCTGACACACGTCTTCGCTTCCCCCCTAGTCTCAAAGTACTTGTGCATCTTGCAGGAGAATCAGTCGATGTCGTCGTTACTCCTCAGGCCCTTGGCATCCAAGGACGCAAGAAGCGTATCACCAAGCGCAGGATTGATCCTGGAGTGGGTCTCGGCGAACGCAAGGATATTGCATATACAGCTTTTACGTACGATTTTGCGGATCCTGGCTTCGCAGAGCACGACTTGGACGAATATGATCATGCTTCGGCAGAGCTGGCCTGGTCGCGAACATTGGAAGTGATGAGAAAGGCTTTCCGAAAAGATGCTGATTTGGAACGGCCGTGGGAGATCAACACCGAAAGTAAGTCGTTCATCTATCCTGACCTTGAGCTTCCGAGTTAACAAACCAAGGCAAATTCTTTAGTGACAATTTGTCCGATACTATGTCAACCTACACCACGCACAAGAATCCCGCAGTCACCATTGGACCAACACTAGCCGGCGGCGTTGGTGCCAGAGCACTACGTCGATTTTATGAGAATGACTTTCTAAAGACTAAGCCTCCTTCAATGCAACTGCGTCTTCTATCTCGCACAGTAGGCGCGGATCGAGTCGTGGACGAGGTTTACGTCACCTTCGACCACACCGTCGAAATGCCCTGGATGCTTCCAGGAGTACCGCCAACTGGTAAACGAGTAGAAATGATCCTCGTCGCTATCATCGCTCTCAAAGCGGACCGCATCTTCACCGAGCATTTGTACTGGGATCAAGCCAGTGTTCTTGTCCAAGTTGGACTTTTGGATCCCCAGCTATTACCCCAAGGTGTCAACGGTGTCAAGAAACTGCCCGTTGTCGGCCGGGAGGCTGCTCGTCGTATTCTCGGCGAATACCCAGCACGTGGCGAAGACTACCATCGTAGGTTGATCGCCAATGCCAGAGCACCACCTGTGACAAACAACACTCGCCCTTCGAGACAGTCAACACCCAAGCCTGCGAATCGTGTTGGCGGTAAAGATGTCGAGCAACGGAATGCGGGAGCGAGTAATGAAGAACAAAAGCGTCAGAACGGTGCATCTTCATCCAAACGCGACATAGGCGACATGCACACCTCTGGAAATGAGAGTACTGCTACTGCGGCTTCTACTCCTAGAAAGCCTAAGAAGCTGGGTACGCCAAGGAAGAATAAAGCAAAGCCACCCGCGGTTGAAAATAAGGTGAACGAAACACCCAAAGCGGATGAGAAGGAGGATGAGAAGAAGGTGGAAGAAGAGAAGACCGATGTCGAAAAGAGGACAGATGACGAGAGGCCAACTGAAGAGAAAACGACCAATGGCAAGACCAACGACTCGCCAAACGATCAAAAGGTCGAAAGCATCGAGAACGGCAAAGAAGTCGATGACTTTGCCGATGGTGAAAGCGAGGCGGCTCCTACGCCTTCTAGGCCCATGGCTGCACGAGTTGAGTCTGCGAATCAGGGAGATGAGTAATTGTTGGTTTGATCTAATTTGACGTATATTCAAGTTTCTCGTATAGGATGATCCTTTCTAATTCCCTCCAGTCTTGCTCTGTTGATCTCTTGAGAATGTTCATTTCATCCGACATTTATTAATATGGAAATAGCGCTTTGTTCTTGTAATTAGTTATGAGATAATGAATCTTTTGCTTTTTTTTTCTCAGATCTCTTTCGCTTTTTATATTTGCTTCGCTCAAACGAACGTCGCTTCCAGAATATTCACGTGGCTTGCCCTAGCCCTAAACCCTATACCCATCACTCCACATGTCAAGTTTGAATGAACTTTAATGGGGGTACAGACAAGAGTATGACTAGAAAGTCTTTCCAAAAAAACATGATATCAATGGACAATTGGAACTGATTTACGAAACGAACAATGTTCGGCTATATCAAAATATCATCATGTGCGTCCAAAGCCTCCAACTATCAAGAACAAGAACAGACTATATGCAAGAAACACCACAAAACAAACCAAGAACATAACGCATGATTACAACCAGGCAAAGTTACATGGACTAACCCAGCCACTCTGCAAAAATAACACCACTAGACCCATTCTCGTCAATCCTATTGACAATAACATTGCCAAACCTCTCATCAGCATGCTTAAATAGATCCCTCCATTCCTCCGCCTCGCGCTCCCTTGAGTTGAACAGGGACATCATTATAGCATCCATTGATCTACAGCACGTCAGCTTCCAACTTCATACATACAGTGGTTGATTGGGTGGGAACATACCGCATCTGCATCTCCTGCAACAACCCCATCGTCCCTGGTTCCGGCAAAACATGATCCTGAACCACAATTCTCGCCCCAGGCTTCAGCGCCGGAATCAAATTCTTGATAATATCAATACAGTACTCATCGCCCCAGTCATGCAGGACATAGCGCAGCAAATAGACATCTGCGTTCTTAACGGGTTGTTCCTTGAACATGTCGTGAGGGACAAACTCAATCCTATCTTTAATTGCTGCATCATCTTGAGCAAGAGATAAGAGGAGTTGATCAGCAGCACCATCAATGACCTCCGGTAAATCTTGCACTATAAATCTCAAATCCGGATATGTACGCGCAAGATGGAGGGAGACATGGCCCTTTGAACCACCCACATCCACAACCAGACTGCTACCACCACCACCGGCAGCCGAGAGCTCAGACCATGGGAAATGAGTACTCAGCGCGTCCAAGCTGGCCTTTGATGTCGTCGCCATCGCAAACGCGAATCTGGTAGCACGCTCTTTGTGCTCGGATAAGTACTGGAATGTGTTTCGGGAGCCGGTGTTGTTGGCGATTGAGTAGCCGGAGATGTTTGCTGAGGTGCTGCGGTGGGATATTGCTTCTACCGCCTATTCTACGTCAGAATATTAACTTAGGCGTAGATGGGGTGATTGGGGGTAAATACATGGTTATGAGCAGGCCAACACTCATCAAACGTCAGACCCATGAGGTGACCCGCAATAGGATTCTCGGCTATGAGTCTTGAAGCAGCTGTATGCGTTACGAAGCCCTTTGTTGGCTCGACGAAGACGCGGTGGTGGATTGCTGTGTAGCGGATTATGCGTTTGAGGTCGTGTTCCAGCAGGCCACATTTGGTGGCTAGTTCAGTGAAAGAGATGGTTGAGTCCAAAGGGACGTGAGATGCGATTTTGAAGCGATGGATGGCTACGAGGGGGGTGAAATTTGACTATTCAATATTCAGCTTGAGAAGACAAAGTAGGGGTTGATATGATGGGAGACAAACCTCCGGAAGAACAAGTTTCATAGGCCCCTCGAGTAACTGCCTCAACTCAATTGTTGCTTCGATAACATCTGTCTTTGCTTTTTGGATATCTGGTGTCTCGTTCTGGATTGGTTCTGTGGGACCATCTTGATTGAATGATGGTTTGGGGAGGTTTTTATTTTGAAGATGTTGGTCGATAAGCGAGGTTTGAGAGCTTATTAGTTGTGCTAGTTGGATTATTCTGGATGTCGACATTTTGTTTGTACATATGTTTACGAGGTAGGTCGTGCAAAGTTAGGTTGGGGTTAAAGATGGCGATAAAGACGAAGATTGATGAGGGGTCGACGGAAGACGAAAATGAGGACTCAAGGCAACCATCCTGACTAGTGAATTTGGAGTACGTATAAATGCCACCTGACGATTTTAGCGCGTGTGTCTAGGTTATCACATCATTCAGGGTCAATTGAAGTATGTATGTGGAAATTATGGCTTTCTTGTTTCGAAATTGTCGAAGAATGAACACTACAAATCGGTCTATAAAAACCTACTTACCTAAATAGGAAAGCTCTTTCCAGATGAGGACATGGAAGTCAATATCCTAAAACCATTTACTATTAGAGGCTTATCGTGAATTAGCCCTACCAAGGTAGTTTAGTTGGACCGAAGATTGACGTGTTGTGCCTATATAGATGATGTGCGACTTGCTTTCTTTGTCTAGTGATGGTAGAATGAACAAGTTAATACAATATGCATATATTCTTGACTATCAATATCACTTATGAAATGAGAATCTGGATTTCAACCATCTGTACCCATTCGATCTCCTTTCCTGCTAAACTTTGCATGAATATGGTGGCGCTTTGCGCCTAGACTTCTCTTAAGCCTTGATTTTCCATCGCGAATTGCAAGCGTAATTCGATTGAGCGGTGTTGTTGAAGACTGATACTCGTCCATCCATTCGCTGAGAATAAGGGAGCATATTTTAGCACCTGGGTGATTAAGCCCTAATGCTTCGTTGTACAAATCAGAGCATTCTTTCATAAGAGATAAGGCATCTGAAGATTTTCCATTGATTACCCAAGTGCATGCCAGGCTCGCCATCATGCTTAGAGTATCAGGGTGCTTGACCCCTCGCACTACTTTCATTGCCTCCAGTATGTGGAGCTCTAAGTTTTCAGTTTCTTCCCACCGTTTTTGCGCAGCGTAGATTTGTGCTAGATTTGACATGCTGTACAGAGTTCGAGGATGCCTAACTCCGAGAACCGCTTTCCTTGTCTGTATCACTATATCAATGAGCTTCTCAGCTTCATCACACCGTTGTTGGTCAAGGTAGAGGTTTGCTAGATCTGTCATGCCGTCTAGAGTAAGATGGTGTTTCAGTCCGAGAATTGTCTTCATTTTTTCGAACACTTGCACCCCGAGGTTTTCAGCTTCGTCCCAGCAACGCTTGTTTCGATAAGTTCTTGCCAAATTCCCCATGCTTATTACGGTATCAATGTGATCAGGCCCGCATATTTCCTTAATGGACTCCATTACTTCCAACTGTAGTTTCTCGGCTTCATCCCATCGTCCCTGCATCTCGTAGTCTAGAGCTAGTTTCCCCATGGCGTGTATAGTCAAGCGATCCTCCCTTCCAAACGCCCTTAGCAGTGTCTCTGTTACTTGTAGATCTAGCTTCTCGGCTTCATTCAATCGTCTTTGACGTCGGTAAATTGTGCCCAAGCGCATCTTGCTGCTTAGGAAGGCACGGTGCTCAACTCCAAGGTTTGCCTTTTGGGTCTCTATCAAATTACTGATAAGATTTTCAGCCTCATTCCCACGACCCTGATCCAGGTAAACTGAGGCTAACATGTCCATAGTATCCAGGGCGAGCGGACTTTTGGACCCCAGGACTCTTATCGCTGTCTCCATTACTTGCAGTATAAGCTTCTCGGCGTCATCCAATCTTTCTCTGTTTCTGTAAATCATGGCTAGGCAAAGCATGTATCTAATAGTCATAGGGTCCTCAGGACCACAACTCTCACTCTTGATCTTCAAGAGCTCAGTATAAAGCTCATCCGCTGCGCGGTACCTTGAATCCTCAGCTAGACAAAATACCATGTCCTCGGTCATTTTCATATATCTTTCTTCTCGCATGGTGATGAATTCCCTTTCGTGCATAAGCACCCAAGCATGTGGAATGTATTCTCGCCGCCATGTCCCGGTTTCATGCACGATTGAAAGGACCCCTTGTAGATGATCTGCCACCTCCTTGATCCAGTAACTAAATAACTCGTTTTGCCTTAGCCAGTTTCGTGTCGCAATATGCACTAGTCGGTGCATATTAATATTGTTGTCGCGTCCATTAATAAAGCAATATGCATCTAGGAGTCCTAGAGCATCAACCTGGTGTTTTCTAGTCGTTGGCATTGGAAGGAGGGATGAGGGAATATTTCGCGGATTGAGACAACACATAAAAGATAGATAATCGGCTGCTAATTGATCCTGCTTCTGAATCTGTTTAAATGATATCAACCAAGTGGCAATGACTGGATTCTTGATATCCTTGTAACGTCCTGTGTCTTGAAAGTCTTCACTCAAAAGATCCACTACTTCTGATTCCTGGTCTTGTAAGAGATCAAGATAGGTGGACAGACTGACACCGTTCTTATTTATGTATGCTGATGCCTGGGTGATTGCCAACGGGAGAAAACATAGCTTTTCCAATAAGGTTTCTGTCGTGTCATGATTCTTGATCAAATTCTGTTGCACTAATGACTTTTCCAAAATTTGTAATGCAACGTTCTCGTTTACATCCGGAATAGGAATAATGTTGGAGACAGTCAAATCAACCGCAAGTTTCCTATTTCTGGATGTAAACAGAATGCGTCCATGCTCACTTTGGGGAAGGAATACTGCAAGACCTGAAGCTGAGTCACAACTGGTCGATGACCACGTGTCCATATCATCCGCATTATCGAATATCAGCAGCCATTTGCCGGAAATCTCGGACTCCAGATAATCTTTGACGCGCTCTTTAACATCCGGACGTTTTGAATGGACCTCTTTCAGATCCGGATGTTCGATATAGAGATCTTTAACATCAATACGCTCCATATCCTGAAGTCTCAGTTCCTGAGCGAGATCCAGGTACGTCTGATCAATCATCTCTTGACTCGTACACGGAATCCAGAAAACGGAACACCCCTCGTCTCGGTCTCGTATGCGGTAAGCGAGTTCCAAAGCCACTTGGGTCTTCCCTACCCCTCCCAAACCCGTAATGGCAACTCTTCGAGGCTCGTCGCGCCCTTTAAACAGTCGTTCTAGTTTCGTGATCTCATCCTCACGGCCAACGAATCGTGGATTTCTAGCCAGTGGAACCATCCAGTGACGTACTCTTTTGTTCTTCTTCGAGCCTAAATTAGTACCGGAAACAGGCACGACAGACAACAGCAATTTGGCGTAAGCAGCTGCTACCAGAGCTGCATACCCCTGCCACCCTTTCTGTTTGTGCGAGTCACAGTAGTCACATATCCCCCGGATGACAAGACTAGGAAGGCCATCCATAAGGCCCGCTGCTTCCATTTCGAAGCACAATACCCCATGCTGCTTCGCTAACAGGTCCCGTGTTTCTGAATCTTTCATCACCTGGTCCCCAGACGCAATCAAGCCATAGTGGATACAGGGTGCTCTGCTCTTGCGTGGTGAACGTTCAACTAATTGGTCTTTATCACACTTATCACATGTATCTCCCTTGACGGCATGATGACACGACGAATCAAACAACAAATCCGTGTCCTGTTCCGGCGGCGAGAAATCTTCTTTCATGCTAGGATGTCGTTCCAGGGCATCCCGCACCATATCATCAAGATTGTTCTTGCCCTCGACTATTTGCTTTGCCTCAAGTTGACTCATGCAGGTTAAAAAGGCTTGTGGTGGTTTGTTCAAGCTGCCTGTGAACTCGAATTTCCCCCCCTGGAGTGTCTTTCCATAGTCATACTGTATCACCCCACTGTGCTTCCCAACTGGTTTACTGACCACTACATCACCTAGTCGAATGTCATTGTTTTTACCAGGAACGCCGCCTCCGATTCCCACCATCAGCCCGGATTGAAGTCGAGGAAACGTTGATCGCATGCGAGAGACCACAGTAGCAGCAGACACTTTTCCAATCACACCAGCTGGTAGGTAGGTGATGACTATATTATGGCCGTTCACTTCGCCTAGTGTGTAGGCATTCGGGTCGGAGGAAGGGACAGGAAGTCTATCGTGAGTTCTGTCCAGCATGGTCGTTGCTGCCGCCGCTTCGAGCGGCAGCGCACAAATCCATGCTATAGTGTAGTCGGCGTGAGTCAACGAAGTCATCGTAGGTATTTCATGGCATAAAACAAGTCGGTAGTTTCCATATGCTCTAAGGGAAACACACGCTTGAGTGTGAGAAGTTTCTGAAAATTAAAATGGTCAGTCAGCCTTGCGAAGGAGGGGTAAAAATCAGCTCTGGCAAGGCTGACTGTTGCAAGGCTGGCCATACACACGGGTGTATTTTGAGCCAACTGTCTTCCAAGGCTGAGACAGATCGTGAACCCAAGATATAACTAACAATTTAATTGGTTGTCTGAACAAGGATATGTGCTTGATGCGAGGAGATGGGTGCTGGTCCCATTGTATTCCTAATATGGCTGAGAAATCTGTGTTCCCGAGTGACTTATCTAAGCAATGTACTCAGGCTCAAGGAAGTAGTAGTAGCTGATACAAACATGACATCTCTTCCCAACTTTACATGAGTTCAAAATCTAGACCTCGAGAACTCACAACGATCGTTACACACAACAAAGTAAAATACAGGGGAAAAATGAAATAATTGGCACGAAGACTGGCCAATAACACAGTCTTACGCCCACATCGCCCTGAACTTGTCATCAAACTCATTCTTGAGCTCGCTAAATGCCTTGTACACCAAGACTAAGGACGACATACGAGATCGATCCAGTCCTTCCCCAGTCTCAACAAGTCGTGGGTTGGGCCTGCCCGTTGCGTGATTGGATCCCCTCTCTTTTGAAATGGTTTCTTTGACATCTTCAATCAAGTCATCTTCCCAGCTTTCCGCTACTCTGCCTTTACCGGCACGACGGGGGATCCCTTTGCCACTGAGTGCTGGTACTAATCTTTCTTGGCGATCCGTTTGAGTCGGCTCTGCTCCCATTTCAGCAGCCTCCTCATCGACGAACATGGTATCTGTCTCAAATTCTTTTGAGTCGCCGCGACCACCGACATTGAGCATGTCCATATCAACGTCGTTGCCCTTGGGGTTCAGGAAGTTCTCGAGAGTCGTGGTAATGGTCGCCAACACCATCGAAAAGTCGTTTAGAACAAACCAAATATCGCCGCGACGGATTTTATTGGCCGTTTCAAGTTGCTTAATATTCCCATGTTTGAAGAAGTCGAGTAGATACGCATTCAACGGATGACTCTCCGAAGCCACGGGAACATATGGCACGACAGAAGCTTCAAGCCATACATCACTGCGGATCGATTCGCAAAGATCAGTGACGGTCTCCCAACTGTCATTTTTTCCGGAGAGTGCGTAGAATGGAGACGTTATTTTTGGAGCAGTGTGATTGTGCAGTTGAGACAGGCCAAGCTCAGAAGCTGACTTGTCTCCTCCACACTTAACGCCGCTGAATGGAAGGGACAGGTCATATCCTTTGACATGCTGATCAACGAAGGTAGAAACATACCCACTGTAGATGTCAAGCACCTGGCTGTTATGAGCATGAAGTATCTTGCATGCCTCTTCTGGTAACGGGGGAAGGATCACAACAGAAGATGACTGTTTCTCTGCAGTGCGGTACGACTCTAATACCGATTTGCGTAGTGGAACACGGGCGAAGAGATGGGACATGACCAGCATCAGCGTGCGCAGTATCTTCGGCCGTTTTTTCTCATTCCCGATATGCTTGCAAAGTCCATCAAAATAGCCGGAAATCAGCAGGGCATGGAACGCAAAGCTCGAGCTCTCCGTATAGTAAAGGTGCGAAATGCAGCCAGCAAAGTTCAATGGCGCTCCGGTATCATCGAGAAGATAGTTCTGTCTGAGGTATTCAATAGAAAATCGGAGGTAATGCAGCACAGTTTGTTTCATTTCAGGTCCACCGAGACAAATACGAGGCTGTGATAGAATTGAGTTGATGGACCTTATCGCAGAGGCGCTTTGACCAGAACCATGCAGGAGGATGAACATTCGAAGAACCAAACTGGTGGTAATAGGGAAATGGCCATTCAGATCTGGAAGTCTGGAGCTGATCAGACGCTGAATCTTGGGGGTTGGAATCTGCTGAAAGACGACATTTCCCAAAATATCAAACCCACGACGGCCGGCTCGACCGGCTGCTTGTCTAAAGTTGAGGGCTGTCAGGAATACAGAGTCTCCTGAGAAGACAACCGTCTTGCATGGCATATTGATACCCAAAGCCAGTGTGCCCGTTGCAATGACAACGCGTAAGAAGCCCTTGCGAAATAGTATTTCACAAATCTGGCGGTACTTTCGATTCATGCCTGCGTGATGCACACCAATTCCTCTCTCCAGTGCATCAATATGCCATTTGGGCATCTCACGCCGTCTCAGCTGCTCTGCGTAGACTGCAAATTCAGATGGTCGAAGCTTCTTAAAGTCTGCTAGACTGAACATCTTAACAGGTCTCGCCGGGTCAAAAAGTGCCCACTGGCTTGATTCAACAGATGCTGACTCTCTCATCTGATCCGCCCGGGACATTGGTTCGTCATCGCCTCCTTTTTTCCCCCTAGAAACCTTTGTAGTCTTTGCGATCTTTTTCTTGGCTTGCTGCTTTCGCCATTCGTTCCATTTGTCCATGTCAGATTTCCATGTGGAGCTTGTTGCTTTCCATTTCGTCTCTGCATCTTGCAATTCCCTTAGGAGGTGATGGCATATATCTTCACATTGACTGCGATCGTAGTTGAAGTACAACGCCGGAAGGGCCCCCTGAGCATACAATGAGTAAACTAATGGAAGAGTAGAAGAAAAAAGTCCAGAGCTATTCGATGGAGGTGAATTTTCGGATTTGTTCACGCCAGCTGCAACGGTAGTCGTAGTTGCAAAAGTTGTTTTATCTGGTTGGCTGAGGCGATGCAAAAGTGCTTCGAACGGCGATTTCCTGTCTTTCATCCATGTGATGATTAAATCTTTCAAAGGTTTTTGCCACTCAATGATATGATTCTTCTGAATAATGATGCCAGAGAAACGGTCAAATGGGTTGAGCGAAGGATCGACAGGGAAATCAGATGTCTGTAAGTCAGTCATTGCCCTCCACAAGGTAAAACAATCTCGCGGCTCAAGACTAAAGTCATCTGGTATACGTCTTGATCGGTCAGCCAGACTGAGAACAGGATGCATGAGTTCCATCCAATCAGCATCATCAAGTCCCAGGCGACTCAATCCAATGGGCTTAGAAAACCCTTTGAATAAGAAATTGCGTGGAGCATGGTACACGTACTTCCTCAGATCCGAGTACCGATGATGATGCTGTATCATTTTCAAGTCGTGCCCATTCGTACTCTGAGCACGCTGGAGCCAGTTGTTGAACTCGTCTGGATTACCAACGGTTGCTGAGAGTGCGACAATCGGGCAAGGGGACAAAAGAAGCAACTGCTCCCATACAATGCCGTCGTCGGCTTGACCGATGCAATGGATTTCATCAAAGATAATGCGTTTCAGTCGGGGCGTCCACGTCTTTGCATTAGATGGTGCAAGCAGCATAATTTGAAGGATGTGTGGAACGGTAATGAGGATTTGACAAGTCAACGGGTTATTAATTCTGTGGTCCCTCGTGTGGATGGCCCAAACTGACTTCGTGGTGGCCTTTTCTGGGTATGATTTGGAGAACCGGGCAATCACCTCTGCGGCGATCTGGTTGACAAGCGCCTTTGTAGGGGCAACGTAAACAAGAACTCCGTCATCGTCTTCTTTGAGAATCTGCTTCATTGCATAGAACCTGTAATTTGTTAGTGTAAATACATATCAATCGACACATGGCTGAACTTACGAAATAAATGTCTTGCCAGCACTGGTAGGGGCCACGATAAAAGCACTTTTTTTTTGATCAATCTGATCCAACACCTCTCGCTGCCAACGGTCAGGATTGAAGTCGGGCGTCCTCGGGTCTGGCGTGGAATCGATACTACGATCCATGAATGGACCGCCATAGAGAAGCTGGAACTCCACTGGATCGGTTCCGGCCATGATTTTGGGCACTCTTGATATTGAATTTGAAAGCTCGAAAGATAATGGGTGTTCGATCTGGGTTTCGAGTTGGACCGATGGCAATTCGAAGCGCTGACAGACCTTGCCCACGTACTTTGAGATATCGGCACTAATTCCTTGCTTGACTTTCATCAGGCGAGCAAGGACACTCCAGACGTGTGTGGCAAGAAGTGCCTTCTCAGTTTGCTCTCTAGGGTTCTTATCACAGATAGCCTGAACCAATGTATCAAGGAGATAGGTGAGGATTTCGGGCTCCATAATGCGGCGATCGTCCTTGGACAACCCCGACAAATAGTCTTCAACCCTCGTGAATCGTACCATTGTATCGTCAATCTTTGAAAATTCCTGAAGGTTGATCGTCCATTGGTTCTTCTTCTTGTGATCTCTCTCGCAAGCTGCCTTCTGGATTGCTGCAGCGGCTTGTTCTCTCACCGTTGGTCCCCTTGCATTGTGTTTGTTCTTGCTCTTCGTCGGTTGCTTTTCCTTCACTACTGGGGCCTTTTTGTGCGAACTGCTGGAGCGCTCAACAACAATGGTCTCGGTCTGAGACATGCCGGCTGATCCCAACAGACTTTCGGCATAGTGCCGCATTTCAGCCATATATAGCTGATCTCTCTTCTGCTGCCACCAATTCCGAGGTGTCAAAATTGCCTTTTTCTGATCGAGGGGCCTTGAACTATGCCAATGATTGAGATCCATAAACTTCTTAGAAGACGAGACCTCCTCGTCAACGGATGCCTCAATTTCGAGATGAACCGGTGTGAGATGTTCATCAAAAACAGCATTGTGGAAGGGTAGAACCTTGACAAATTTCGGAGATTCGCCACCAATCTCTGGGGCAAGCTTCTTTCCCGGCTTGTTGACACCTGATTTCGCTGTTGAGATTATCCCTTCGGTGGCATCGTCAAGCTCTTCGATCATAAGTTTTGTGCCACAAAGACGATCCACCAGAGAAGCAAGCTTGTTGAACGGCAGGAGCGTTGTGGGTGAGACGACACGATTGATACCGAGATTTTCCAGCATTGTCTGAATTTGAAAGAACATTCTCCCATCGGAAAAATCAGAAAGATCACAAGGCAATCTGTGTCGTTTCATTGCGTCCTTCCAACCTGCGGAGGTAAGTACACCCTTGGAAGTTTTTAGAAACGCATCAAAGAACTGAGTGTTGGGGAGTCTAAAGGCTGGTATTACTCGGTCTTCAAGTTTGACATGTTGTAGAATGACGAGGTGTAGAATGGCTGTAGTAAATCCGATTGTGTCTCTGAGGCTATTCAAGCCGTCTTTGGACATGACTGCTAGGGACACGACCAGCAGGCATTGGCTTTGTTTCAGATTTGGGTCTTCATGAATCGCCATTTCAAGAAGTTCGGATGCTGTCATCATACTGGAATCGTCTGAATATGTGGATATGTTGGCCGGCAGAACCTCTTGTACAGATGAGGTGTCTTGTGCTTTAGCCGAACCTTGAATCACCATCGCCATGATCTGCTTGCAGTAAGCGCGTGTCTTTATTATATTCAAGAAAATTGAAAACGTACCTTAGTATCGCGAAACTCGAGGTTGTTGACGAGGGCAATGTTGCATCCATGGGTGATAAACCAACGAATCATAATTCTGAAACCAATTACCGAGCTCGATACTCGAAAATGAATATCCCCGGACTTGTTTTCGTTGGCAAAGTCATTATCGCGGTTGCCTTCCTGATAGTCCTCATCCGAGCTACCGTCGTCGTCGTCGTCGTCGTCGCTCACTTCGTCGATCTCGTTTATTTCATCCATGACCCCTTCGTGGCACATGAACACGAATGCCCCTGAATCCAGCAAATGCTCTTCAAACGATTCAGAATGGTAGGACTCAAACACGTGAACACCGAATCCATGTTCATTCTCCTGAGAGATTGTAACGAGGTGTTGAATAATTGCTTCACGAGCAAGAAGGTATCGATCGTTATTGTCGTCAGAAGTCCCCGCGGGGATACAAAATTGAGCATTGCAGTCAAAAAACACAATTTCGAAGACACACTTGCGCTGCCTGAGCTTCTGCAAAAACTTTTCGACGATGTAGGTTGCGTGCAGTAATTGGAAGCCTGGTGAGAAATCGAGCTTTTCGTTGGAGAAGCACTCTAGCAAAAGCGAATCTCCATCTATTATGAATAGTTCACTGCCTAAAAAGTCGCCGACGAGGTCTACTGTACGAGACCAGAGTCTCTTGTACCTGTTGGCCAGTCAATATCAAGAATTTTGCCTAACTGCATGTGAAGAAGCAATGTAGCTTACCAGTTCAGCAACTTGTAGGAATCGACCAGCGACATGGTGCGGGCCCTCGTAAGCTTCAAAAAAACAACACCAAAGCAAGACCTCTGCAAAGATATGAAACTCAACAAGGTTTTAGTTATCGATACGGTATCTTGTTAAGAAGAGAGATAAAGTGGAAGGATGAAGAGGGGTTTGTGTTGGAGGAAAAGAGAAGGGAAAAATAAGGCTGACAAGGCAAACAAGAGGGGTTGACAGGGGTTCACATAAAGACGGAGATTTTCGTTCAACAAACAAACGACGCGATAACTTCACAGTAATGAAAAGAGAGATTGATTCTCCAAAGCTTTCACTCTGAATACAGGCCAAATGATCATATCACAGTATGTTTGCTTTTCATGTACCAGCAAAATGAACAGCCAATTTTCCAATATGGGAAGAATGGCTATATTTAGAGGATGTGGCGTGTGGTTTAATGGCAGGTAAGCCGCTAGATAATGTGATCAATCAAACTGAAATGTCATTTTAAACAAATAGCTGACAAAGGCATTACAGGACAAGTTCAAACAAACTTTCTCAGTGTGCAAAAGCTACATCTCATCTTAGATCATGCAAAGTATCACTCTCGGATTTGATCCTCTGTTCAAAATTGATAGGAATCAACGTTTGAACCATGAGGCACTTGCCTATCTAGGAATCATTAGTTGTGTATGTTTGGTGTTTATCTTCACATGCCAATCTTCAAGCTAGTAACGCAGCCATTCCATTCGGTGTCACGGATCATTCTCGGGGCTCATACCGTTGAGCCCAAAAGACCAAGACGTCCGGCTGGAAGCTAGACGTTGCCCTCGCACATATACACCATGAGACAGACGGAAACACGAGAATTTTGAGATCGGAGCGAGGGCTTATCAGCGCTTGCCACAACAATTGGCCAAACCCTTACAGTCAGTAAGTGCGGTATAACTTGCAGCTGTACTTGAAGGGGGTTTTGAAATGCTAGCCTATCTTGACGTTTCATTTGCGGAGAAAAGAATTCCGCAAGAATTACCACAGGGGAATCTGGGTCCAGTGGGAAACTTGTCCAATGTGAGGTCCAATAGTCCATTTCAGAACCGGACAATTTCCATAAAGATTGGTTGATTCGCTGTAGTCCGGAACACGGCAAGTTTCATCAGGATTTAGAATCGACTCTCTTTTCATTTGTAGCAATTTCTCCTCTCGGCCAATTTCACGAATTTCTGGATTTGGCTTGCCTGGTTCAAGACAAGAAAGGAGCAAAGAGCGAGACGGTTGGAATAAAACGCGCGGCTCGTGGAAATCATCAAATAGGTCCCATCCAGTAGGTATGAGGTGGAGATGTCGCAGAGTATGCAAGTTGTCCTTCCTTTTTTGCTTCTTGTCATAGCTCTCAGACTCTATCATGTTCCAGACCTGGGCCCCTAGATTCTCATCCATGACAGCATTCACGAAAGCGTCTTCGAATGCTGATAAGTAGGGTGCAGTGGTATTCGCACCATGTAGCCGTAAAGGTTTGCTTTTTGTCGGCTTCCTAGACTTGAAGTGAAGATTGAGCATGATAGTCTGAAGATAAGGGAACAGCCACAAGCCATCATAAACCTGCGTTTCCTCAATTGTGCCCTTGCATCGCTCAACCGTAATCGAAGTTCTCAGAACCGAGGCATCATATCTGAAAAGGTGTATAGATCTCAATACTCAAAGACTGGATAATAATGAAATCTTGTATGGTTATCGTCTTGTAGAGGCAGAAAAAGCGTTGGTTCCATGATCAAATTTTCCAACGTTTGCCCGTGGCAGCATCTGGAATGAAGTCATTGATGCTGGTAGGGTCATAATGTCCAGCCATCTCATGTGTCGATAATGCTCTGTTGAGATCTTGTCTACCGCGAGCTCAAGGGACGGATGATCATAGAATTTCATCTCTGCATGTTCACATATGTACGAGACAGCGGCATCATAAAAAGCATGATTTACAGGAGCCAAGGAGCGAAGCGTCGTGACACTGGACAAGCTAGCTGGTAATTCGAAATGAGGGGTTAGTAGGGAGATATCCTGAGAAACAAACCTCCGAGGCCGTTGAGCGTACGTATCTACAGATCAGGTGAATTATCTCTGCCAGTAAGTTTGCCATTTCAAATTCCAAATCGTCTGCCCACGGGTATTGTTACAAGGACCATATTGATAAAAGTTCATGATGTGTAGGAGCAAGTTGGCAACATTAGTCTCCCATCAAACTCCGTATAAGAATGCGTATAAGCAACATACCTAGGTAAGCATGCGTAGAATACAACGGACAGAAGCTCCACCTAAGACTATACTAATGGATATAGAGAGTGCTCCAATCATTCTTGATCAGATAGGCTATTGTATCAGAGCTCTCCCCATCTCCGAATGAATGAAAACCTCAAGGTATCAGATCCAGGCTTTGGACGGCCTTCTGTTTATTATAGCCAGGTTCTACTGTAATGCCTTACTAATATTTGCTACTACAATTGTTGGAAGATTGACCTTCAAATTTTCAATTGACGACACATACTATGTTAATAGATCTTATCTCCTGATGGGGGTATCAGACCGGGCTACACCGTACTTTACCGTATATCACCGGATTTTAAATTTCTAATTCATGAAACTTATCATCACGGACAGTTAACCGATTGCCAATCATTTCCCGGAGTAGAGGTAGATTAGAAAATAGGGTCTGCTGTGGATTTGGAACAGGTTCTCCATATTGAACATGATGGTCCTATAGACGAGGGGCTCTTGGGCTATTCCTTGCCATAAATTGTCAGTATTAATCCAATTGCAATGCATTCGAATCTCAAGCCGTCATTCATCTCAAATATTATCCGAAAGCGACATGTTACCCAACTTCAATTGGCTCCTCGGCCTCGGGCTGCTAGGAGTAGCCAGCACTGCGCATACCGTCCAATTATCAAAGCATGCACAAGACCTCTTTGACGAGTCCATGTTCTTTCAAGATATGATCTATGACTCAAATGCCCACTACTTACGATTTTTCTACTATCCGCTAGCTGCCGGTGTTCATGAGACCCGTTCAAGCGTATGGCGCACCGTTGGACTACTCCAACGCAATCATGGCGATGATGCTGCAGAGGCGGCAAAGATTCTTGAACTTGTCATTGCCGATCAAGAGAAAGATACTTCAAAACAGTGGTATGGAGATTATACGGTATACCCGGAGCAGCCTACTGTTGGAGGCCCTGCCTACGACCCCTCGGTTTGTCACTCTTTCCTTCGTATAAATAGATATGCTTACACACATTACAGATTTATAATTCCTGGGATCCAAATTGGAGAGGGTTTATTAGCACAACTCTTATCATCGTCTACGAAGAGTACAGAGATTTGCTTCCAACCCATGTTCAAGACTTGATCCTTGAGAGTATCTACAACAGCACCGTTGGCGACACCTACCGCGTGGGCGGTGTTGATGATGATAATCTGTATCCAGCCTACACCAATCCCTGGCTCATGCGAACCGTCGCTAATGCCTGGACCGGACTGAAGATGAACGACTCTAACATGACTTACTGGGGCGACAAATGGGCCGAAGAGTTCTTGGATCTCTACAACGTCAACAACACGATCTCCGAGTATAACAGTCCAACATATGTCGGAGTCTCGCTCTATGCGTTGGCAATTGCAGCTAAATATATGACCAATATTACGAATGTTCCTGTGATTGCTCAGCACAGTGAACAAATCATTCGAGATATTTGGGAGGTTGAATCCCTCCTCTGGAACCCTATGATGAGGAATTTCGCTGGTCCATGGGACCGGACCTATGGATATGATATGAACAACTATCTGGCTATAATATCGTTATGGATCTGGTCCTTCATCGGCAAGGACCATGTTTACAATAACCCCAACCCTATCGGGACCATGACACATGCCGATGATCTCGAGATTGGACCTCTTGTGGCAGTACTCGCGGACTTTCAGAAGAAGCTCATTCCAGAATCTGTACTCAACCGTTTCCGCACTTCACACTTCGTTGGCGAGCATACCTACCATGGCCAGACCTATGCGCCTCCCGTGGACTATGAGCCACGCAATGTCACAACATGGGTATCCGCGAACATTACTATCGGCACCGAATCGTTCAACCAAACTGCGCTTGGAGGTTCGCGAGAGGATACAAACGCTTTCAACCCCGCTGTCGTCCAATGGCTCCGTTCGGACGGCTCCGTTGGCTATTTGACATGGTACTCAACGGAGAAGGCTATGCAGGCGGAAGTTGCCCCTTATGCCCTCAACTTGACCTACCCTGAGGGCAATAAAACGAGCGTCTTTACATTTGCTCTCTCATCAAACCCGTTAGGAGCTAAGCGTGACATTTATACGCTAGATGCTATTGATGGACTGAAGATTGAAGTCGGTGGAACCGTCAACCCCGAGCCCGTGGTTTCGTTTTGTGGAATCTTGGGTGGGACATGCCCAATTATTCAGTAAGTGGATATCCTTCCTATATCCAACTCAATCAGTTCGAAATTTATCTAACACTGGGCACTTATAGTGACTTTGAATTCTGGAATATAACGTTCGTCATGCCGGCGAACAGCTCGGAGATTCCTAGTATTCACTTCGATTTCTCGTTGGAGTAATTGGATCTGGTTTGGAGTGGGCAGTTCTGGTCTGTTAAAAGATGAGAAGAACATTATAGATGATATATATAGTACACATCTATTGATCTATGTTGAAAATCATATAACGCCATAGGGCTGATCGAGCAACACCCAGAGTCCCGGGTGTTCATGCACATGACAAAAATGACGATAGAAGAGCATATTGAGCGAATGTCAAGGAGATTAGAAAGTGCAAGCATGCTCAGCACTGACCCAACCTGTTAGACGATTCGCAATATCAGACGCATAACAAGGAGTCGCACCACCATCTTGCAAATTCCCAGACGCTGCCACCGAACCTGAATTATATGCCCTAGCAGCCTTGTAATAACCCTGAGCAATATCACCACCCCCTCCAGCTCCACCAAGCATATGCTTATCCAACAATGTAGCCAACCCATCCCCTCCCTGCGTACCCGACGTCCCATCCTGAACCATCTGCACAATACTCTCCTTGGGGCAAGGATTAACTCCATAACAAGTCCCACTACCACCATGATCTTGCATCAAGCCCGGATTGTTCACACCCCAATTCGTAGTAGGCACGCGAAGACAGCCCTTTGATTCCTGCATTATAACGGCTAGTATGAAGCGGTGGTCGACGAAGGTTTGGCTGGCGACTTGTTGGATGGCTTCGTGGAGGTTTGTGATTTCTTCGTCTGTGGGGTTTGGCTGATTGAATTGGGCGCAGGAGGTTGCGATGGAGGGCTTGTTGGTTTCCCACATATTTTGGAATGATACCCTATTCGATCGTTAGTATGAGGTGGTGCAACGTCTTGGTTGAGGTTAGATTAGTCATACCACTGAGATGATGAGGGCCATCCGGCTGCCACTGAACCGTCACCCGCGTATTGCGTGTAGTGGTCTATACCACTGGCGATGCCATCATTATCATTGATAGTTGTCACTGCGGCGGTAGAAGAGACAATTGATCCGACGGTTCTTTTGCTATATTTGATATTGTGTCTATGCTTGCCCAGATGCCGCCCAGGAAGAGGGGACGCAGATGCCCATGCAACTAGAGAGCAGAACAGAGCTGTTGAGAAATGCATTTTGAATGATGTATTGCGAAGACGAACGAGTGAATGTAATTAGTATACTCTATCTAGGTATAATAAATGTTGCGGTTGAAATCAAAAGAATGTTATGAGATACATGCGACCTGAAATTAAAGGTGGCTGTACAAATAAAAGCCGCTGTTAGGCACGAGATCAACGCTGTGCAGAATGAACGTGGTCACTATGGAAGTTATATCTGCAATTCTTCAAGGGTGATCGTTATCAGGGCTGGGTAAATCCTAGATTTACCCCTTGGAGACTTTGATAGTGGCGGGCAGCCTTGCTGATACCGGGTCACCACCTTCGTCAATTAGGGCTAATGCCGAAGACTCCCTATACTCGTCGATTGTAGGGAGTCGGCCCTTTAAATCGCTACCACTAGGATTTACAGTTCGATGAAGGTTATTTGAATTATTATATGATGGTCTTTTAGCTGTGTGTGACCCCAAAACCGATTTTTGACTTGCTGCATTTGACTAGAGTTACCTTTGTTACAAGCACCGAAGTCGTTAAGGAGTTTCCAGGAGTTTCAAGAAGGTGGAGTTTTATAACTCCATCGTCTACCTGGGTATACCTCAAGGGTGTTTGTAGAATTTGCTCTGGCGCCTATGCATATATCTACTTAACGTTCGTTGCTCTTGATAATCTGCACGCGTAGAGACCGACCTCGATATCTCTTGCATTGCTGTGTCATTCCGAACCAACCATAGCCTTAATGTCAATTTCGGATGTTGAGATCAATCAGACAACATACATTCGCTAAGATCCTTACTAACAGGTTGTAAATCACAGAGAAAGACATAAGTACTTCCCTCTCAGCACAAATCCCGTAGTCCAGTGTCTGTTAACCCTAGCCAGCTATGGCACGGTCGATGGGACCCTACGCATAGTCTAGAAGGAGTAGCCCAACAATAACCTCCAGTTTCCACGCTTTGACACGGTTCTAAAATTGTTTTCCCATTAGACATAATATAGTTGACAATTTTACCATCCACTGTACTTCACTTCATACGTATCACGAGCGAGTCAGGTCATAAAGCAGTAACATACCAACCTAGTTAGAATCGTCTACCGTATTGGTCTTCATCCCTTGGACCTAGCTTCAGTCAAGAAACAGATTTGTCACTAAAAAAAGCATACTTCATGGCTTTACTGAGCGGTACCTGGAATGCGGATGATCCTAGATTTCAGCAACCACGCATCAAACAACTACCAAATCTCGCGCCGAGAAATCCAAACATACCAGAGCGAGATTGTTGTGGCATGCAACGGCCCTACCCAAAATGGACAGCCGGTTCTCGCCCATTCAAGGCCTTGACGCGACACCAATTGAGTTTTGACTAGCTTCTTCTTCCTCTCATAATTCGTTGTTTGGTTGTGTGCCTCCTGCATCTTGACTACGTTGATTGCGTCTTGATTTTCGGGTTTTGGTACGACGTCCCATCTGCAAAGATGCATACAGAGCTTGTGTGGATGGCGTTCGCCTCCACAGCAGCAGCGGGAATTTTCCCATTGCTGCCAGAGCCAACGGAGCTGTTCGCGCCTGATAATGGTCTACTCGATTTGCCTCCAAAGCCGTACGTTTTCCTATCTTTGATCTTCAAAAGAATCTGAGTAGCTAACAGCAATGCGAAATATAGGGTCTCTGCTCTTGGAGCAGCGTTAATGCCTTTGCTCTTCACGCATTTAAACACACCAGGAGCGCCTTATACACAAGCTGTACCTGCCCCTGCGGCTCCGACGGCTACTTCCAGCAGCAGTAGTAGTACTGCACCGGCATGGATGTCATCAACTAGTCCTGCGGGATCAGACAATCAAGGCTCGATGGCTAGTAGTACACCTGCTGCTAGTGGAAGCGCAACCAGCAGCTCGTCAACTGGTGTACCGAGCAGTAGCAGCTCTTCGGATGTGAACTACTGCCTTGGATCTCAATCAAATCAGCAGCCGACACAGTACTGGCTACAGGCACAGGATCATACGGGTGAAGCACGCGGATACGCGCCTTATATCCAGGGCAATCCTCAATACCCCGTGTACCGCGATGTGATAGAATATGGAGCCAGAAATGATGGCAGCGGAAATCAAACCTACGCCCTCCAGAATGCCATCGACACTGATGGTATCGGAGGCTCTCGAGAAGGCAAAGGCAACACAAATATGCCCGCCGAAGTATTTTTGCCTGGGGGTTTATACACCCTTGGCGGTACTCTTACTCTTCGTCTAGGAACAGTCATTGTGGGAGACCCATTAAACCGGCCAATAATCAGGGCGAATCATGATTTCGTGGGAACAAGTCTTGTGAATGGTCAAGACCCCGCCAGTGGACATCCCGAGACTGTCTTTATGGTTGCCATGCGCAATGTTATTCTCGATACAACGGCGATTGACGGGTCATATACTTTTACTGCGTTGCAATGGGGTATTGCGCAGGGCTGCTCGTTAAGTAATGTTGATATCAACATGCCGCAGGGGTCGAGTGGACATATTGGTATTCATTTGAATGGTGGATCGACTATTGCTGTAACTGATGTGGTACGTTACTTTCTTGGTCATTAGGATACCTACAATGTCTGACAAGCTTAGACAATCAATGGCGGTGGCATCGGCATCCAAGATTCAAACCAGCAAGTCAATTTCAAAAACATCCACTTCAACGGTTGCAGGACTGGCTTCGCAGCTTCCGGAGGCTTCACTGTCGTTCTCCAAGCGGCAACATTTCTGAACTGCGGATTGGGTATTGACATGACCAGGAACTCACTCGGATCGATGGTCGTTTTGGACTCGGCCTCAACCAATACAGGCACTCTCATCAAATTCCACGATTCATCCAACGATCCTGGAAAGCGGAATAGTCAGATCGTCATTGAAAATCACAGTAGTGAAGGCCAGTACCCTCTCGCTGTAACATCAGATGGAAGAACAGTACTCAGCGCTCGGAACCATGTCGACACTTGGATATATGGAAATGATATCCCAGGCATCTTTGTGGCTGGTGAGATTACTTATACATCTCGACCAAGCGCACTCTTAGACAGCAATGGACGATACTTTACTCGCAAACAGCCAGACTACGCCAGTTACCCCGCTGATCGAATCGTCAATGTGAAAAAAGTGGCCGGCATGATTGTCAGAGGAGACGGCGTAACCGATGACGCGACGAATCTGAACGCGATCCTGCGCGAAAATGCAGCCAACTGTCGAGTGACCTACTTTCCGTATGGAGTCTACCTTCTCCGTGACACCCTCTTCGTCCCCCCAGGAAGCAGAATCATCGGTGAAGGATGGGCAGTCCTGTCTGGAGCAGGCGGCGCATTCACAGATCCCTGGAACCCGCGCCCAGTCGTCCGAGTCGGCTATCCAGGCGACGTCGGCATCGCCGAAATCCAAAACATGCGGTTCACCGTCACCGAGGTGCTTCCCGGCGCCAAACTCCTTGAAATCAACATGGCCGGCTCCAGCCCGGGAGACGTCGGTTTATGGAATACTTTGACGACCGTAGGCGGAACAGCAGATACCACCGTGTCAACGAGCTGCATCAACCAAGACTCCCGCTCCTGCATGGCAGTGTTCATGCACGTCCATCTCTCTGCGACATCATCCGCCTACATCGAGAATCACTGGGGCTGGACAGCAGACCACAACCTGGACGGCGGACCTTCCGCAATCGTCATTTCTGGCGGCCGTGGCATCCTCGTTGAGTCCACAAAGGCAACGTGGCTGGTAGGCACAAGCTTCGAGCACAACTGGCTATATCAATACAACATCCACAGCGCCCAAAACCTCTTTGCCGGAATGATGCAAACCGAGACGCCCTATATGCAGGGCCTGGGAGCAATCGAAACCGTCCCGTCGCCATGGAGTATATCGAATCAGTACCATGACCCGGATTATAGCTGGTGCACCGCAGATGACCAACACTGCCGTTCAGCCTTATCCACAAATATTGACGGCGGGTCTAATATCATGTTATATGGTTCAGCGGCATGGACGTTCTTCGAAGGGCCCTGGAATGGATTGTATAATACGCCGTGTGCCAGTGGGGTGTGTCAGAGTAACATGATGCGTGTGTCCAACGCGCCTCAAAATCTGGCTTGGTATTCGATTAGCACGAAGTCGAGTGATGTTATGGTGCTGGATGGGTTGAGTGATCCGAGAGAGTATAATAATCCAGGGGGATGGTCAGGGGTTATCCAGGCTTATCGGCAGTTTGGTTGATCCATTTTCAAACATTGTTTAGATATTTCTATTCTTCGTTTCGATCTCTTTTTTCTTCTTCTTTTTTTTTTTTTTTTTTTTTTTTTTTTTTTTTTTTTTTTTTTTTTTTTTTTTTTTTTTTTTTTTTTTTTTTTTTTTTTTTTTTTCCTTGATGGTTCTTGGGAGAAGCTTTCGGGCCTGCCTTTTTAGGGTACAGTGAGTTTATTGTATGGGCGTACATATTATTACCTATCTATTTATCTACTTAATCGGATTACAAAAGATATTCCCTTTAGAACGCCGATTGCATAATCCAAATGACGAATATCAATGCTGCAAGTTGTCAACCCAGATCTAAAAGATGAATAGAATGATGAATCCCATGATAGGTGATGCCCGATATAAGTAGGACAAGAGTAGAAGTGAGGTCGGCAGGTACGTAGGTAGTAATCCATCTGCAAGTTCAGCAGTTTCCGGACATCAAAGGACGGACCGGAATCTTGACTGGGAGCAACTACAGCTAGACAACTTCGTTACGCAGGGAGTCAGGCTGTATCAGACGGACCTTCATGCCTACATGTGCCCCTATCCAACTGTTTACGAGCATGATTGCCCGAGAGGCTGTCCTATCCTTGTGCAAGATACCTAGCCGAGAGCATCGCCGGGTGTATAGGGCAATAATCTTATTGATTGAGAAGTCAACTGGTATAAACAGAGATCCGTTGTCTGCCGGCGGCAGAAAAAACCTTGGAAGTACTACCTAGACTCTTCAAATCAGTATGTCAGTTGGGTTTTATTCAAGGCGAGTACCCCCTCCAAAGATTTGTGTCTGTTGTATTCCTTATTTCAAGGTATACTCATGCTTATCGCGACATGTCCCCTGGTTTTATTAGGCTTTTACAGATATCCATATAACTAGTGCCGCTATGGTAGGTAATTATGTAACAACAGAAATACATGGATGAATAACTTATGTACCTATGCATGTATATATATTAGTCGAACTCCACACGAGCATAGAATCATATTCTCTCTAAACCACAACGACAAAACAAAAGCAGAGACAGGAAAAACTGGTCTAACAACAATACATACATATAATAGTAGTGACAGTCAATGATATTAGGATAAAAAATTAACCAGCTCTTTTCCCCGTCCCTGCCCTCCTCCAATGCAATCCTTTTTCTTGGTAATCAACAGAATACAAAAACAGCAAAACCAAAGGAAAATGCCATAAACATATGCATAAACATTAATGACATAGGAAAGGAGTCAAGGAAATATAACATAGGAAAAATACATTATAGAAAGGAAATGCATGCAGCAAAAAGACAAAAAAAGATTACTGGGGTTTCCGTCCAACCATCAGGTACATGGGTGTGAAAAGCTTCTTCTCACCACCGGCAACCAGACAGTCAGCTGCAAGGGCAAGACTGTCAGCTGTCTTTTGGGTACCCTTAGGCATAAGCCAGATCTTCTCCATGGCGCCCATGAATCGGTGCATGAATCCACGACCGATACGAGTCATACGCAACACGGTCAGGAAATCCCACATAGTCTGCATTTGCTTAAAGTCACCCGCAAGAGGGTAATACCAGGGAATAGGGTCGGGACGATCAGCCAGATCCTCGTGATGCAACAGCTCGAATCCAGCGGTCTTGAAAGCGTCTAGACCCTCGGAGACTTTGACCATGTTGGAGATACCGTCTCCTTGCTCAATACCCAATCTGATTTCACGATGTTCTTGGTTATCGTTGTCGTATTCGTCGGTCATCAACCATTCATAAACACCAAAGACACCGCCGGGCTTCAAGACACGGCGGATTTCGCTGTACACACCCTCGAGGCTGGGGGCGTGAACGGTAGCCTCAATAGCGTAGACGGCGTCGAAGGTGTTGTCCGGGAAGGGCATTTGCATAAAGTCACCCTTTTGGAAAGTGAGTTTGTCGGAGAGACCCTCGCGTTGGGCGTAACGGGTAGCGCGCTGGATTTGGTAGTCATTGTTGTTGAAGCCGACGACGTTGACGCCGGCGAATTTGACAATCTCGCGAGCGGGTCCGCCGACACCGCAGCCGACGTCGAGCACTTTCATGCCTTCCTTGAGGCCCATGGAGTGAGCGAGGTAGTGTTCGTGACGGGCGATGGCCTGACGGAAGGGTTCGCCGTATGCGAAGCGGCAGAAGTGGAAGGAGGTTCCCCATCCGTATTCGTACAAATCGGTTGCGAGGTTGTAGTAACTGTCTTCATTAGCCCATGACTTTCTCTTTTTGTCTGTCGCATTTCTTGGACTTACTGGCGAGTCAAGGTAGCATATTCAGCTCGTCGAGCCTCACGGGTAGCCTCCGTTTCCTCGGCAGCGGCCTTGTTGTCCCAGTGCTTGAAATATTCGTCTACAGCAACTTGCTGTGCCTTGGTATCTTTGGCGCGCATCGCAGCCCAACCACCAGTGTTTTGCGCCGACTTGCCGTGCATAGCCTTGTTAAATTCAGCATCGCGCTGATGGTTCTCTTGTTCCAACTTTGCCGGAGACATGTTGTTTGTTGATCGTTGCGATTGTTCGTGAAAGTCGTGGTCGAGTTAAGGTTAGAAAAGGGGTGACAAAAAATTAATGCGACGAAACTTGAAAGAAGGAAGATGTGTACGACGACGACGACAACGACACAACAACGGTCAATTGAGTAATTAAGGAGAAATGGAAGACAAAGCTGTTATCTTTCGAGCAGCGAGAATATAAACAGAAGTGATTCAGGAGACAAAAGGAGGTCGTCGCTGTCAACCTGTCCCAAGTCTCCAGAATTTCTGTCTGCGGGAGCAAATCTTAATTGCGCGCTCTGATTGGCCCGAGCTGGGAGGGCGCCCGGAGGCCGCGGGTTCCGCGAGACACTGCATCCTGATTGGCCAGAGCCACTGCCACAACGGAGTCCAAGGAATCCGGCCAGACCAAGAGTGGCCAGTCGAGGACAACTACGCGACAGCGATCATGGCATGATCCGCATCATGTCAACATGTCTTGCGAGATTACTACGAGTATGAGGCAGCAGTGAGAGAATCAGCAAGAGAAAACCTGGTAAAAGTCTACTATGTAGTAGAAGAAGATATGTACCACATTGAACAAGGAAATGCATGTGGCATGTGATTGCTGACTCAGCGACATTATCTCAGTGCCAAGACCAGCAGCCACAGTGGCAACGAGTGGCTAAAGCAGCCGCTAGTTCTCCGCCGTAAAACTGCGAGCATGAACTCATCGAGAGAAATATTATAATCACCCCTCCGTCTCCGGCAGCCAAACCTCACCACAATGCCTCCACAGATCAAACAAGACCTCAACCGGTCAGGATGGGAGTCCACCGACTTTCCCTCGGTGTGCGAGAGCTGTCTACCCGAAAACCCATATGTGCAGATGCTCAAGGAAGATTACGGCGCTGAATGCAAGATTGTATGTCTTGACTCTCTTTCGTCTACTGAATATTACTAACATACTCAATAGTGTACACGCCCATTTACAATCTTCCGCTGGAAGGCCGACCGCACCGCACGCACCAAGCGAACAAACATATGCCTAACATGCGCCCGCCTCAAAAACTGCTGCCAGTGCTGCATGCTCGATCTCTCCTTCGGCCTGCCCATCGTCATCCGTGACGCAGCCCTGAAAATGGTCGCACCGGGCCCACAAAGCGGAATCAATCGAGAATTCTACGCCCAAAACCACGAAAAGGAGATTGAAGAAGGTCGTGGCGCTGTTGAGGCGTACGAAAAAACCGATGAGAAGGCGCGTGAATTGTTGAGACGGTTGGCGAATAGTGAGCCGTATCATAAGAGGCAGCGTCGTATTGAGGCAGCGCCTGAAGATGAGGAGGAATCGACCGCGCAGATGGAAGAGGGGGCTCCGAGAAGGAGTATGTATGGTAATGGACCGGGTCCGATTCGTACGAGCGATAGTCGACGGGGCGCCGCCTTGAATGGTCGTGGAGGACGTGGTGGTGGAAGAGGAGGTGGTCGAGGCGGTCGCGCATTTCCGCCTACGACACAGCTGCCTCCGTCAGCCGAAGATATCAATCCACCTGCTGATCAAAAGATAACGTCTCTGTTCGTCACGGGTGTTGAAGACGACTTACCAGAACATGAAATTCGTACATTTTTCGAACAGTTCGGTCAACTACGATCACTCATCTGTTCTCATCGTGCCCACTGCGCGTTTGTGAACTACGCGACCCGTGCTTCCGCCGAAGCTGCGGCGTTACAATGCCAGGGAAAAGCGATCATTAAAGGATGTCCATTGCGAGTCCGCTGGGGTAAACCCAAGCCCCTGGATAGTATGGCTGACGAGGAACGGAAGCGTAATGCTCGTGAAGGTCGACAGTTGCTTCCGCCCAGTCGACCTGGTCAGGGCCAACGAACCATTGCGGCCGCTGGCGATGGTGGTCAGACCGAAAAGCCCAAGTTCACCGTTGCGCCGCCACCGGGTAGTAGCGAGATACAATATGCCAGTTTATCGGGCGAGTAATTTTCTTGCGTTTCCTGCTGTTTTACATCGTTATGCATTATTTAGAAGCGGGCGTTCTCTTTCTGGTTCATAGGTTATGATCAAAATCGAATGGAGATGTACAAATACACAACGTATTATACAAATGTTTCACATGCACGGCCTCATTTCGCCAATAGAACAGTAGATATACAGCAGATACCCCCAACGCCAAATTACAAGCAGAATGATCACGAACAAGCCTTCTCAACCTTAACATTCTTCCCCCCAATTTTGACAGAGTCATTATCCCCTCGTTCAATCTCATCGTGAATCCTCAATTCTGTCGACGTCAGTCAGTCAGCATCCCTCCCACCTTGACCATTATTTCAGACTGAAGGTAAAAAGTAGACGTACCCCATTTCCCATCCTCTCTCTCTGCATCCCTAGCGCCCTGCACAATATTGTGTCGCAAGATACTAGCGGTCTCGAGCGCATGCTGTATTTGCATGGGTGTGTCGACGGCGGTGCGTTTGTGGGAGTTGAATTGTTTGCGGGCTTCGGTGCGGGCGGCGTGCAGGATTCTGTGGTCATCTATTATATCGGTTTAGGTGTCAGTTATCATTATGGTGTAACCGTTTGAGGGATTGGACTTGGAGGGAGATCGGGTGGACGAACCTTTGAAAGCTATGCGGGTGGCACGGAGGAGTTGGCGGTAGGCGGAGATAGCGGATACGGAGGGGGTTGTCATTTTGGATATTTATTTCGTCTTGTACTTGAGACAGGCTCTCTTGAGGATCGTAGATGAAGAGGTGATAAGGTGTTGTCGAGCCGGATGGTACGTGTATTGGGTCGAATGATGGCGAAATCCGGTGGCCGGAGGTGCAAAACCAGAATGATATTATGAAGAGAATCGCAAAGAGAACTCCACTGTACTCAATTATCTTGCTGTAGCAAACGTATAGATTAATCAACAAGTTGGATAAATCATATGGGGAATCTTGAAGAAGCCGGAGAGCTGCCGAATGCGCGGTCCGTGATTGGCCCATCCCCATCGGGCCCAGGAGGAAAGGAAAAATAATTTTCTAGCCGCACCACACCATTTCCCCTCCTCCGTGAACAACATTGTCGACCAACAGCCAACACATCAAGACACCATGGCTACCGTCCAGTCTCCCCTCCCTGCTCTTCCTGCAGGATGGTCTGCTGAGAAAGATTTCAAAGTCCTATCCAGCTTGAGCAGTGCTGTTCAGCGCAATATTGAGCCTGTGGGACCGCATTTCCTGGCTCATGCTAGAAGAGTGTGTTTTTATCCCCTTGAGAAATTTATATAATGCTAACTGCGTGAAGCAACGCCACAACCGTACCTTCTCTGAGGACGAGCGCATCCAGGCTCAGAAGAATGTTAAGAAAGTCGACGAAGATGAGGATGATGAGATCTCCGAGCCTGAGGATCCCATGATGCTCCAGCGCGATGCTAAGGACTGGAAGGTTCGTTCCATTCGAAGTTTGCTTATCTATATGTCCACTGACAAAAACAGGGCCAAGATCACTATGCCGTCCTCGGTCTCAGCAAGTACCGCTACAAGGCTACCCCCGAACAAATCAAGCGCGCCCACCGCAAGAAGGTCCTCCGCCACCATCCCGACAAGAAGGCCGCTGCCGGCCAGAGCGACGAAAACGACAGCTTCTTCAAGTGTATCCAAAAGGCTACTGAGATCCTTCTCGACCCTACTAAGCGTCGCCAATACGATTCCTGCGATGAGAACGCCGACGTCGAGCCACCTACCAAGAAGCAGCTCGAAAAGGGCAACTACTACAAACTCTGGGACCGCGTGTTCAGATCTGAGGGCCGTTTCTCCAACAAACAACCTGTCCCCGTGATCGGAAACGAGAACAGCACCGAGGAAGAAGTCGAGGAGTTCTACAACTTCTGGTATAACTTTGACAGCTGGCGCTCATTCGAGTACGAGGATGAGGATGTTCCCGATGACAACGAGAACCGTGACCAGAAACGTCACGTTGAGCGCAAGAATGCGAACTCGCGCCGCAAGAAGAAGACTGAGGATACCGCTCGTCTGCGCAAGCTTGTCGATGACGCTCTTGCCGGTGATGAACGTATCAAGAAATTCCGTCAAGCCAAGCGTGCCGGCAAGGACAAGAAGCGTCTCGAAAAGGAGGCTGAAGCTAAACGTATCGCCGAAGAAAAAGAAAAAGCCAAGCAGGAAGAAGAGCGCAAGAAGAAGGAAGCCGAAGAAGCCGCCAAAGCCGAGCGTGAAGCCAACAAGAAGACCAAGGAGGCGGCCAAGAATGCCGCCAAGAAGAACAAGCGTGTTCTCAGGAACAGTGTCAAGGATGTCAACTACTTTGCTGAAGGTGGCGATGCCTCTGCTGCTCAAGTTGACAATGTCTTGAACGATGTTGATGCTATCATGGCCAAGATTTCGCCCGAGGAATTGGCTACTTTGGCTGCCAAGTTGACTGCCGCGGGTACTGATGCTGCTGCCGTCAAGGCTGCTTATGTTGAGGAGGCGAAGAGGTTGATTGGCGAGGGCAAGTTGAAGGAGGCCGAAATCAAGGCATTGAACTAGACCTGATCGTTGTGCCAAAGTCTATAGATCCAGCCGTACATGACTTGAAAATGATGACAATAGATTTCTTTCCTAACATCTTGACACGTATATACACTCATGATTCGTAGTAATAGATCAAGCATACTCATACTCCGGCGCACCAAACGTCAAATTGACCGGATCATTCATAAGCCACCCACTCGTCTTCCCCGTAACCCTAGGATGAGGCCCGATAAAATTGCTCGGAAACCCAACATCAAACTCCACCACACTCTCCAGCTTCTCAATCTGTTGCGGCGTAAGCTTAATCTTGAGCGCCTCAATATTACTTTTCAGATGCTCAATCTTGCGTCCCCCGACGATGGGGAATACGCGCGGCGCTTTACTCATTACGTAGGCGAGAGCAATAGCCTGCACAGACTCTGTGCCATGTTCTTCGGCAACCTGCGCAAGCGCCTCTGATATCTTTGTTTCCTTCTCGCTCTGCTCACCATTCGATCCGAATAGTTTGCGCAGCCCCTCGCCCTGCGCTCTCCGCTCCTCAAGCGCCTTACGGGACTGGAATTTTCCGCCTCCAAGCACATCCCAGGGCGCAAGCGCCATACCGAAATACCTTGCCATGGGTATGATTTCACGCTCAAAATCGCGGAGCATCACATTCCACCTTCCCTGGTAAATCGAAAACGGCGTCTTACCGTGTGCGCGCGCATAATAGTTGCACGCCGAAACGAGCCAGGCAGGCGAATCTGAGATACCGAGATACAAAACCTTCCCTTGCTGAACGAGTATATGCAACGAATCCATAATCTCTTCCACGCTGGTGAGTTGGTCGTACCAATGCAGATACAAGATATCAATATAATCCGTCTGCAATTTTTTCAGGCTGTCGCGCACACTCATGTGCAACGAGCGGCGACTGTTGCCTACATGGTTGGGCGTCTTACCCTTTCCCAATTCATAGTTTTTGTATCCCGTTGTATATTTAGTGGCGATGACCAATTGGTCGCGGTTCTTGCGGGTGTGCATCCATTCCCCGATCCAGAGCTCGGATTCCTCGTCTTGGTAGTTGTTGGATGTGTCGATGAAGTTTCCGCCGGACTCGAAGAAGTAGTCTAGTAACTTAAAGGAGGAGGCTTTGTCCATGGAGCCCATGCCGCTGGACCAGGCGGAGCCGATGGACATGCCGCCCAGAGCGAGGGGGGAGACGTGGATGGAGGCTGTGGAGGAGAGGACGCGGAGTTTGCCGAGGTCAGTTGGGGGGTTGGGTTCTGAAGATGTCATTTTGATTGAGTTGCTGTAATGAATTGATTTGGAATATAAGAGCTTCGTGTGAAGTGATTGCAGTGGATGGTTTGAGGGTGTCTCATGGAGAGACCTGGGAATCCACCATATTTATACCACAACCTTGGAGCTCTCCTCCCCCCCCAAACTCTACATACCATGTATGGGTACTTCCTATCTCCGGCTATGACCTCTCCCCGACGTAGCCACCATAAGCATGTTCCCACATAGCAGTTGACCTAGGTAAGAAAGTGTGGCGAGCTCGATATCATCCAGCCCCACATGCATCCATACCCTGACGCCATCCACGAATGACTGATTCGATTCAGTTGCGACTCAGTCTAAAAGCTGACACCTGCTTTTGCCATCGGAGCACATTCGACGCTACGTACATACGTTCGTAAGTACTTACATGTAGAATGAGAAGGTGTCTGGATTGCTGTGGCAGTAGGGACCGCGTTTTGATCCATGTGCGGCGTTAAGTATCCGGCGTTTATTGTATATCCCCGGAGAAACCTTGCTTCAGTGGATTAAGATAATTCACTGGCTGTGAAATGTGACTGCGTACTATGACTGCGTACTATGACACTACGTAACTAACGGCGCTGCATATATTAACATATCACTCAACACGACAGATAGCATTGGAGCTACCGATATCATCATCTCAAGCTTGAGCATCAACATGTACCCAAAGTTTTCAAATACACTTAACTGTTTGGCCAGTTTGTTCCAGCCTGCAGTGTCCGGAAAATTCGGAAAAGTATTAGCCATCTCTATCCTTGAAAACTGCTAAAGAAGACATTGTTCTGTTGGTAACTGAGAATAGTTTGTGAGTGAATGGACTTGTCCTGCTTAGATCCTTCGATAACGTTTCGAACCGAGAACAATATCGAATTTTCTAGTACGTTATTTCCTGAAAACGCATCGGAAAGTCTGATTCTTATATACAATGTAATACGTAGATTAATATTTTCAATTGTTTATGGTGATGCGCGTTGCTCGATGCAGCGAAGATAGCCTATTTTGGAAAGAGTTGCCTATTCGGGAAATGAGTATGTCACATCGAGAGATCGGCACAAAGCAAATTGCAATGAATCCTCGGTTTGTATGACTTTAACTGAGTGAGAATTTCTGATTGATTTGCAACTCGGTGTATTGTAGATCGGACAGTGTACAGTTCCCGGTGCGCTTATTGAAGATGAGGCTTAGGGTCAGCGCTTGTCGAAATGGTGGTACCGTTTTCAATAGGAGATACATTAGGCAACTTGTATTAGGGATGACTTCCCAGAGCCAATGGTATAAGAATATCAGATTGGGCGGTGGCTTGACATTTTCGATACCCCTCTATCATCCGATCTTTATAACCCAGATGGTCCACAAATGCGATTGATCAAGATGAGCAATTGATGTATGACTCCTCTCAGTCATAAGACAAGTTTTCTTTTACCCGTAATACTAACTACGTATCAGGAGCGATACCTTTACCTTCTCAGTACATCATATCTACTTCTAGAGGGAATAGATGCCAAAGCATTGCTAGGCCGTTTCTTCAATATTCCCAAATTGTTGAATAGACTGTTTTGCTTGCCAGCGCAAGGATTTCTTATTTTTAACATGTATGGAAACACTTCCACCTCCTCTGTGGTATCTAGATTCACCTGTGGAAGTATCTCTTATCATATAAGAGACAGGGTCGAGGTATGTACCGGAGTCGTATTGGCAGGGCTTTGCGCTAATTCCGAACCATTAGTATCTTCTCTCCGATGTAGAGATTCCCCATCCTGGGACTCCTGCTGTTGTTATGCACTTGGGGGATAAAGATCTCATTACTGTGCCCTTTGTGCAGAATACTTTGGAAAGATTTGCTAAAACGGACGATGCTTTTACACTTGAATTTGCGAAAAGTGCTGTCTTGATCTTGCTCTATGAAGGCAGCCAGCCGCCTCGCCCTGGCGATGCGTTTCTTGACAATCTAAGCCCGTATTCTTGCTCAAATTGTATCTATCAAAAGTCCAACCCTGCGGAAAAGTGGCTTGAAGGTTCATATTTTCTTCAAGGCAAGGAATTGCGTCAATGCTGGCGGTTGTACCCCGACCATTTGAGTGCATTCACCATAACGACCATTCCGGACGATCAGAATGACCATCGGTTAGTAAATTTTACCCTTTTGCATCTATTCTCCTCCTAACATCATTCCTCTAGCGTTGTTCCTCTCGGAGTGACTTCCGATGATGGTGCTGATCTCGCTGTTGCCGTGCTCTCACGTCTATATATCCCCCAGGACGCAAACAAACCCCTGAACGGATTGCGCGTTTCCGTGAAAGATAATTATCATCTTGCTGGGACTGTCACAACCCTCGGAAATCGATCTTATGGCAAATATTATGGTGTTCAGAATCTCACGTCTGCCTATGTGGAACGTCTCATTGTAGCAAAACCAAACTATCGTCATTTGCAGGAACTGAGTTCCCTCCGAAACGACCGGTCGACTACTTTCCCCCGTTTAGTCCGCGAGCAGATTTATACCAAAGCCCCATCTGGAAGCTCTATTGGTGCTGGGTGTGCAATAGTTGGATACGGCTGGATGGATCTTGCATTGGGTACAGACAGTAAGTTCCACGGCCAATTACCGGAATTCTGGTCGATGAACTGTTTCTGGTAGCAACGGGAAGTACTCGTGCGCCGGCGGCTTCCAATGGTGTTTGGGCGTTAAGGCCGACTTGGGGCACGCTTTCTATGGAGGGGATTGTTCCCAGCGTGGAGTAAGAGATAAAAAGATTGCAGGTCGTCCAGGGCTAATATCTTTTTATAGAGAATTCGATACAGTTGGATTGATGGCTCGGGATGTCGAGATCTTGCACAATCTGTATAAAGTGACAGGGCCCGAGAAGTCTTTGAAAGAGGTGCGTTTCTGCGCGATGTTGCTAACTCCCAAGCGATGTATCGAAATGATGCTAAATTGGAGTCTGACATGCAGAGCTTTCCGGATCGGATATTATTTCCAACCGATTGGTTTCCTACAGGCAACCAGAAACATCAAGAAATGTTGGATGCATTTACGATCCATCTTGAGAAATACCTCGCAATTACTCGTACTGAAATATCGCTGCTTGGATCCATGAAAAAGTTATTGGAGAGGCACAGAAAACAATCATGGTGGTCCCTTATGGGAGCCCAGAGCCGAAATACCGAGACGAAGCTCCTCCTGCGTTAGTCGGCCCAATCCATCCGTTTAGAGCTCAACATACTGATGCATAATACAGTGGTGGGAATAGTGGACCGAGCTCTTATAATCCAAATTTCTTTGCTACTATCCTGGGCCTACCCAAGGTTATTGTCCCAGGTATCAAATTAGCTTTTTCTCTTTTCTTTTGATTATTCGCTAATGAGGCATGTAGTTGGCCAAATTCCATTTGTCTTCAAGGTCACGAAACGGACCGAGTATCTACCAGCGGTAGCAGGGCTCATCGGAGAAAAAGGTGAGCGTTTTATTCTCGGACATCCATTATGATCATAACTTATGACCTTCAGGTATGGATGAAATACTTCTCCAACTCTCGAAAGATGCCCTTGCAAAGGCTGGGTGTCCTACAAAGGATTTTCCCGGTCGTTTAGCATTCAATACTGACGATGAAATGTTGGTTGCGTCCGCTGGAGGAACTGAGCATGAAAATTCGGAGTCAGTAAAGCTGTAAAGATGGCAATGCGTTTAGTGTGGACTTCAAGGGTTCAATATGAGCATGTCTTGCTTCTCACGTGAAATGATATTCCTCTCATATTTCTACTTTTCCTCAATCTAATTGATCTCAATGCCCAAAATCTTGATTGTAAGATGATAAAAGGCTTTACTTCAACTTAAAATGATGCAACCCTATTTCCAATTATAATTACCCCTTCAATTGGTGGCAATGCCAACAATGATCATCAAGTCGATCACTCGTTGCACTAGAGACCGCACCGACTCGGCTGAACGCGTCAGATCTCCGCTCCGACCAATGCAGGGGGGTCTATTTATATGTCTATCTGTACTACAATTCACAAAAATCTTATCAGGACGACAACAGAAAGCTACATTTACTGGATAGTAGGTTTCACGGTATGCCGTCGCCATCCGCTCGGAACGGCAAACCCTAATGGATTGCCATTTTCGGCGAGAGGTGGCAGCGGCAACCCGATTCACTCACTATGAGTCGGTAAGTCTGTAATGTCAATCAAAGCTTTATCCCTTTCGGATCGGGTATGTTTGTCGTCGTCAGCGTTTATTTTCCGGTGTGCGAAGAACGGACAATAGATGTGAAACGTGATAATAATAATCCACCCTCGCAGGGGATCGTCAGTCTCTGAATCAAGCGTGATAGAGAGACTAAGTTATTAAAACCATCTAACAGCACAATGTGAATATTGTTGATCGGACAAGAAGTTGTACAGCCACAGGTCCACACCAGTAGGTAAGGACAGGCGGTCAATCAGTGGGCAACCAAAGCATTGGCCTGGAATAAATAGCAGTGAGAGCAGAACCATGTATTAAGACAAGAGCCAATCTACTAATAAACTTCCCAGTTGCCGCCACCACCAAAAAAGCATCGAGTGAGTTCACCAAGTCAGGTGCTTGGGAGGCTCCTTCCTCGAATTGACCACGCCATTT
Source organism: Talaromyces verruculosus (assembly GCA_001305275.1). Classification (NCBI taxonomy): domain Eukaryota; kingdom Fungi; phylum Ascomycota; class Eurotiomycetes; order Eurotiales; family Trichocomaceae; genus Talaromyces; species Talaromyces verruculosus. Next base: position 57,222 of record LHCL01000106.1, read on the forward strand.
GCCCACCTTCCTCGCACTGTGCGCCTCGATCTTTGTTATCTCACCCTGACTGTTTCTCTCCTCCTTGGTTTATTGATTGTCCCCAATTAATTAGAAGACTGCTCCAATCAATGAGGCAGGAAGATTCCCATACATAGCAGACTCATACGATGTCTGCTGCCGAGGAACACCATGAATATCCCGAAGATCGCCGGTCAGTGGCTTCCCAGCACAGCGACGAAACTTTGCAGGGCCAAGAATACGAAGAAGCTCGTCAGGATAGGCCCCGCGTCCGATTCCGATCACTACAACAACACAACGGAGACGATGCACGTACCTTGGTCAATGAACGAGTACAAAGTCAAGACCATGCTCGCCAACCGTTTCACCCACCGCCCGAAGCAAAAGAACACGAACATGAAGAACGACGGCTATCGGAAGATGTGGCAGAAGCTGGACGACTTCAACGCGTCGGTTCTGATTTAGAAAAGCAACAAAAACAGACTACTCCCGGTAAACGCGCGAACAGAGGGGTGGACGAAAACGAAGAAAACAAAGAACCTGGAAAATCGAAAAGAGTATTTGGTCTTGGGGCCAAAATCAAGAAATTCTGGGATATAGAAAAAGCGCGGGCACTGGCTACGAGGCTAGGTCGGGAACCGCACCAAGGGGATGGACTGACCTCGTCGGTTCAGGAAAAGACCTGGGCAGGCGATGGCAATGCACCGGTATCGGATATTACGGACGACCATCAGAAGACGGAAGAGGATCGACAAAAAGACCAAGCCCATGCAACCTCTGAAGCGCATCGACTGGTTCGCGAAATGACACAACACCATACCCAACAAAGAACCCGTCCTCGAGCGAGACATGGATCAGAGGAGCAGCCAACTCCTGGTGGTGAAGATGAAGAGGCACTGGCAAGAATGAGCGGTGGAGGTGTCCTAGGGAACTTGCTTAAACTATACGGAGCGAGCCAACAGCAACAAGGACAAGACAGTCGCACCGGAAGTACCAGTACGTATGTTGACTCTGATATGACACGATCCCCTGGCTGGTCCACTCCAACATCCGGCGTATCAACACCAAAAAGAGAAAAGGTGAAATGGTACAACAAAGACAAGAACAAATCAACAAGCTCACTCGTCGGTGCTGCATCGCACCTAACCGCCGCAGGAGCACCCAACCACTCAAATCGCATGATGTCAGCTGCAGCCAAGCGGCGTAAGCAAGGTGGCAAGCCGAGACTGGAGGATGAGATTCGAGTTACGGTTCATATAGCAGAGATCATTGCTCGGCACCGGTTTCTCATGGGGTTATGTCGTGCTCTTATGAAATTCGGCGCGCCAACTCATCGACTGGAAGAGTATATGGCAATGACAGCACGGGTTCTCGAGGTCGACGCACAGTTTTTGTATCTGCCGGGTTGTATGATTGTAGCGTTTGACGATTCGACGACACGAACGACGGAGTTCAAATTGGTGCGTGTCGCTCAGGGTGTCGATCTTAGTCGGTTAGCCGACACTCACAGCGTGTACAAGAATGTGGTGCACGATATGATTGGAGTAGAGGAAGCGACAAAGCAGTTGGACGAAATCATGAACCGCAAGCCTAGATTTCCAACATGGTTTTTGGTGTTCATGTATGGTTTGGCCAGTGCCACCGTTGGTCCATTTGCTTTTCAAGCTCGTCCTATTGACATGCCTATTTCATTCATATTGGGTTGTATGTTGGGTTTCATGCAGCTTGTCATGGCGAAGAAGTCGGCGCTGTATTCCAACGTTTTCGAAGTCTGTGCAACGGTTCTTACTTCATTTCTTGCTCGAGCATTTGGAAGTATTCGATGGGGAATTGTTGATGGCAAACAACAGTACCTGTTTTGCTTTTCAGGCATCGCCCAGTCCGCCATTGCTCTGATATTGCCTGGTTTCTTGGTTCTTTGCAGCAGTTTGGAGTTGCAATCGCATCAAATGATTGCCGGTTCTATACGGATGGTTTATGCCATCATCTACTCACTCTTTCTAGGATATGGTATTACTGTTGGTGTCACGATCTACGGCTTGATGGATGGCAATGCAAATTCCAATACAAGCTGTCCGCCATGGCCCATTAGCAATCCATATATTCAGCGCTTCCCCTTTGTCGTTGCAATGACTATATGGATTGTTGTGATCAACCAGGGCAAATTCAAACAGGCCCCCGTCATGATGGTCATAGCATTCGTCGGCTATGTCGTCAATTACTTCAGCACGAAACGTATTGGCAGTAATTCAGAGGTCGCCAACACATTGGGAGCATTCGTCATTGGTGTTCTGGGCAACCTTTACAGCAGACTCTGGCATGGCCATGCCGCAACTGCCATTCTTCCAGCCATATTCGTTCTGGTGCCCTCTGGTCTTGCCGCGTCGGGATCTCTCATCTCTGGTATTGCGTCTGCCGACCAGATCAGAAGCAATGTCACCGCACCAAAGAATGAATCTAGCACCGGAGGAGGTGGCGGGGGCGGTGGTGGAGGAGTACAAGCGGGAGTTGTCTCGATGACCGCGGATACATCCGTGTTCAATCTCGGATTTGGTATGGTCCAGGTGGCGATTGGCATTACAGTTGGATTGTTTATGGCGGCATTGGTTGTGTATCCTTTTGGGAAGAGACGAAGTGGTTTGTTTAGTTTTTGATTTGCGTGTATTCTTCACATTACTTTCATAGCGCATCATGGGTGTCACTCACCTAGGTAGTTAGCATAGTGGGATTTGGCCTGAAGCATGTTTATCTCGCAAGTATAGTGGTTATAGAGGTAGTCAGGGATTACTCGACTTAATACATACATAGCATTTATATATTAAGTCCTTGGACCGGGTAATGGAAACACAACCCTAAAAACCCTGCCATCCAAATAAAAATGAATGTAGAACCAGGCATGATCAACCAACCCACCACCAGCCCGCACCACTTTTTCGAAGAGGTCAACAGGTTGATATTGAATCAGTCAATGTCAGCTAGTCCTCCCCCGTCCCCCTCCCTCACCCTTTTACCACCTAGGTAGGTAGACAAAGCGCTCGGGGGGATAAGGGGATTGATATCGGTGACCATGAGGCACAACCCAAGTAAAATTCAGCTTCCCTTCTCAAACATGGGGGCATGACTTTTCTTCTCTGGTTCTTAGGCAGAGCGACTTGTAGAAGGAAAGTTCAAGTCGGGGTCGGTTATTGCACCATTTTTGGGGGTTTTGTGTGTCTTTTGTGAGGTAAAAATAATGGAGAATTTCAAAGGATTGGTCTATTTCGAGGATATTTATTAATCATGTATCAATATTGGGTATGTGGCTATGAACAAAAGTAGGGCAGCAATTGATGGGCGAAGTAATGAACAACCTCGAAGAAGGAATGAAAAGTAGACTTATGACTGGGAAGAAAAATTTGAAAATGTTCGGCTTCTTTCATGGACACAAGGCTCCTTTTATTACTGACTGGTAGTCACACGACACGAGAAAAGCCCAGTGCATTGTGCGACATGCCCCTTGGGCATTCCAAAGGGTCGTGTCCAGTCAGGACTTGTCTAGTGACACTTATTTACATGGATGCTGCACGCAACAGCATCAAAGCAACCTAATTGAGTCGACTGATTGGTGAATTCATACATGGATATTATTGTCGAGACGCTAATGCGAGACCAGCTGCAGGGTTCAATGTACCATAGCGTCTACCTAGGTATCCCATTGGGGGTGAAAATGCGGGGAAAACGTCCTATATGGCGAACTGGTTCAGATACAATAAGAACATGTCTCACATGTTATCGTGGTTAGATATTGCTATGGCTAAACAATGCTAGAAGGACATCACAAATATCACCCCTGTCTGAAAACTTTACATTGCTCAAGAGCTCTTTCCAGTATCTTCCTTGAGGGACACGATGCGATTGAGGACGACTTTGTCGTCTGTTGAATCTGAGTCCACGGCCTGCAAAAAAAAATAAACTGTCAGTAACAGCTTCACTTTTACTATCGGGCATCAAAAAGGGGAAACTTACAAAATATGCAATGCGCATTCCCTGGAAGCGCACACTCTCAGGTCCGGCTTTCTCCTTTTCACCTTCCGCCTCCGGCCAGGGAGCTCTTCTACGCACCTCCTCAAATCCAGGCTCGAGCAGCGCATCCGGATAGATGGTTTCGCTGTTGGGACTGATATCATTCAAAAATCCACCTTCAACGCCAGCTGGATCCTCAGACTTGAAAAGCGCCGTGTGGATGCGAACTTCGGCTTTACGCGATCCCTCTGGAACCCATTGGATATAGGTTTTGGGTTTCTTCCCTTCCTTCTGGAACACTGCGCGGACTTCGGTGATTTTGCCGTCTGCGTCCTTGGTGAAAGTTGTTGCGGTAATTGGGTAAGGCATCTGGAGCAAGCCGACAGTTTTGCCGGGGGCGAGACGGAAGTAGTCTTTGCTGTCGACCTCGCGGAAATCGGAGCGGTCGATGTAGACTGTGCTTGTGAGGCGGAGTGCGTGGGTTCCGAATGCGGGGATTTTTGGTGAGAATGGGATTGTGAGGTCGCGCTGGCTAGACTCAAGAGTGTCGGCGTCTTCGATGATGACTGGTAGTGGATCAAGGACCATCATGAGTCGGGGAACGGTCCTTTCAAGGTAATTGCGCACGCTCTGTTCGAATCGCTTGAGCTGGATCAGAGAGTTTGATGTGGTCACACCGAGTTCGTTGATGAACGAAAGGATTGCACCTGGAGGTACACCGCGCCTTCTGAGTGCGATCAATGTGTATAGTCGAGGATCATCCCAGCCTCGTACATACTTGCCGTCAATCAGTTTCTTCAATCCACGTTTGCTCATGATCGTGCCGGTGACGTTCAGGCGGCCTGTGCAAGTCAGATAAGGTCGACTGGCAATTAAATATTGAGAACATACCATATTCACGCTGCATCGGCTCGTACAAAGACAATGTCTTGTTGAGCCATTCGTAGCTCTCTCGCGACTGCTGGAATTCTGTAGTGCACAGACTATGCGTAATTCCCTCAAAACTACCGAGACGTTAATGAACCATTTGACATCTCTCTTTCGATCTTATATACCTATCGACAATGCAGTGTGTAAAATCGTAAGTAGGATAGATAACCCATTTGTCGCCGGTTCGGTGATGCGGCTTTGAGAGCACCCGGTAAGCAGCAAGATCCCAGTTCTGAGGGTTACCACTGGTAATATCCTGCTTCATTCGGAGGAATGCAGCCTGAGGCTGGTATTTTCCGTCACGCATGTCCCGGAATTTCTGCAAATTGGTCTCGACATCCTGCTCGGCGTGCGCGCAGCGGTAACGTGGCGAGGTTCCCTTTTCTCCTCCGCGCTGAAGTTTGATTTCAGCCTCATTGCAGTGGCAGACGTATGCTTTTTCTATCTGGATAAGCTTTTCTGCGAGGTCGTATAGTCTCTGGAAGTTGTCGCTCGAGTATGTAATGGCATGTGGTTTGAAGCCTAGCAAAACCATCGTGTGAGTCTTTATCATTCATGGTGTCCAGCGATCGCCATACCGAGCCATTCCACGACATCAATGATTGATGTGAAGTAGATTTCTTCTTCCGCCTCGGGGTTGGTATCGTCAAATCTAATTGATGAGTTATTGTAATTTCGCCGATTTGGCAAAGGGTTTTACCTAAGATTCTGCTCATATATTAGCTCGCGTGACTTTATGTACGAGTTGCACAAAGGGTTCTCACCGTTACTCCACCATGATAGCGAGCAAAACCGAAATTGATCGCAATAGCCTTAGCGTGTCCTTATTTCCATTTAGCATCGGCCGCCGAGTATCTCTGGGTCATGAGCAAAATACCTAAATGCAAGCTTCACCGACAATTAGAAAAGATGCCAGAAACGTCAGAAGGAAATGATCACATACAATCCATTGGGCTCAGGCGGAAACCGAGTCACAGTATCCTTCCCAGTAGGCCGCTCATCATAAACTTTCGCCAAAAATCCCTCCTTGAACATAGCGTCTGGATCGAGCTGAGCCTCCTCCGGTTTGGCCTTCTTCGCAGCGCTGTTCTCCTTGTTGGCGGTATCCTTGGGTGGCGCTGCTGCTTTGGCGGCCTCCGCCTTTGCCTTTTTCGCGCGTTTCGCAAGACGTTTCTTCAATTCGCTCTTGGAGACCATTTCGCCGGTCTCTTCGTCGAGCTGCAGCTTAGCCGTAGCTTCGGTAATGGCGTCCGCCATGGTCGTCGGTTGGGGCTCGGTGGCGGAAATCGTTCGATAAGGGGTACAATGCGCGTAGAGCGATGTTCAGATTGCGAATTGAGGTGACTCTGCACAGTAGGAGTCGTGGGCTGGGATGTGTTGCTGTTCTAAGGGGTGAAGGAAAAAGTCGCGGTTGGCAGCGGGGTACAATCCGGACGAGATTCTTTTGTGAGTCAACTGATAAGATAAGGGTAGCCACACGCTAGTCTGTTTTGGGCCGCCTTTATCAAAGTGACTCAGAAGAGTGGCTGAGCAGTGATACACAGGCTCTTCCGTCATTTTTCCTTGTGGGATTCTGTTTGACGGAGTGATGGATGATTTATCGAGGCTTCATGAGACAGGTTCTTGGAGATAAGCTCATACAGAACCGCCGCGTGTGGTGCATCAAGCGGATATATGTATCCGCGAATGTACTAAACACGACTCACATGGATAAGCTGGCCTGTCAATGTATGAAGTGTTGTCGACTTGCGATAACATGATCCATGGATATGCCTCAGGACTTGAGAATATCTCGACTATTACTTGATGGATGTAAATGTGAATAAGTATCTACAGCCCATGTAGATAGGGTAAGGGCTAGAGAACCCTAATTATGGCCTCAGGCATCAAACTGATCTCCATCTTGGGCAACCTTCGCGAGGAAGACACAAGAGAAGCCAGCCACGTAGTTGACTTAGTGCTTATCCTTTAGCCATGACTTTGCTTATATGAAAAAGAGGGGTAGCGCTACAATATTCTGCGGGGATCGCAATTACCTAAAGCGAGGTCGGACAAAAGTCGCCGAAACTGAGTCAAGATACTGTATCGGAATAGAGAGAATTAGTACAAGACCGTCATGTACGATGGTTCTCGTTTCTTGTTTGAAGGAATCAATGCACATACCCACTATGTTAATGTGTTCGGGGATTTATGAGAATGTGCTTACAACGTATGCTACCGTAACTAGGACCTAATTACTGCGAGAAATCCTGATATGAGGGTAGGCAATCCTCCACAGTGCCCACAATAGTCCGTTGAACTTAATTCTTACGAGTCAGGTCTCCCAGCTATTGAATCTAGTGGTAATGACCATCGTGCTACGTATGTTGTAAAGCTGTTTTACAAAGTCTGACGAAGGTATTGTGGTTTGTATCAAACCAGAATTATGTATTCGTATTTCCAAGTCACGTACCATTCGATCCACGTGGAACTAGTAATCTATGCGAAAACACAATTTTGAGCATACGATGCTCTTCAAAGATTGAATGAGTATTTGATTAGTCAATTCTTTTCCCAATTCAGCCTGATAGTTCTGCTTGTTCGTTTGGCACATATACGTAAACCATGGAGGACGAAGAACAACAGCGGTTTGAAGGCATCCGATCAGTCGCGGTTATAGGTGCTGGTATCAGTGGTATTCTGGCGACAAAATATCTACTTCACGCCGGTCTTGATGTGACTGTATTTGAGCGAAATGACAAGCCGGGCGGCGTGTGGTTAGTTGATACGCATACATTGTAAGCACTTTGCTTTAGCTGACTTGATTGCCCAGGCTCTACGATGAGAAGAAACCTGCTGAGCCACCTTATACCGTCACAAAGCCTCTAGAGACGGCCCATGCTTTGTGTCCCTGGTACAAGAAAGAGAACCAACAGGATGGCATTGTTTCAGCAGAGGATGCACTAAAACATGCCCCCCCGGGAGCATGCTACGAAGGTCTTACAAATAACTTCTCGTTGATTACGATCGAACTAAAGGACCTCCCATGGTTATGGGACATTCCAATTACGACAGCAGAATGTCTTGATAATGCAAGCGAATGGACTACTCACCGCAACATCTTGCGTTATATTCAGAACGCGGCATCACAAGCGAGAATGGAAGATCGGGTCGTTTATCGCACTTTGGTCGAGAGAGTAAATAAAGAAGGTGACAAATGGCAGGTGACGACGGGAATCTTGACTACAACAGTATCTGAGAATGCCGAGGAGCTTTTTCATATATCACACCGGAAATGGGTAAGTATTCCTATTATACACAAGATGATTCACAGTAAGCGGGTTATTAAGTTATAAATAGGAATTTGATGCTGTTGTGGTAGCGTGTGGACACTACAACACACCACGATTGCCTTCTATTCCCGGTCTGGTTGAATGGCGTGAGGCATATCCTGACCGTGTCGAACATTCCAAGTCATATCGGCATCCTGAGCAGTACGCTGGCAAGGTGAGAATCTTATCACTGACATAAAAAGAGGATCGGGCTGATGGAATAATAAAATAATAGAATATATTATTGGTTGGAGCTGGTACTTCTTCGACAGAAATAGCGCGTGAGCTTGGTCCTTTGGTCAAGGAAATGTATCAGTCCGGACGTGGCTCGCCATTTGACCTACCGCTCGATTTCATACCGGAGAATTGTCATCGAGTTGCTGAGATAGAGTCATTTGGAACCCTGCAAAACAGTACCAAAGGTGCAGAGACTGCTGAAGGCCATTTACCCGGTAAAGTGACACTGAAAGACGGCACGACCTTGGACGACATCGATATAGTGATCGTTTGCACCGGATATCATTTTGCTTATCCGTTTCTACCAGAACTACATGCGGATGACGAATCTGCAAATGTAGATTCTTCCAAAGTGCTGGTTACAAATGGAAGTTGCACGCTCAACTTACACAAGGATATGTTCTACATACCAGATCCAACACTGGCCTTTGTAGGAATATCGCAATTTATCGCAACTTTCTCCTTCTTTGAGTTTCAGGCTATGTTTATTGCTTCAGTGTTCTCAGGTAAAGCCGCTTTACCGAGCCATCAAGAAACGAGGCGAATATATGAGAAACGTTTGGCTGAGAAGGGTGAAACGAGGCTGATGAATGGCAGACAGGACGAGGAGGTGTCATATGTGGACGAATTGGTGGCACAAATCAATTCCAGTAATCCGACGAGACAGATTGAAGGATTCTCGGCGAAATGGCATGCAGCCCGAGATGCTGGGAAGTTACAGAAGATTCGGGCACGGTTTGCTAGAGAAAAAGCTGAACGAGAAGCCAAAGAGGCTGCAGTAAGAATCATAGATGGATTCGTTATCTAGATATTAGGAATAAATATACACTGTTATTGTTTATATCACATTCACGCCGCTGCGATATCTTCCTTTTTCTCATGTTCCCAATTCTTAGGTATAATCCTTGGCCCTGCTTCTTGCAATGCCTCCGCCTTAGCTTGCAAAGCCCGCTGCACAGCCGGCCGAGCAAGCAGACGTTTCCTCCAAGCCGACCAATTGGGACAATCTTGAAGCAATGTCGTCATAAAGGACTCTCCCTCACACATATCAGCCACCGCATTATCCCACGTCACAAAAGCCAGATCGGCGATTGTGCATTTATTGCCAACTAGATACTCTTTGTTGACGAGTGCAGTATCCAGCACTCCAATAACGCGTCGAATCTCTTGTCGGTAGCGGCTAATTGCCGATGGAAGATATTCGTGGTGTCTGAAGACGAACCAGCCAGCTGATAGATGATGAACTTCCTACCGGAACGGGGATATAGAGTATTAGACAAACCTTGCCCGTAATACGGTCCCTGACCCGACATCTGAAAATAGAGCCATTGCTTCATGATGAAATGATCCGGTCCTTGAGGACACCAAAGCGTGCCCGAAAGATCATAGGTTTGCACAAGATATTCATTGATGGCGACTGATTCCCATAGCACCATGCCCGTATTGGGATCCTCGATGCAAGGAACTCGTCCGTTAGGATTGAGATCTGTGAATGGAGGCTTCTTTACATCTTCGGGCTCAACGAATCGGTTCTGGTACGGAAGATTGAGCTCCTCGAGGATAATGGCGCATTTCCAGGGATTTGTGCCTAGTTCTTTTGATTTGAAAGAGATAGCGTCAATGGTCTCTGCTTTTTACGGTGAAATTCGAGTGGCTACTTACGATGTGTGTATAGAACAATGGGCTTCATGGTGTATGTATTAAAATCTTGTTCAATTTCAGTGTAGATTTCAACAAGCCAGTAGTTAGTTCACAACATATAAATCCATATAACCCCTCACAAGGTATTGATTTGAGGACGTGAAACAGATGACAGGTACATGTAATACACTTACCAAACATGTTTCGGACACTGTGTATCGTATTACATACAATACTGCAACAGCCTAGGGCTGAATAAGCCCAAGCGGCCCCACTTACGCACTTTTAGAAACCTTAATTGAATAAAGTCTAATCCTTAAACCAATTAGAGTTCAGCCACAATCATCCGATGTTTAGTTGATGACATTTGATGTTACACCCAGGTCGGGGTCACCCGTGGGGTAAAAACTTAACCTTCTGTTTCTTCAGGTTCGGTGAGTTTAGTCCCGTATCTTAGCTTCATTGGGTGATATGCATGGCGGTGTCTTATCATCCTGCTGAAAGTTAAAATGAGGGGTACTTAAGGAACCCGAGTGGTTGATTCGTTCGTTCTTTTGCGTTGTTATGATATTGGTTGTCCGATATGGATAATCTTGCTTTAGATGACTTCAGCATTCTACGTTTTTGTATATGATTACGAAGCTAGTCCGGTCCTTACAGGTCGATAATAAGTAATCCTGCTTAAATTACGAAGCGATTTCGAGTCAGTAGTTCTGTTTTGTTCCAGGTATATCATGTCTCTGATTCATTTCAGCTTTGAACCACTCTATTAGCTACACCCTCTTCTACTATTACTTATCTCGCGCGATTGCTCGTAAGGTGCCAACATTTCGTATTCGTTTAATTCGTTTATTAGAGTCTTATTATGGGTCACCACCTAGACCTCACGTGGATCAAGTGGAATGGAAGAATGGAGTTGGCGGAGTCGGCTGAGCCCATTCGTGAAGATGAAGATACGTTAATAGACATCTGATTAGGTGGATATTGTAATTTTCAAGTATGGGGGAGACAGGCAGGAATAGATCTGGAACCTATTTGGGGCAAGAGCCGAAAAATGGAAAGAGTCAATAGAGATGAAATAGTAGTAGAACGGTGACAATTTGACAAATCAACTTTGGAAAGTTAGATACAAGTAAAGAAGCACTACTTCCCTCTTCCTTGCCATTACACATCTTATCTTCCTCTCCCAAGCTTATCTAAACCCCTCACCTCAGCTCCCCCCTCCTTCTACTGCAGGTACAATACAGAAACTGGCAAGGAAGATTGAAGGCTAGCAATCAAGCCTGATAGCTGTTGAATTGCGTGATCTGTCGACTTTCTTTTACTCTTTCCCTTGCAATTTGTACCTATCAGAGAAAAGTTCACACGACACACAAAATCTTAAATGACTATTGCAACCGCACCCAACGGGTCTGCCATGGCCTCGGCAGAATTGAATGAGGCCACCTTCAAGGCGACAGGGTCGTTCGAAAAAGACCCAATTGCCATTGTGGGCATGGCTGCAAAGTTTCCACAGGAAGCAAGAACGGTAGATGATCTATGGAATTTTTTATTGCAGGCCCGACAGGCCATGACAGACTTTCCTAAGGACAGGATTAATCGTCACGGCCATTATCATCCAGATGCAGAACATGGAGGAACGGTAAATAGTCTCTGCGCTTCATGTTCCAACATGGTCAGATGCTGACAAGTACTCATTAGTTTCACGTCAAAGGAGCGAATTTTCTCCTGGACGATCCCGTGGATTTCGATGCACCTTTTTTTAAGGTGACAAAAACAGAGTTATATACGCTTGATCCACAACAGAGACTTGTCATGGAAAACACATATCATGCACTGGAAAATGCAGGAATTCCCATGAAAGATGTCACTGGAAGTAAGACATCGGTGTATACCACCGGATTCAATGTCGACCATGCCGCTCTCTTGAATACGGATCCAGAAACTACCCTCAAATACAGACCGCAAGGCACCACCAACTCTATAATTGCTGGTCGTGTGAGTTGGTTCTATGATCTAAAAGGTCCTTGTATGACCATTGATACTGCTTGCTCGAGTAGTATGGTTGCATTGCATTTGGCCTGTACAAGTTTGCAATTAGGTGAAAGCGACATGGTGAGTCCGAGTCATTCTTAATTGATAAAATCTAAAGATACTGACGTAATCTGCCAGTCTATTGTTGCCGGTGCAAATTACCTTGCTAACCCAATGGATATCATGGGAATGGCCCACCACGGTTTTCTGTCTCCAGACGGAAAGTGTTATAGCTTCGATCACCGAGCAAATGGCTACGCTCGTGGAGAAGGTGTTGGAAGCATTGTCGTGAAGAGACTCTCGGATGCCATTCGTGACGGAAATACCATCAGGGCTGTCGTTCGTGGATCCGGTGTGAATCAAGATGGCAGAACAGCCGGCATTACACTCCCAAGTGCCAGCGCACAGGAAGATCTTATCCGCAATGTCTACGCCGCAGCAGGCTTGGACCCTAAAGATACCAGAATGCTAGAAGCCCATGGTACAGGAACATCAGCCGGAGATCCCATCGAAGCTAGTGCAGCAGCCAAAATTTTTGGTCCACATCGAGGTGCGGCAGACCCTCTATATATTGGTGCGATAAAGTCAGGCATTGGCCATTTGGAGGGTGGTGCCGGTGTTGCTGGAGTGATCAAATCCGTTCTTATTCTCGAGTCCGGCATCATTCCGCCTAATGTCAACTTTGAGAAACCTAACCCGAAGGTGCCTGTCAAAAGATGGAACTTGAAGTTCCCTGTAGAAAATACACCTTGGCCAACTGAGGGAACAAGGAGAATATCTGTGAATTCTTTTGGCGTGGGTGGCACAAATGCCCATGTTATTCTGGATGATGCTTATAGCTATTTGACAGCCCGTGACATTGTGGCAAATCATAACACTGTGGAATTTGTGCCAAGTCAAGATGACATTCGCCAAAAATTGAGTGACTTGGAGAAGCCTGCAACCACTGACGAACCGACAGAGAACGACACAGTGATTGAGAACCCACCAACCAATGGCCATGTACCAAATGGACATGAACTAAATGGAGTTACAGCAGTGAATGGGCATAAAAAAGTCAACGGAGTTGAACCGAAACCGAAAAACAGGATTTTCAGCTTCAGTGCATTTGACGAACAGGGCATACGACGAAACGCCACGAGGCTGGCGGAGCATTTACAGAAACCTGGCACTTTCAATGCTGCGACTGAATCAGTGTTTCTCGACAGGCTGGCTTTTACACTTTCCGAGAAGAGGTCAACATTCCCCTGGAAATCCTTCTTGGTTGCAAACTCTGTCAAAGATCTCTCTGAGAAACTTACCAGCGATGATTCATTAGCTGTTATCCGAGCCGGTAACAAGCCAAGAATCGGATACGTTTTTACCGGACAGGGTGCTCAATGGTACAACATGGGTAAGGAACTTTTGGAATATCCTGTCTACCGCCGAAGTATGGAAGAAGCATCTGAGTATATGAAGTCGATTGGAGCTGAGTGGTCAGTCCTTGACGAATTGTTAAGATCACAGGAGGAGTCCCGAGTTAATTCGCCTGCGCTATCACATCCATGCTGTGCTGCGCTTCAAATTGCCCTTGTTGATCTACTTGCCAGTTGGGATATCCTTCCTTCTCGTGTGGTGGGTCACTCTTCTGGCGAAATAGCAGCTGCCTATGCTGCTGGTAAGCTCGGTAGGCACGCAGCTTGGAAAGCTGCATATTGGCGTGGTGTTGCATCTGCAAAACCACTGCATGTTAAAGGCTCGATGCTGGCAGTTGGACTTTCCACGGAAGATGTCAAATCATACATTGACCGAGTTGACCAGGATATTACTGGAGAACTGGCCATCGCTTGCCTCAACAGCCCTAAGAATAACACTATATCGGGGGATGTAGCTAAGATTAATGCGCTCAAGGTTCTTCTTGATCAAGATGGAGTATTTGCACGGAAACTCAATGTTGCTAATGCGTACCATTCCGGTCACATGAACTATGTGGCAGCTGACTATCTTCTGGGGATGGGAGACTTGACCACAGAGGCGCCAGACAGTCGGTTCCATGACGTGTCGATGTATTCGAGCGTTACTGGGGATCTAATCACAGATACCCTACTTGACGCTAGTTATTGGGTTAAAAATATGGTTTCACCGGTACGGTTCGCCGATGCACTGGTTGCCATGGGGTATAAGCGAGAAGAAAAGAAGGCTAAACTTCAGCTCAATGCAGACTCCGAATATCTGGTAGACGTTATTCTTGAAATTGGCCCCCATGGTACTATGAGAAGTGCTATCAAAGAGACTATGGCCACCCAGATCAGAGGAAGTTCTGTGGCTTATATGAACGTTCTCGATAGAACAGCGCCAGGCACGAATGTGATCCTCAATGCAGTTGGAAATCTCAGTTCTCAAGGCTTTCCAGTCAAAATTCAGACTATCAATCAGATACCTGGCAAGGAAAGTCCTAAGATGCTGGTTGATCTCCCTCCCTATAGTTTCGATCACGCTGAGCGAATTGTGTACGAGAGCAGGCTAAGCCGGAATTTCCGGCTAAGAACACATCCACGACATGACCTGTTCGGAGCCCCAGTTACTGACTGGAATGAGGAAAACCCTCGCTGGCGTCAGATTATTCGTCTCAATGAGCTCCCTTGGTTGAGAGATCACGTTGTGACGGAAAGCGTGGTTTACCCAGGCGTTGGCTATATTATCATGGCTGTTGAAGCTTGCCGTCAAATTGCGGACCCAGCTTTAACCATTACAGGATTTCGCTTGAAAGATGTTTCAATTAAACGTGCATTGATTGTGCCTGATAGTAAGGACGGAATAGAAACCGTCCTCTCCATTACCAAGATGGACGAAGCTAGTATGCAGCCGTCACAAGTCTGGAAGCGCTTCGCTATCTCTTCATACAACACCGTGGGAGATGATTGGATCGAGCATTGTACCGGATACATATCTATTGAGTACGAGGCCAAGATTAACCCGATCGATAATGGTCGTGAAGCAAACTGCGAAGCTGCGAAATGGCGCGAGACACTTAACAAAACTTACGAGCAATGTCGATCACCTATGGATATTAACAGTATCTACGACAATCTTGTTACGACCGGTCTCAACTTTGGTCCCCTGTTTAGGAATCTGGGAGATGTGAAGGGAAGTGACCAAAACCTTGGAGAGATCGCTGCAACGGTTACGGTTCCTGACATCGCAAAAGTGATGCCCAAGCAATTTATGCACCCACACTTAATCCATCCCAGCACTATGGATAGCATGTTCCATCACTTCCTGTTATCGGTTCTTGATTTAACAGGAAAAGCCACTTTGGAATGTGCCATCGTTCCAGTATTTGTGAAGGAGGTCTGGCTCTCAGCTAAGATTCCTTCTACTGCTGGTTCACAATTGAAAGGCTTTGGAAAATCGACAATGTTAGCGTATGAGAAGTATGAATCCGACATCATGATGTGGGACAGTACCGGAGAGGAAGGATTAGTCTCAATCAAAGGACTTCGAGCAACGCCTCTAGAATCCAATGTCATGGCGGACGTACAAAAGCGCAACATATGCCATACTATCGAGTGGCCAGTTGATGTCGACTTCCTCACACTTGATCTCTTTTCAAGTGTCCCAAGGTCCTCACCTGAAGCCGAAAAGGCATATTTGCATCAGATCAATCGTATGCAACTGGCTGTGATGCTCAATGTGACTGATGCCCTTGAAGAACTTTCAATAGACTTCGATCCAAGTGCCTTAGATGGACACAAGCGTCGATACTATGAATGGTTACTTTACCAGAAAAGAAACATGGAAAAAGATCAGATTATCCATTTGACCCACAAGGAATGGTCGGACAGTGTTCACGATGCAGAGTTTAAGCAAAAGCTCTATGAGGAGGTTGCAGGGTACAATGGTGATGGAGCTCTTGCAATCCGTATGGGTGCCAACATAGTCCCTTTCTTGAAAGGAGAGACAGATCCATTGCAATTGATGTTCGGCGACGATATCCTAGACCGAGTTTATGATGAGGTAGTGGCTCTAGGCGACATACCCGCCCTGTTCAAAGAATATCTGCATCATGTCTACCGCAACTCTTCAAATCTTCGTATTCTAGAAATTGGTGCAGGAACTGGTGCCTCAACTGCTCCTATTCTAAATGCGCTTAGTCCTCTCAGTGACGATGACACTTCTTCCAACCTGACTTCAAGAATTCTCCAATACACCTTCACGGACGTATCAGCTGGATTTTTTGAGAAGGCTAAGGAAAGATTCAGTGCCTGGAGAGATATCATTGAGTTTAGGGTCTATAATGCGGAAAAGGACCCCGTAAGTCAGGGCCTAGCAGCAGGAACCTATGACTTTGTTATCGCTGGAAATGTGGTTCACACAACCGCAAGTCTGCGAAAGACTTTATCTCAGATTCATACGTTACTCAAGCCTGGAGGTAAGCTCTTGATGCAGGAAGGTGTTCGTCAAAACTTTTTGTACTCGCCAGTCGCTTTTGGACAACTACCTGGTTGGTGGCAAGGCACAGAGCCCAGTCGTACTTGGAGTCCGTGGGTTCCAGCGGCAGAGTGGGAGTCTCAACTTCGAGAGGCCGGATTCGACGGCATATACTTGGAATTTCCGGATTGGAAGAAGCCCGATCTTCATAATCAGAGTCTTTTCGTTGCCACGGCGGTTGAAGGTGCGAAGAAATTGAGGACAAATGATCTTGTGATTGTGACTTCAGATCAGTCATCCCCTCAGCTTGTGCAGGCCGTGGAGGATGCAGTCAAAAGTCGAATCGGTGAAGTCCCATGCCGCATAGTGGACTACAGAAATTTACAATTTGATGACTCACTTCCCAAGAGCGTTTGCGTTTGTTTAGTTGAGTTGGAACGGGAGACGCTGTCACGCCTTACAGAAGAGGAATATTTGAATATTCGCCATCTACTATCATATGCAGCTGGAGTGCTATGGGTCACAGGTGATATTGAACGTGAGCCTACACTGGGAATGATAGTGGGTATGATGCGGTCTATTCGCTGGGAACGTGATGTTGATGAAGCGAACCTCATCCCTCTATCAATAGCCGAGCCTCGACCTGCGATCAATGACATAATTCCACAAATCATGCGAGTCTTTGAAAAACAATTCCTCAGTGGAGCAGCGGGAAGCCGACAGAACGCCGAGTACTCACTGAAAGACGGCGTCATATACACGAATCGTCTTCGAGATTTGGGTCTCTCGAACGAATACTTGAACTCTAAATTTATTCGACCGCCGCCAAAAATGACGCCGTTGGGTGAGGCGGGCAGGCCGGTTAAATTAAGTACATCTGCTCCAGGTATGCTCAACAAGATCGAATTCGTCACTGATACCGTCTATAATGAACCTTTGGAAGACCATCTTGTCGAAATTGAAGTGAAAGCCGTGGGCTTGAATTTCCGTGACGTTATGATTGCGATGGGTGAACACATGGCCTACTCATTGGGAAATGAAGCCGCCGGTATTGTATCCCGCGTAGGGTCTGGTGTACCAGACCTGAAAGTGGGTGACCGTGTTGTCTACATGTGCGGATTCGAGTCTGTTGGTTGCTTCCATACCTATGGCAGGGTGCAATGGCAGAATGTGGTCAAGATCCCGGACAGTCTCAGTTATGAGGTTGCTGCAGGGCTACCCTGTGTCTACTCTACTGTGTTGTATGGTCTGTATGACATTGCCAGATTATCAGAAGGAGAAACAATCCTCATTCATGCCGCCGCTGGTGGTGTTGGGCAGGCTGCTATCCATTTGGCTAAGAATGTTGGAGCGGAGATATTTGCTACAGTCTCATCTCCAGAGAAGAGAGCTTTGCTTATGACCGAATATGGCATCCCGGAAGATCACATTTTCTCTAGCCGAGATCTTAGCTTCGCCAAGGGTATCATGAGAATAACCAATGGACGCGGAGTGGACGTTCTACTGAACTCCTTGTCGGGAGAAGCCCTTCGAAAATCTTGGGACATTATTGCACCATTTGGTCGCTTCATTGAGATTGGTAAAAAAGATTCACAGGCTGGCGGCCGAGTCGAGCTTGCACCTTTCCTTAGACAGGCAATGATGGCTAGTGTGGAGTTGCCTATGATGATGAAACACAAGCCACTTGTTTTCCGACGTCTCATTGGGCAAACCGTACAGCTCTACACTGAAGGAAGGATCAAACAGGCAAAGCCCACACAGGTCTTGAGCTACGACAAGATTGAAGACGCGTTACGTACACTTCAGTCCGGAAGAGGAATGGGCAAAATTGTCCTTGTGCCCTCTCCGACTGATATAGTTCCCATCGTTCCTGAACAACCGGCAAACTACAAGTTCGACAGCAATGCAACATACTTCCTTGCTGGTGGACTGGGTGGTATTGGTCGTAGCATTGGTCAATGGATGGCTTCCAAGGGCGCGAAGCACGTCGTTTTCTTGTCAAGAACAGGAAAGGTAACCGAGTCGGTGCAAAAGATGATTGATGACCTCGACAGCAAGGGCTGTCAAGCTCATATCTTTGCTTGCGATGTCTCCGATAGTGAACGCGTCAAGGCTGTAGTCGAGGAGGTTACGAAGACTCTGCCGCCAATTAAAGGCTGCGTCCAGGGATCTATGGTCCTCAGAGTGAGTTTTTCTTGCCTCGTTATTTACATCACCTTGTTTGTATCAAATATATCTAACAAAAATTCTTTAGGATGGCATGTTCGAGAACATGTCGTACGATGACTTCCAGGCCGCCGTTTTCCCCAAAGTTCAGGGATCATGGAATCTCCACGAATACCTCCCACGTACAATGGACTTCTTCGTTATGCTATCCTCGGCTACTGGTATTCTCGGTAATAGATCACAAGCCAACTATGCTGCCGGAAATACATATCAAGACTACCTTGCAAGATACCGTGTTTCACAGAACCTGCCAGCTACAAGTATTGATCTTGGTACTGTACTGTCAGTTGGTTATGTGGCTGAACATCGTGAAAATATGACCACACTAGCCAACGTCCTAGAAGTCATCCGCGAAGACGAAATTCACACGCTTCTCGAATACGTTATTGATCCTCGCTGCAAGCACGAACAAGGCCCAGAGCGCGCTCAGTTAATTGTCGGATTGACTACAGCTGAATATCTTCGTCAACGCGGTGTGCCACCGCTCTCTTACCTGAGTTACCCTCTATTTACACATCTCAATACGACATCAGTATCCCACAGACACAACAAGGGAGAGGACCCGGCACATCTAGCGGTTGTCGCCTTGCCGTACGCTACTACCAAGGAGGAGGCAGTTACTATTGTGCGTGAGGGTATCCGGCACAAACTTGCGTCATTGCTCGCCATTCCTGTTGATAATATCGATTCGAACAAGAGTGTCAGCAGCAATGGTGTTGACAGTCTTGTGGCTATGGAATTCAGGACGTGGCTCGTAAAGGATCTAGGAGCGGAGGTGCCTTTGCTTGAGATTATGGGAACAGAAAGTTTGGCCACTGTCAGTGAGAAGGCTGCGACTGTCAGCAAATTGGTGAAACTACAGTGATGATGTCGAGCGGTTTTATGGTTTTCATGGGTTCTTGGATAAGCTTAATTTCCATACTTGGCTAATAGAATATACTTTTCCCATGTTAGCACCATATGTCAAACAATTGAGTACCAAGACGAGGCTAGGACGACTGCTATAAATGTCTCGCTCAAAATTGACTGACAGATTAAATCGAAATGAAGCACCCCTGGAGACGGATAAAATCTACGCCTCTTTCCGCAGGACAACCGTATTGCTTACAAAACTTCTCTTTTACATCGATGGTCTCGTACAGCTACTTCACATGCAATACTTGAATGGGAATTCTTGCCTGTAAAATCCTTGCTTTATCTATAAGTTTATTCACCAATGCCAACCGAAACACAACATACCCTTCCATTTCCTTTGTAGCGTTTATTCTTCTAACTAGGCGGCCTTCCCGAGAGCAGCAGCACCAATAGCGGCATGGATCTCCTGCTCAGCACCAGCCTCAAGAGGAAGCAGGGGAGATCGAACGGTGGCATGAGTGAGAATGCCACGGGCAACAAGAGCATGCTTGAGGGCGACAGTGCCTTCCATATGAGACCCGCGGTGATAGACGCTTTTGGTGACTGGGAGGAGTTGATCATGAATCTCGCGAGCTTTCTTGTAGTCCTTGGCCTTACCCGCCTTGATCAATTCGACGAGAAGCTCGGGGGCAATGTTACCATACCCAACGAGAAACCCATCCACGTCGAAGGCAGTATGCAAAAGATACTCGTCGTGGCAGCTGAGAATCTGAAGGTCTGGGCGCTCTCGTCGAATAACGGGAATTTCTGTATCCCAGCGGCGCATGTTGCGTACACCGTTCTTCATAGCAAACACACCGGGCTGAGCCGAGATATCAAGCATAGTCTGCAGACTGTAGGTAGCTTTGGTGTTGTCGGGGTATTGGAAGAGGATGAGCGGAAGGCCGCTGACCTCATAGACACGTTTATAACGGTCCTGGGGAGCACCAGGCTGATACCCAAAGCGCAACCAGCCGTGAGATGGATAAAGAAGGCCGGCAGCTGCACCGGCATCCTTTGCACGCTTAGCCTTTAGGGCGGCGACCTCCGTACCTTCTCCGGTGATACCAGCGATGATGGGGATCTTGTTGTCTACAGACTTGACAAATGCCTTGATGACAGATTCTTGCTCGTCTGTAGTGAGAAAGGTGCCCTCACCGGCATGACCGAGAACAACAAGACCCTTAACGCCATCAATACTGCCGAGCCAGGAACCAAGACGCTGGATGGCCTCGTAGTCAACAGCACCCTCGGGAGTGAACGGTGTGACTGGAGCAGGAGTTAAACCGCGGACATCAAAGCCAACCATGTTGTGGATTATTGCTTTCCTTGTGAAGACGAGAAGAATATATCGAAGGGAAACGAAGAGAGGCCCACTTCAATGAACGAGACCCTCCAGTGATTGACTTAGGACTGTAGTATGTATGAAAAATGAGAAAAGAAACATAACTTCAATCGTGAGAAGTCTCGCAGTTCATATACCTACGATCAATCGATATTTCCTTCAAGGTCTCCACAATGAGTCTTTTGACAGCAAGTAGATTCGAAGACGAGAGTCTTATGTATCGGCCGGATTCCCGGAAAAGTGACATATCTCAGAAACCCGTTCCGGATCTAGTATATGGGGATCGATCTGGGGTAATGTTTCCGGGAATCCGGGGTACATAACCCTTGCCGTAACTGCGGCTGGGATACGTGTTTCAACACATTCAATTGTGATTAAGTGGATATTGAGAACCATAGCCGCTTACCGGGTAGTCGTACCTAGGTTCCATCGCTTTGAGAACGATGCACATTCTCTGGGTTTTAGTCTAAGGAATCCGAGTAGTCCGTGATATCCGGCTTCGGCAAAGAGGCCGGATTCTCGAAATAAAATTATCCATCAGGTCAAATTGTGTTCTCGCTCTTCTATATACGTGCTAGGATATCCCCTCCCCTGCTGCAATACTCTCTACCTAGGTATTTTGATTCTTATGGAACCATTTACCGAAAGCATTCTATTCTAATTTCTTTCTCAGACTCACCTACTAGACACCCGTTAATCACGTCGTCCGTGCTGAAGATGACTCCCTTCTTTGGCCTTCGAGGCAACAGCCTCAACATTGTGGCTCTTCTAAGTGTGGTGATGCCGGCAATCATGACATTCGGTTATAATCAGTCATTACTTGGAGGAATGTTGACATTCAGCTCTTTCGAAAAGCATTTCCCTGAACTCGACACAGCCCATGCAACCGGTTCGGAGAAAAGCCACAGATCTACCATTCAAGGGACCGTTACGGCCCTGTACGCCGCTGGAGGTTTAATTGGCGCAGTTTCCTGTGTTCATCAAGGGGACAAACTCGGTCGTCGGCGAATAATCCTGATTGCATTTCTGATTCAGATAATCGGTGCAACGCTCATGGCCAGCTCCTTCACCTTAGCACAGCTTATTGTCTCCCGGGTCCTTATAGGCATTGGAACTGGCGGCGTTTTAGCTACTGTCCCCGTGTGGCAATCTGAGATATCAACTGCCAGCAGGCGTGGCGCTCATGTGGTTACAACCGGTATTTTCATTGGCATGGGACTGTCCCTAGCATTGATTATGGACCTGTGCCTCTCCTTTGTCGACAGTAGCCTGTCTTGGCGACTACCCTGTGCCTTCCAAATTCTTTTATCTCTCACTGCTCTCATCTTTATCATCTTCATGCCGGACTCGCCTCGGTGGCTAATCCAACAGAATCGAGTGCCTGAAGCCCGGACCATCTTAGCTTTGTTGGATGACATCGATACAACCTCTCCGGAAATAGAGGCTGAGATCCGAAATGTTACAAACTCACTCGAGTTATCTGGAGAGATGTCTTTGAGTGAGATCTTTCATATGGGTCCTCAGAAAATCTTCTACCGGGCTGCTCTTGCTTGTTCTGTTTTGATGTTCCTTCAGCTGACAGGTGTTAATGCAATCACTTTCTACAGTAAGTATCATTCCTAGAACTGCTCTTTGCATCTTGACAAAGCGTATTCTGACTCGGGTGTATCATTTAAGCTACCACTATCTTCCAGAGAAATCTACTACTGAATTCAGTTACATCAAGGATCTTGGCAGCGGTCTACCAGCTAGTCAGCCCCATTGGGGGTATTGTGTGTATATTTACAATTGAGAGGTTCGGCCGACGGGGTTTGATGTTGACCAGCGCTGCGGGCAATGCCATTTGCCTTGCCCTCGTGGCCGGTCTCTGTTCTCAGCCTCACAATAAACATGCCATGGATGGTGCGGTCTTCTTTACATTTCTCTTCCATTTCACATACGTGATTGGATTTGGTGGAATACCTTTCCTATATGCTACGGAAATTGCACCCCTCCGCCTACGTGCCGCCATAAGCGGTCTTGGTGTCGCTACCTTCTGGGCCTTCAATTTCTTGATGGCTGAAATCACTCCTATCGCATTCGATGCTATCTCTTGGCGATACTTTATCATATTCGCCGGTTTGAATACCCTCATGATTCCTATCATTTACTTTTTCTTTCCCGAAACGGCTGGGCGTGATCTCGAAGAAATAGACGAGATCTTCACCCTATCCGAGAAACTACTGGATCCCGTTCGTGTGTCTAAACGCCTTCCACGCAGCGAGCCAGAGAATTTCTACGCGCATGAGAAGGACCTTGAACAAGTAAGCAGGGATTCCAAGCCTGTATCTGGCCAGGACGACGAGCACAGTGCTACTTTTGCACAAGTCGAACATATCGATGCATGATTGACGGAGTCCAGAAGAAGATCAACGGGTTCTTTGTTGCAGATAGATGGGTCAGAAAGATTCTGTACGCGTACAGTAGTAGTGCTGCTATAATAATCTCTCAAGCTTTTGTTTCTCCTTTTGAAAATTTAGAGTGCGAAGTCCAAGACAAAGTGCATATCGTCGCAACATGCAGCCTTGGAAGAGTACATGTCCGAAACACAGATTCTACAGTCGCGCCCGAAATCGACTCTACTAGTTCTTAAATGAGATATATTTTCAAATCCTCTGCTAAAAAATCAACATGGTGTTGCTTTTACTTGCTCACTATCTTTTTTAAACCCCCC